>JAQPPZ010001064.1:0-149860 GCA_028583015.1 Wollemia nobilis
AGCCTATTTTATTTTTAAATCGGTTATGTGTTTGTTATACTTATGTAGAGTTTGGTAACGATGGTTTAATCATTTATATTGTAAAGTTTGATTAGTTGATTTATAATGTCTTCACTAAATTCAAAAATAAATAATTTTTTTAGTATTATATATTTCAAAATATAAATTTAATAATATATTGTAAAGTTTGATAACTTGATTTATAATGTCTTCATTAAATTTAAAAATAATTTTTTTTTTTAATATTATATATTTTAAAATATAAATAAAGTAATATATTGCTTTTATTTGATGTGAATTTTGATTATAATTTGTTTGTTGTATTTTACTCTATCGTTTATAATATAATTTGTATTTTTTTTGGTTGATAATCTGTTTGTATTTGATTTTTTTAAAATGATATCAATAAACACAAATGTAATATGCTTGTTTGGTATTCCCTTCTTCCATCCAATGCATTCTAAGGATACTTTTACTATATATTTTTGTAGGTTTAAGATTTCAAGTAGCGACATCTATCAAGTATTAGTACAACTAGGAACTATCCCCATATGACCTTGTTTCATATTTGTTGGCTTTTAAGGTAAACTATCTCAAGTCTAAGTATAATTAAGCCACAATGTCCAAATATAATTAATCAAAAGTATAATTAAATATACAAGTAATTAAAATATATTTTGGCCAATATAATTTATAATAGCATTCATAATAATGTCAAATATGAATGTAAGTGGCCAAAACCATTCATGTAATAACATGAAAATACTTAAAATATAAGTGTTCAAAATCTATATACAAGCTGCAATATTATAAATATTTGCTATTTTAATCATTTATAGACCTTTTTCCTAATACAATATATGGAGCTTTATCTTCATAATGTAGACATAAAAATGTGATTCTTCAATACTTGACTATTGCACTCGTCACATATCCAGGAGTTGCAACCTTTCCTATTATTTACATAATATAAGACTCTCATGTTCTTTGGCTTCTCACCTTACCACATGTATACAAAGCTCTTCACTCTCCACATATATGCACACTTAACTCTATGATATTTGTGCTTTCTACATGCACTCCTAATACATCACACTTAACTCTATGACATTTGTGCTTCTACATGCACTCCTAATACATGACACTTGTGCACATCCTCACATTACATATTTGCACACTTACATACATGATACTTGTGCACTTTCTCTCATTACACACTTTACGATAACAGTCATGATACTTGTGCATATCTTGCATATAGACACTAACATAAGGAGGAAATATAAATCAATATCTTATACTATAGACTCTCACCTTAATTTATTACATATTTGCATTTGTACCATAAAGGTATCATGGGGGTATATTTGCATGTACAAATAATGTAATATTCTCTAACAACCCCATGTATTACATTATTTGGATATTGAAGACTTTAGTATTCAATATTTATATTAATCTTCAATCTTGTGTTCATCCATTGCCATTGTTTGTAATATTTTTAAGGTAATCTTGTACCATGCATGATCCATCTTCTTATATCATGTATTTTTGAAAGAACAAGCAATTTATCATTAATATGATTTTGGGAAAAAAATGCTTAATGATTTCTTAAGAGAATTCCATCGTGTCTAAAGAAGATATTTCATTCTTGATGGAACATGTAACTTCAATTTTATTTTGATTCTTGATAATACATTTTCTGTGTTCATTTGTATTTTTTAATTCAATTGTTCATCCTTTTTGAAATGATTTGGCAACCAAGATAGGATTAGTTGATTAGGTAAGAAGATATAAAACATCTTCTAGCACAAAATCAGATAATGGCAAATTAGGTATTACTTTTTCAGCTTCTTGAACATGATAAATCTTATCATCTACAATTTTTAGTGAAACAATATTTTTCATTTCTGAGGATTCAAACCAATGTAAAATTTTAGTCATATGATGACTGATACTTGAATCTATATACCACACATATTTTTTCTCTTTGTGTTTTTTGATTAGATTCACATGATGCTATTTCACATCCATGATGAGAATTTTTATAAGCTCTTTTGAATTCAAAAGATTGATTTTGATAGAATTTTCTATTTTGACATCTTTCTCTCATAAAGTATGGTCTTGTACTTAGAGAGTTTCTCCTATGATGTAAAGCTCTCATTTTACTATGTCATTTATCTATTTTTCAAATCTATTAATTCTTTTGAAATTGAAATCTTTTTTACTCCAAAGTTTAATCAATTATAATTTCAAAAATCAAAACCTTTCTCAAAAATAAATTTACAAATTTGAAATTTTCAAAATTTCAAATTCTTTGAAGTAGCAAACCTTTTACCTACCTACTAAATTTGCAAATTTAAAAATCTTCAATTCTCAAATTATCTAAATTCAAAACTACTAAATCTTCAAATTTCAAAAACCAAAATTTTCTAAATCCTATTTGAAGTAGAAAACCTGATCACTCCAAAATTTAGTAAAAATTTAGAAAACTTAAAAATTTAAATATTAATTTCATTATATAGTAGAAGTCCTTATATCTCCTACCTAAATTTTCTTTTTCCAAAATATTGTATTCCTTTAATCTTCCACTTAATTATTAAAATTCCTAAGATTCAAAACTTTAAATAATGCATCACTTAGGAATTTAATTAATCAATCAATAAAGGTAATATTACTAACTTTAATATCCACCTCATAAAATATTTCCAATAAATATGTATCGCTTCCAAATTGATGAACATTATAGGATATGGACGTTATCACTATAGTGTAACGGTCACAAATATGTTACTACAACTTTTGATCATAACAATTGTGTAGAGAAGATTCTTCCTTTGCTCTCAGAGCTTTCCCATGCTCATCTAAAATTTATTGACTCTCATGAGGCACTATCAAACCATTCTTATTCATGCTCCTTTATTAGGTCCAGATAGTCATGTTATTTTATATCAAATTTCTATTTTCTAGTTGTGATGATTGCTCTGGTTTGATTCTAGATTCTCTGGTTTGACATAGGCTTCTCTAGTTAGATGTTGATTTCTTTGGTTAGATGTTGGATTCTTCGATTAGGTGTTGGCTATGTTGGCTTCTCTACTTAGATGTTGGCTATGCTAACACCTCTATTGAGATGTTGGGTATGTTGGTTCCTTTAGTTAAATGCTGGTTATACTGGCTCCTCTAGTTACAAGGTAGTTTCTCTAGCTCTTCTTGTTAGATTTTGGTTGTGCTAGCTCCTCTTAGATACATTTTATAGTTATTCTCTTTAGATAGACTTAGCTTATG
This sequence comes from Wollemia nobilis, assembly GCA_028583015.1. Taxonomy (NCBI): domain Eukaryota; kingdom Viridiplantae; phylum Streptophyta; class Pinopsida; order Araucariales; family Araucariaceae; genus Wollemia; species Wollemia nobilis. The sequence continues at coordinate 3,286 of JAQPPZ010001064.1, forward strand.
TACTCTTAGATGCACTTAATCATTTTCTTCTTACATGAATTAGCGATTGTCTTCTTTAGATACTCTTAGTTCCTAGATGATTCTTAATTGTTGTATTTTAAAGTTTACATGACTATAACCCCTTTAGGATCACTTAGTTCATTCATTCAACTTCTATCTACTTCGAAAGGATCTTCTATTGAAATACCTATATTTTTTGGTCCTTTATAGATTGCTTATGCTCTTGCTTTACTTCAGCTCGCCTAACTTTCTTAATGCAACACTTTTCTTAAATATTTGCTTGAATGTTTTCTTGCCTACTTTGAATAGAACTGTTGTTCAATATATAATATTTCAATATGTTTGGAATTAGGAGCAAATATTGGGTGGAGGTTATTTAGTAATCAAAGAAATAATTGGATAAAAATATTACTTTAAAAATATATAGTTTCTCTTGATGTAATAAAGTTATTTAAAAAAATAACTCTACCCAAAATATCATCAATAGGAAACTTCACATAAGAGTGTTTGCAATTGATAAAGAAATATATTAGATGATTAGTCAATAAGGGAAGTTATGTAATTTTTTGGTCCGATGCTTGATTGAAGCCTTATCCTCTTATGTTTGACTCAAAATGGAAACTATTGGCTCAAGCATGCCTAGCATGTAAAGGTTCAAAAGTCAAAGACTATTTTATTATGAGAAACAACTCCAGATCATGGATTTATTTTAATAACCTGGTTGAAGGAGAGGAACTCAAACAAATTACAAATGAGTTCTAAAAGACGCTTTAATAGTTTTATTTACCAATTTTTACATGAAATTATAAGTTGATTTATAATTCATCAAAGGATGGTGGGTACTTGATAAAGTTGAGGTATGAGGATTTAGAACAATCAAATTTTTCTTCTCTGAAATATTTTCTTAGGAAGATTTTCTGGTCACTAGAGGCTCTCCCCAAGACCTTAATATTCCTTTGGTTAGTAGTTCAAAGTAATATTCTTACAAAAGAGATTCTACAAAGAAAAGGATATTATGGACCCTTCAGATGTGTCTTATGTGAGAAGGATTTAGAAAAATTAGACCATTTAGTTCTTCATTGTCTATTTGCTCACACTATTTGAGGTTATCTTTAAAAAATTAAAATTATATTGGGTAGCTCCATTAACATTGAAAGAGGTAATAAAATGATGGATTAATTATTTCAAATCTTAAGTATTATGTATTTTTTGGAGGATAGGTTCTGTTATTATTTGTTGCAAGTTATGGCTTGAAAGGAATAACAAAATTTATAAAATTAAATCTCAAAATCATGTCAAATTTTAAAACTGTATTATTGCCTCTCCTACATAATGTCTACAAATATGGTGCTCATCATGGGAAGTCTCAATTATAGAAGAAGAGGTATTAATAACTTGACTACAGGATTTGAAAATACATGAAGAGTTATTTATGACAATGGAATTAAAACAAAGGATCTACTTCGATCTATGGTAAAATAAAAATGTCAAAAAATTGGGGTTATCAAAATTAATTTTTATGGTGCTTCTAAAGAAATTCTAGGAAAAGTTGGTGAAGGTGGTATTTTTAGAAATAGTGAAGGCAAAATTCTTCTCACTTATTCATAATTATATGAAACTTCAACTTAAATATGTAGAGGCTAAAGGCTAGACAGTCTAGCCCATTGGTTAAAGCACTCCCTTGGAAGGGTGGAGACAATGATTTGAATCCCTTAGACCTCATAGAATTGGAGGCCTAACACCATTGAAATTATAGTGGCAGTAAGGAGCATAATTCAAACCCACGACGAGGCAATGAAAATGTAACAAGTTATCAATTCCTCTAATATACGAAAAAGAAAAAACAAAACTATGCATAGGCTAGGCACCTTCTTACATGGATTAAAATTATAGTAGAAAAAGGATGGAAATATATTTTAATTAAGGGGGACTCACAAATTATCATCGATGCTATTAACAAAAATGAATGTGACTATTGAATAAAAAATAATATTATTGTTGATGTTCATTATCTATTACTACAGGCAATTTCTTGGAAGTGTAAGCATATTTATAAAAAAAGAAATCAAATAGAAGATAAATTAACAAATTGTGGTGTTGATATTTATATGATAAAATTCAAAATTAAAAAAAAACTAGTCAAGTGAGATTTTATCTATTAATCAAAATGAAATGATTTAACATAACACTTGAAGGAAGTTGAAAAATATATTTAAAAGAAATAAATAAATAAATAAATAATGATAAAAATATATGCTACAACAATGTAATATTTTAGTATTTTGATGGAAGTGATAGAATTCACATATAATTTATAAACATAGCACTTCAAGAAAGTTGAAGAATATATTTAAAAGAGAAAAAATAATAATAATAAAAAGATATGCTACAACAATATTAATATTTAATATTTTAGTATTTTAATGAAAATGACCCTCATAGAAACGACATATAATTTATAAAAATAAAAAAATAAACATATAATTTATTTAGAAAAAAAATGTCGCCATAGTTAGAAAATGGACAGTCCTAATAAATTCAATAATAAATTATTCCATTTATTTTCTTATGTGACCATGGTTTATATGGCATTTGGTTGTGCTGTTGCATTTGGTTTAATATGGCTTATTCAATTAAAAAGAAAAATGTCCATCCATTCTCAACCGCAAAGATCTCTTTCTTTGATATATTTAGTGGTGTAGCGTGATGTAAACTCTAGACATTCAGCAGAGGCTTCCCAGATTATGCCTTCAGTTTCATAGGTTCTCAGAAAGAATGCCTCAATTATTCACAGAAGGAACAACAATATAGACAAATGTTACATGTTTTAGATGATATACAAAAAAAATAGACAAATGTTACATGTTTTATATCATGTCCAAGGACAAGCAAATCTATGCTCTATTATCTCCATGTGGAAGCCCATGCTATGGGCGTGTCACGCCATTTTAGAATAACCTCATTCTTCGCTCCCTCCGTCATCTCTACCGAGTAATTCGATGATCCTCTGCTAAATGCCAGCACCTCCCTTGCCTCTGCCATGCTCTCTTCGCTTATCTCAACCCCCGCTCCACTAAATCCACACTTGCTTGGAAGTTCACCAATCTTTCCATACATCAATTCTGTGTCGTTCCACTGGCTTGTTGAAACTGATCGCTGGATCTTAGGGGCCATGAATAGGTGTTCCACAACAGTTGTGGCCAACACCTGATCTGGCAGTCCTGCTTCCACGGATTCAAACATCGCACTGAAGTATTCCACCGTTTTGTTCAGATGCCCAACATAATAATCCCCACATTCGGCATCCACGCCTGCACTTGCCATTGTAAGAACTGCTGGTCGCAAACCGCCTGCGACTGTCAAAAACTCCGAAATATTGGATTTCCTTCGGTGGGACACCATATGCGGCAGCTGCACCATCAAATTAAATGCCAGCGTCTTCTCTTCCTCCTCCATATCAGACAACATATGCCCTTTCAGGTCTTGAAGCCGAATTTCCTCGTAAAAGAAGTTAATTCCCAGAGAACGAGCACAATCCGCAAGTCTCGACCCTGTCTCTCCCACCGAAAGCCCGACGCCACCGTAGCCGGCAGCCTCGTCATCATCCCATTTGATGGCAGTAATACGAAGCAGATCCAAAGATTTATCCCTCAGAGATTCCATCAACGGCGGCCACTGCAAGCCCTTCATCACGTCGAAATCAACGATATGTAACTTATTTTTGTTGATACAGCTGAAGGACTCCACAATGCTCTGGTTGGCCGTAAAATGAGCAAATCTGGCATAAGGGTAGAGTTCATAAAGCGCATGCCAAGCTTTTAAACTGCTTTGCGTACATACCTCCTTCATCAAGCTGTTGTGCGCTGCACCACCCGGCACGTCATGGGGCCTGAAACTCTGAAGAAAGTAATATGCGACTCTTTCCAGGTGGGTTCCCATGGGAGAAACCATCCGTTGGAGTCGATTTACAATGACTTTCAATAGATCCCACGCCTCCCTTTCCAGGGCTTCCGCCAAAGCTTTCAATAAGTTTTCCACTATAAGCCGATTCCTTTCGACTTCATCTTCAACATGAAAAGGAAGAATTATCTCTGGACTAGAAGGCAAAGATCCAACATTATCTTCGCCTTCAAGAGGCTCCTCTAGCACTTGTTTGAAATCCAAGTCCAAATCGATATAACAAGGACTCTGGGGAGTCGATCCGATCCGATCATTTTGATAACTCGGCTCTGTACTACAGGAAGCTATATCGCTGTCGCTGGTTCCATGGCAGAGTAACATGTCTCCAACCACAGGGAAATAGACGTCACCGAATTGGGTGGTCACAGCTTCTGGCTTAGAAATTGGGTTATGGGTGTAAGCCTGGAATTCAAGTCCAAATGATGTGGAAGGAAACTCATATAACGAAGAATTAGAGACTTCGTTGTGCATAAATTGTTGATCGATATTAAAGTTGCAGTCGGGCCAAGCTGGCTGGAAGCAGAGGTCCATCCGGTTGGTAGGAGAGAAGAGAGTATTTTTTTCCCATAAATTCCAGGAGGAATAGGTTTCCAAGGCCATCGTTTTAGGTATGGCAGACAGATTACTCTGGGGAAATTAGCAATTGCATCATGGAAGCTCATGACAGCATATTTATAGGGTAGTGCAAGGAAAACTTCTAAATCACTCTCAGGTAATTAGAGTAGTTTATTATCTCGATAGATTTTTGGACAAGCGTTTATTTTAATATAATTTTAATTTTTAAAAATTATAACAGATACCTTTAAATTAAAAATTAATACGTTAGTGATAATGATTCAGACAATTATAATTAAAAATTTCAAATTTTTATTATCTGCCAAAAAAAAACTGCCGGTTTACATGTTTATCCAATTCTTGTGGAAACTTCGGCGTAACTGAAATCCTTTGGTCAGACAAAGCTGGAGACATGACATGTCGCATCAAGACATCCTTCTCCAACGTAGGGAATTTTCATGTCGCGTCAAGACATCCTTCTCCAACGTAGGGAATTTTCATGTCGCATCAAGACATCCTTCTCCAATGTAGGGAATTTTCCCTCAATTCGTCTGATTGAACATGTCACAGTCTTCCATGAATTGCGTCTCAATTACCATAAATATTATTATATGATAACGTCCTTTGGCATATATTTAATTGTTTCGTTGGACTCTGTTGATGAGACCTATAGGAGGATCACTTCTTTTTTATAAAAATTCAATCAAATGTTTTTTAACTTGTTTTTTTAATTTATAATTTTTATACGTTTTTTTATGTTAAATGTTAAGAGTATTATGTTCTTCACTTGTATATAGATTATAGTAAACTAAAAGTATACTTTTCACTCACATCCGTAATAGAATGAATCACAAACTAATGAGAAACTAGTTTACTGCTTAACCATGTTTCTTTTTTCATTAATATTGCACATCCGTGATAAGATGAATCACAAACTAATGAGAAACTAGTAGTCATGTTTCGTTTTTCATTAATCACAAACTAATGAGAAACTAGTTTACTGCTTAGTCATGTTTCTTTTTTCATTAATTAGTAGATGGAAACGTAATAGTTTATTCTTGTAATAAAGCAAGACCTATAAGGTAGGTTTTTGGGCGGGTGTTCATTTTAACATAAGTTTGATTTCATACGTTAACCAAATTGGTTTGGAAATAATTTTTATTTTTTTTAACTGCCCCAAAAAAACTGCCCGTAGTAACGTCGACATGTTTAGCCAATTCTTGTGGAAACAACGGCGAAAGTGAAATCCTTTGGTCATCTTCCTTTCTCTGATGATAACGATGGCATTGACTGACAGCGCTCCCAGTCGCATCAAGACATCGTCCTACAACGTAGGGAATTTTCCTTCAATTTGTCTGATTCAACATGTCACAATCTTGCGACGATTGCGTCTCAATTCGCATATATTTTATATCATAACGTGTTTTGGAAGATATTTATTTATTTCTTTGGACTATTGGCAGTCCACGTGAATAGGTCAACCTCCCCCAAAGGTTGAGTACCAGCATAAATATGTTGCGGTCAAAGTTATAACGGGGATATGGTTAATCTTCAATTTTTTTTTTTTTGGTCGATATCGGTCAATTATTGTAAGAAATATTTATTTTAGATATAATAATATATTCTATAATTAAAATTTTGTTCACCTAAGAGAATCAGTATAAACTAATTCACACACACGTAAGATTTATAACAAACAATTGACAACGATGGCGTAACAAATTATTCATTTTCACGCGTAAATTGTATGTACCAAAAATGCCATGAACATTTTGGAATCCAGAGTTGGTCATAATCAAGATTAAATGTGTTATTTGTAAGTTAGATTGCATGGGCGTATGATTAGGCAAAGTATGTGTATAATGTAGCTTTGTGTGTATTTTGGATGGAAGATGAAAGTCCATAGGTCGCAAAGATAGGAGAGTATTAATATGCGTAAAGGTCTATATTAAAATTATGCACGGTAAAGTGGGAGAAAAAGTATTGTTTTTCAAGGAGCCGAGAGAGCCGAAAAAATTGTGTTTTTTTTAAGGAGTTACGGTATTACATGCATAGGGTTTTGTGTGGGGTTTGGTTGGTTGAAAGCGTTGAGCACCACGTCGCTAGGCGTCCACCACCTTGGTGGTTGGGTTTCTTTTAAATGGTCGTTGGGTATTTTTGTCGAAGCTGCTGGACTTAGCTATGGCACGCAACAAGAAGCCAAGGAAATTTGTACCGAACGTTTTCTATGAGGTAATGCTCTGGTTCCCGATGTTACCATTCTATTAGAAGATTTTAATCAATCTTGTTGTTGGTTAAAGAATAATATGTTTATTGGCTATTTTCTGGGTCGAATCCCTAATGAGTCGCTAATCCGCAACTGGATTCAGCATTACTAGACTCCTCGTGGCATTGAAGTTGATGGAATTCAGAACCTGACCAAAGGGTTCTTTCTGTTTCGTTTCCTTGCTCTTGAGCATGTGCATGCGGTATTTGACCATGGACCTTGGTATGTGCGCAACTCCTTGTTAGTTTTCTAGCCCTAGACCCAAGAATTTTTGTTGAAGAGGGTGCCTCCCTTGAGGTGCTAGTGTGGGTTGAGCTCCATGGCTTGCCACCGGTACTTTGGCCTTTCTTAGAAACCCTAGTTGCCCCATTAGACCGCTTTGTTTGCATAGAGAATCTGAGGTCTTTTGGTGATCGACCCTTTCGAAGGGTTTGTGTGAAAGTTGATCTCTCCAAGGATCTCAGGGAACATCTCACCTTTAATATCGAGGATGTATCTTTTGTTCAGAAGTTGGTTTATATAAACCTAACGAACACTTGCTACCACTGCTAGTCGGCAGCGCATAAGATTAAAGATTGCCCGCTCATGGAGGGGTGTTTCAAGAATAGTAAAGTGATGGCTAGCCCTCCAAGCCCTATGCCTGCAATACCTTCTTGGGCAGCTCAAGGTGAGCAAAGAACCATGAATAATGGTTCTCAAGAATCCTGGACTACTGTTGCCAAAAGAAATTGCCCTATCAAACCCTTGGTTAAACTGATAGGTCAGAGGATGGCTCCTTTGGTGCATGCACCCAAATAAAATATGGACATGCAAGTTACAACATCGACATCCCTCCACGGCCCATCCACTTTGGTAGAGAATGCGGGGCTTCAGAATAATATACAAGCTGCCCTTGAGAAGGCGCGTGCGAGAAGGTCTCGCAGCCCCAATAGTGACAAATGATCATATACCATGTTTTTGGAAGGAAACCACGATCGATTCCTCTCGAACACATACTCCTCGCTTGGAGAGATAGGTGCTTTTGAGGATATTGAAGGTGATATGCAACTATATAGTTCCTCATGATATTTCTATCATGGAATGTCAGAGGGTTGACGAACCTGGTTCATAAGTACTTGATCCGTAGTGAGATTGATAAGCTTTATCATCAGCATGGCATATTTGATTTTCTTTGTTTACAAGATGTTAAAATCTCTACTTTTAATTTACAATGTGCATGTTCTTTTATTTGGCTTGGCAGTCAATTCTATTATACTAATCATTCTCTAGGTCGAGGAGGAGCTATCACTTTTGTGGCTCCCACCTGGAATTCCCATATGGTTACATGGGGGGTGGACCCCTCTAATTAGGCTGTGTGGACCATTTTTGAAGTTGATGGACATTCCTTTGGAATTGTAAATGTGTATGCTTCCAATCATGCCCCCGACCAATGTGCTCTTTGGCAATGGTTGGCTTTGTCCTTACCCTTCGCTATTTGGTTGCTTTGTGGTGATTTCAATATAATCTAGATAGCTTCTCATAAATTGGGCCGCCTTCCAATGCGATGGTGTTTTGGGGAAAGGGAAGCTTGGTTTCTATAGAACAAGTTAGGGCTTGTTGACCCCAATGTGTGTTCTTCCTCCAAAGACTTCCTGAACTCACTTTGATTTTCTTGGTCCAATTTTCAAAGTGGGGATGATCGTATTTTAAAATGACTTGATAGAGCAATGCTTACGATGACTTTGGGTTCAATTTTCAGAACATTGTGCAATATTCTCCTCCGATGGTGGCTCTTCCTAGCACTATTGTGTCAGATCATGTGCCTATTATATTCAACATCTCTTTGATCCCATTTCCAACCAAGACATTTTCTTCTCAGTTTTTCTTGAATATCTCTTTCCTTCAACATCCAACATTGATTGCTCATATTGTTAGGTTTTGGAACCTGGTTCCTCAACCATCCGGGACAACGGGTTGTATTTCATGGTGGAATGATGTTATTTCTCACACAACCACCTTGCTTCACGCTCTTTGGGTCAAACTTGCTCAACTACACAAATAATCAAATCTGGTGCTAAAGTAGGAATTTGCAAAAGCATCTGTTAGACTGGATGGTTACCCTCTCAATGTCCCTCTACAACAACATGTTGTAATCCTTCAACATAATATTAAGAAGGCTGAGCTATATGAAGCTAGAGGTTCTCAAATCTGTGCTCGAATGCACTAGCTCAATGTCGAAGACATGGCCTCCAAGGAATTCTTTCAGTGCCTCAGACCTCCCAGGCAAGCTATTCAGTTCAAAGACATTATGGATAATGGCGAACGACTTACAGAGTTGCTTGAAGTTTATAAGGTGTTTGTTTGCCATTATCAATAGGTATTTTCCACTCAGCATCTCTCATCTGAGAGATTGCAAGTGCTAGAGGAATGTTGCTCGATGGTTCCTAACAAACTATCGACTCCCAAAAATAAGCCTGTAAAAAGCCTCTTTCATTAGAGGATCTTGCTAAGGCTTTATCTCACATGGCCAATGACAAAGCGCCAGGCCTAGATGGTTTCCCTTGTGAATATTATAAAGCTTTATCGGATTTGATTGACCTAGATCTTCTACAGGTTTAACAAGAAGCCATGTTCACTGGCTCCTTAGGATCAATTATCAATAGAGACAACATAAAATTCATTCCCAAGCCTAGCAATCCTAAGGTGATCACCAACTGGAGGCCTATCACTTTGCTAAATGTCAGCTATAAAATTATTGCTAAAGCCCTCGCTCTTAGACTTCGATCTCTGCTTCCTCTTATTGTGAGGCATGAGCAAACATGCTTCATTTGCAATTGATGTATTATGGATAATGTCCTCGTAGTTTGGGAAGGTATGGAATGGGCACGATAGTCTCAGTAAGCAACATTTTTTATTAAATTTGACTTTGAAAAAGCACACGATAGAATTGAATGACATTTTATTCTATTCATGCTTACAACGCTTGGATTTGGCCCTAGCTTTGTTCAATCTTTGAAGATGTTGTTTACAAATGCTTTAGTGGTTCTCACGTTCAATGGTGCACAAACAGAGTGTATTGGCATGTTCAGATCTGTTCGCCAGGGGTGTCCTCTTGTCCCCTCCCTCTATGTGCTTGTGGTTGAAGCTTTTAGTTACCTTATCACCCGCAAAGCATCACAAGGGTTGGTTAAGGGTATTTCCCTACCATAAGGGAAAGGGTAACTCATTAACGACCATTTTGTGGATGATTCATTTTTAACTCTCAATGAAGATTAAGTTTCTATCACACGCTCTTTCCAACCTAGATTTGTTTTACAAAGCCTTAGGTTCCAGCATTCAGTGGAGGAATACTGCATGTTACAGATAATCCTCCAATCCCCTTCCACCCTAGCTTGAGAACTACCAATGGAGTTGGATTCAATCAGGGAAGATGTTCAAATTTCTAGGCATCCCCTTTGCTTTTCAGTGCACCCCATCTCAACTTTGGGAGTATGTGGTGCAAAGAGTGGAGGGAAAGCTCATTTACTGGGTCACCAAGAAGTTGTCCCTTGCGGGTAAATTCCAAAGCTGATCTACAGTTCTTGCTAGTACTCATGTTTATTACTCCTCCTATTAGGTTCCTTCTCAAGCTTGCTATAAGAAGTTGGATAAGCTTCTACGAGATTTATTATGGTCTAGTTCTTCTTAGAAACATGGCTTTCATAGAGTATCTTGGGAATCCTACTACCTCCCTAAAATGTCAGGAGGTTTGGGGCTGTTTAATTGCTACCGTCAAGGTTTGGCTCTTAGCGCTAAATGGATTATCAAGGCTCTTAAAGGCGATGAAGCATGGAATGTTCTGATTAGGAACTATGTGGCCACAGGGCTACCCACTAACAAGAAATGTTGGAAGGGGTTGTATTTACCTTCCATACTTGTCGCCCCTATTCCTTTTTAAAAAATTTAGGTCCTTTGCGATTCAAAGTATTTGGCGAGCTTAGGAGTATATCAAGCCCTGGCTCTGTTGGAAAGGAGTTGGTCACAACCATGGGGCAGCTATAGCATATTTGAATTTATGGTGGTCCCTTGTGGTTCAGTATTAGGGACAACCACTCACTCAACTTCAATGGATTCATGCTAATTTTTTTTTAAAAAAGGGCATTGTATCCATTTTTTATTTTTGTTGCAGGCAGACTAGGGATTGGATCCCTTGGGAGCTTTTTCAACAACAACATGCTTTAAATCCCACAGATAAAGACACTTATGATGTGGTTATCAATTGTACACCATTTTCTCTTTGGCCAAATCTAGGTCAGGTTGTCCAACAACCTTGGTGGAAAGAGTGAGAATGATATAAACATGTTCATTTGCTTAATTACCTGACTAAGCAGAGCTATTGCTAGATTTCACCCAATCTCCCAATGGTACCAAAGCTCAATGGCTGCTGGGATTTGTTCTCTTCCAAGTCTAGATGGAGGGAATGATTTTAGATGACATGGGCACCTTATATTGAACCAAAGCAGGCCTTTTTTGCCTAGAGTTTATTGTATTAGGGGTTGTCGCTTGGCCACAGGCTTAGGCACTTGGGAATTGAAACTCCCACTTGCCCTTTCTGTGGGGATTCAAAGTCTACCTTGCATATTTTTTAGATTTTTAGCAGAGCAAGGATGGCCTGGGAGTGGATGGAGTCTTTTTTCCAGTCATTTTTGCATTCTCCTTTAACTTGGATTCACAATCTATTGGAGGATACACTAGATTTTTCTCAGCATCTATTAGAATTCTTGAACATATTTAGAATTAGCATTATATTTCATACATTGAAAGCCATAAATGAGATAGTTTTTTTAGATAGGACTCCCTTTGTTATTTTCTCTCTTTCAGATAAGATGATGGTATTTCATGATGCCTGGTTATAGATTCAGGCGTAAGCTAATAAGGTTCTAATGGAACTCAATCATCTTCAGGAGCTGATTGACTATTGGGATAATGCTCCATATGCTGTGAGCAAAATCCCTCAGAGAATGAACATCATGTTGTTCTAGATCCCGACAGCATCGTCATCCACCATCGGATAGGCAGGATCAACCAACCTCTAGGGCTCGCACCCAACCATATGGAGGAAACACACAAATATTACCACTCTCAAACACTGCTTAGTAGTTTTCTAATTGGGGAGATCGCCCACAGTTTGATCCTTTATGTTGTATCCATGGCTGGGGAACTCGCCAGGGTTGGGAAACTACTCCATGTTCTTCCAGCCAAGTTGGTTCTTCGAAGGGTGGTGATGGCAATGCCAATACTAGATGGAGCATGGGCATTGTTGGTGATGTAGTTGTGAACACAAGCTAGAGCACCCCTGTTGAGGCTCCCTTGAATCCTACTCATCAGCCTACTCCTGAGATGCATGTCACGATGTCAGGGTTTGGTTGGAACAATTAATGGCTATTGTGATATATTTTTATTATTGTAGTTAAGCCCGCATTTTTGCAATCTTCTAACGGTGACTTTTTGAACTTTGTCTTGGCTGTATTTTTAGCCGATTTGTCATGTGCTTGGAGTGTGATATGTCAGTCCACCCACTTGTATATGTTTAGGCTTTATATTTAATATAATACTTTTTCATTCAAAAATTATGCACAATAAAATGTATTTTATATATTCTCTTTCTAGCATTGGAAGTTGGGTTAATCAAACATTCTTTAAACCTATATCTAGATTATATATAAATTAAATTTATATATTATAAATTAAATATATATTATATAATGTATCGTTAAAATATATTAAACATATTTAAACATTTCCTATTTTATATATATTTTAGTTTATAAATCTGAATGATTAAGCTTCAAAGGTAGTTGAAATTTACCCAGAAGAAATTTAGGTTCAAACTTTGGAGGTGGACATTTACCAAGAAAATACCCAAATTCAAATTTTGGAGGTAGGAAGAAACCCAGCTTCAAACCTTGAAGGCAAGCCTTGTATCTCTTGAGTGGGTGTTAGCCCAACAATGGTAGAACCAACCCCAAACCACCCGACAATGACATAACAAACCCCAAGCCACCGAAAATCTCAATTGGGTTTGGAAAACGATAGTTAGTTGCCCTCTTGCGAATAGAGAATTAAGGCTCCTGTAACTCTAGAACTTTAATGTTCTAGTTATTATTCGCAGATAAATTGATGTGCAGGTAGCACGCCCTAATGTTTGGGCCGTCGAGGGTTGATCCCATTGCCGACCCGCGTCACTGTACTGCAGGAGCGTCTGTAACCCTGCACCCTTGTCAAAGAATGCGATTTTGTAAATGAATTCGAAGGTCAAGAAGACCACATGGAGGACGTCAATGATAACGTCTCCGGGTTCGACGCCGTCGAGCGTCATCAGCTTCGCGATTTCGTGCGGGTTAGAGTATACATGGGCCTATCGTGGGCCCGGGCGGGCTGCGACGAGGTGTAGTATGAGATCATGGCGATTGCCTGATTTAGGTCAGAGAATTCTACAGAGGCCTGGTTTTGGTTGGTTCCAACATTGACCTTGGTTCTCACGATTTTGCCGACGGGTTTCCCGAGTTCGATGAGCTCCTCTTTCCTGCATTCCAAGCATGCGTTGCTCTTGCTCTCGTTTAGCAAGAAAACGATCCGGTGGTGTGAGGCCATCAAAACAAAAACATCTTTATGATGTCTGTCAACATATCGCAACAGTGCCCTGTATTCGCGTTAGGGCTGCATTTTTTAATTATCCTTTGATAGGAAGTCACTTGATCTATGTCCAGGGACAAGCTTCTTCTGGAAGTGTTGATGCATTTGCCCGTGTTTTTGGTAGGGACTCAGCACCCGTAATTGGAGGCTGCCCGCGATGTCCTTGATTTTGGCAGCATAGGAGACGTTCCTTGATGGTGCGAGCTCGATGAACATTTCAAAAGCCTACAGCACCGCAAAAGCATCCAGGCGATGATTTTCACATAAACGGGTGGAGGATGATCTCACCAGCCCAATGGCTCTGTCCTCAACTTACCCTCCTACCACTAAGACTGCTAATGAGAGATGTTTCTATGATTTGCGTTATGAGATGAAAAACATTTAAATACAATGCAATGCAAAAATTTGGTATAACAATAATTAACCATGCGTCGACCTTATGTATCGTATATTTAATGGTTTAACTTAACTTACATTATAATTTAATGGTTTAACTTAACTTACATTATAATGTATTATAAAAGAAATGTCCGAGATGAAAAATATTTAAATACACTGCAATAATTTGGCAGAACAATAATTAACCGTGAGTCGACCTTATGTATAGTATATTGAATGGTTTAACTTAACTTACATTATAATGTAATATAAAAGAAATGTCTCCTTAGGCTCTATCTCCTTTTTAAGGTATGGTCAAGCTCCTTCTCATGGTTAAATATATCAATTTAAAATTTATTAGTGAAAAGTCGAAATATTGAGATATGTGGCCAATCTTTATACAAAATCATCCTTGAATAAAAAAATTAATTATATATATATATATATATATATTTTAAAAATATATATTTTTTTTAAATTTAACATTTTTAATTATATATTTTCTCATCTTGAAATATACCATTATATTTTGTAATCATACAAATGTAAATTTAAAATACAAAATAATTTTCACTATATTAATGGAAACTCTAAATGTATGTATATATATAAAAGTAGCATATTCAAAACATATAAATCATAATATATTTAAAAATTATTAAAGTATGAAACTTATATCTATTTAAAATTATTATAATATTAAAACCTTTTTTAAATATAAAATATAAATAATTATATAAAATGAAAAATATAATTATAATAGATATTTACATTGTAATTTTTTTTTGAATTTTAATTGTTTATATATTATGAAATAATTTTAAAATAAAAGAAATGTTTACTCAAACTCCACCCCCTCTTTTTTAATACTTGGTGAAGCTTTTATTTTCTATTTATGAAATATATCAATTTAAAATCTATTAGCAAAAAGTTAACATTTTGAGATACAAAATCGTATCTAATTTTTTTTTTAAAATGATGAATAGAAAGTATGAAATACATTATATATATTGTTTTTTAAAATATATTTAATAATTTTAATAAAAAAATATATAAGTTTTTTTTTTTTAATTTCAAAATTTTAACTATGTATTTTTTCATTTCAGAAGTTGTTATTATAAATGTTTTGCAATCAAACAAATTTTCATAATTAAAATAAATAATATTTTTTCCTGTTTTAAAAAAAAAAAAAATATATATATATATATATATTATAAGTGTTAAGATTATATCTTTCATGAAAAGAGGTTTTGAAAGGCTCCCCAAACCTTTAACAAAGAAAAAAAAGTTTTTAGAGAGAATCAAAGCAAAAAACAAATATGACTGACCCACCAAGAGAAAAGAAACCATACATCCAAAGACCCCACAAGATCTAGGATTCGATAGAACTAAGAGATCTAGAAAGGTAGATCATGCCAAAAACAAGGACTTACCCAAGAGAATTTTAAATATAGGATCAATGATAGGAACATTTAGTTCCTACCCATATTAAACCAAGAATGATCATTTCAAATAAAAAAATACATTCTTGCCCAGAAAACAACCCTATTTTTGGATCTAACTTCTTACAACAAGCTCACAAGTTCATTCCTAACAAGTTCTAGCCAATAAATTCTAAATAGTATTCTTACACCATACCAACATCTCAAGATCATAGATCTTTCCTCAATTATATCTAATATAGAAGGTACACTATATGAAGACCTCTAGAAGGTATGAATATACTCTTATGGGGTGGTCCCAAGATTCACCCAATAGTTTGCCTAGCACCTTAGCACACTAACAAAAACATCAATAAAACCACACAACCAAGCAGTCATACCCCACAACCTCACAACGATAACATCCGAAATGATAGGAGTTGTCCAAAAACCCAAAAATTCCTCAACCATGTTCTCGAATAAAATTGGTTCAAAATTCACAAATAGTTTTTTCCTACCCCAATAAAATTTTTGGAACCACTTTAGAAATTAATGTCTTGTAATAGATGTTCAAGGGAGAAAAACCAAAATATACCTAGGCTTTTCTCACCCAATAGTTTGATAAGAGCCAAAACCATTGAGCATAAAAAAATATGAACATAGAAATTGTTTGGCTCAACATTCAACATTTGAATTGTGTTGTTGTACAACATAAAAATCTCAAGGAAAAAAGCCTATAAGGATATGAGAAAACTCATCAAAATGAGATCCACAGTTATAGCTAAATCATAGCTAGGATCAGTAGAGAGAAAATTCATGCTAGAATCTTCTTTACATCAACGGTTAAATCCAATATCCTAACTAGAAGTAAGATCACATCAAAGTCTGATGGCTCCAAACCAAAAGTCTACACAAACCTCTTTAGGCCCACTAAAGGACATACGTTTTTAGATAGATTAAATCTAGGATCATTGACCCCACATCTAAGTTATTTTAAATTTGTTATATGATATTTTTCACTTTTATATACGTTTACTATATATGCATGCATATATTAGGTTTTAATTATTATATTGAACATTAATATATAAATATAAGGAAATATAAAAAAAATTATTTATAAAACGTATCAGATATTATTTAGACCATTTAATATCCATAAAGAAAATGTTTGTAGAAATTCCCTTCTTGTATGTCCAAAACATGGATAATTTAAAATAATTATTTTTTATTTTTTTAAATGATCTATTAATATGTTTTAATTGACTAGATAACAATGAACTAATTTCCATTATCACTAACAATATTGGTGTAATATTTTAACAAATCAAACAACAATATTACAATTTGGAATTTGAAATTATAAATATATCATTATTAAAATTTAGTTTTAGATATTTTTGGATGAAAAAGCCATTATATTAATAAAATAATATCTGATCATACAAAAAAAAGAGCGGGTGGGATTAGCACACCCCATAAACCAAAACACTAATCACCGTGGTTAGGAGTACACAAGAGTGTCAGGAACAGTCCACAAAAATCCAGATAACAACCACAAAAACAATGTCAAATATGCATTCAAAAAGAAAGGAACTAAGAAATGACTACTAAGTGGAAGGTCTGAAGTTTTTCTCTATAAGGTCATATGTCCATCCAAAGGTTGAAGAAATTGGCTCCCCCCAACCATCATCAGTAGTACCTCTAATAGTACAAGCTTGTGCATTTGGTACAATTTCACCCCAACCAGAGGTATCACCTTGGTTAGGAGGCCGAACATCCCAACCAAAGGCTGCATGAGACGGGCCTCCAACTCCATATTCTCCACATTTGTATTGTGAAGGGGACTATGACCAGTATTTGGTAGCAAAGGACTATGGTCTACGATGAATCCCCTAGTGAGTCAACAACCAGGACCTAGAAGAGGAAGTAAGAGGCACATGAATCATAGCACAAGGTTCATTCCCCCAATTCTCCATGAGGATACAAAATTACTGTAGCTTGACATGTACTTTTTCAACTTGTACTTGAATATGTAGTCAAAAATCAAAGAATATAATATACTTATCAGTAATAAAGAAGAAATGATCGACATATTGTTGAGCAAAACAACTCAATTTTGGGACTTCCAAAAATAAAATAGGGTACCAATTTTAAAAATATTCCAAACAACACCCAAGTTGAAGGAAAAAGCAATAAGGTCACCCAAAATAGCATATACCGAGGTAAAATCCTCTTTCATAAAAGGTTTGAAAAATTCAAGAAGCCACTCCCAGGTCGACTAAGCCCAATCACAAAACTAAAAAACATGTATTAAATCTTCTGCTTGTCCGTAAACTTAGCAAATGGGATTATGAACACCCAGATGCTTGAGCCTATTGCTAGCAGGAAACTCCTGGTGCAAGAGGTTCTAAGCAAAAAAAAATTGTTTAGGCTCAATATAAGTAGCCAAGCAATTCGAAACTTTTGATTCCATCGGGAGGGAAGAGAGACTAAGACCCATATCATAGTGAGCTTATCAACCATTAGAACTTGCAGGGTGAGCTATTTGTAACCTAGATGGGATTTATATTGCCAAACAGGAAGCTCTCCAGACCAACACTAATATGACCACTAAGGTTTTTAAAAATTCTTATGTAGTTTGCACCAAATAGAAAATGGAATACTATCAATAACCACCTCATAAGTATTTCTATCACTAGGGTTTAAATTGTGAATTTGACAAAAAATTTCCCAGGGTATCTAACTCCTAGTATATCGGGAGAAGAAATAAAAAATGGAAGCAATACCATGCTTATAGAACCTCTGTGCTCTGACCCACTACATCATAGCTAGGGGAGAGCCCTGCCAAGTGATAACAAGAGACCACCAAATATTCATGGAAGGCAAAGAGGCACCTGCTTTGTAGAAAATCCCTTTCCAATTGAGCCAAGGTTTGAAGGCCTCCCAGGATTTCCAAATACTTTGAATGATAAAAGAACCTTTAACTTTAATAGGGATAAGGGTAGTAAGAATGGATTCAAATCCCACCCCTTTCCAAATTTTCTTCCCCTGAAGAAAACAAAAATAAATACAATACATGATCAGTACTTTCTAGGATTCATCCCCAATTAAAGATCGAGTGATCCATTTAGCAAAAAGAGAAAAACCTTGTTGGTGATAATCAAACAAACCCATGCCTCCTTAGTCCTTGGGAAAATAATAAATTTTCTAGGTTACCCAATGAAAACCTCATTTGACAGAGTCTTTGGCCCATATAAAATCTTTGAGAAGCTTATCCAGCTTTTTATAACAAGATTTGGATGGAACCTAGCAAGAAGAATAATAGACATGGGTAGTGGCTAAAACCTTAGAACAAATATGAAATTTTCTTGCCAAAGAAAGTTTCTTACTAGTCTAGTAAGAAAGCTTCTTGTCCACTTTCTCAATAACATACTACCACAATTGAGCAGTGGAACCATGAAATACAAAAGGAATTCCAAGAAATTTAAACACCTCACCTGGTTGAATCCAAATCCATTAGAAATAACGTAGCAATCATGGCATTTGGGATTGATATTACCAAAAATAGGATGTTTTTTCCATTGAATAGAAGAACCAGAGAAGGGTTATGCATAAGGGGTCGACCCAAAAATCTATTTATAAAATGAAAGCGAATTGTCTTGGAATATCGATGAAATATGTAGAAGTATACATGGTGAATTGAATTTTTTTTTCCAAAAATTTTCAAACCGTGGTGAATTTCAATTTTTTTTCTCCAAAAATTTTCAAACCGTGGTGAATTTTTCTATGTTTGGGGCCTTGAATATCGGGTTACAACCTCTAAAAATGTACAACAAACTTAAAGGATTTAGGTTGACAAGAAAGACTTTTAGCCTTTGTGATTTATGACAACCGGTATGAGATGTAAAATACAATTGGTTGTAGACATGCTAATCGACTGTAGACTTGATGATCAGTTACAGAGATACCGATCGGTTGCAGACATACCGATCAGTTGCAATGATGATGGTCGATTGCAGATATATCGATCGATTGTAGATATGTTGGCAAGCTATAGATATGTCGATCAGTTTTAGACATGTTGATTATCTATCGGTTGCATAGATGTCGATCAGTTTCAGTAATGACGATCGACTGTAGTGATGTTGATCAACTGTAGCTATGTCGATCGATTTTAGATATACTGATCAGTTACAACTATGTTGATAAGTTGTAGCCATGTCGATTAGTTGTAGATATGTCGACCAGTTGTAGTCATGTCGATCGATTGTAGCCATACCAATCAATTGCAACCATTTCGATCGGTTGTAGCCATGTCGATCGATTGCAGCCATATTGATTGGTTGCAGCCATGTCAATTGATTGTAGACATGTCGATAAGTTGTAGACATGCCAATTGATTGTATCCATACCAATCTATTGTAGATATACCACTTTTCAATCAGTTGTAGACATATCAATCGATTGCAGGTATGATGATAGACTAATGGTGATCGATAACCATGCAATCGACTGACTAATATTGATCGATATAGTACTATAACCTATTGACTAATGCCTACCGGCACTTCTACAACTGATAGATAAATGCCGATTGATAGTACATATAACTGATAACTTGTTGCTGATCGACCCCTCTACAATCGAACGACTAATTTTGATAGACACGGTGCTGCAACCGACCAAAAAATGATGATCAACACCTCTACAACCGATAGACAAATATCGATCGACAACCCTTGAAACCAATCAACACCTCTGCAAGCGATAGACGTATGCCGATTGACACCTCAAGTTTTTCGTTGTTTCAGAGCTATTTTTGAGTTACAATATTTTTGATGTATGCTTATTGGTACCTAGTACAGTATATATATGGGTAGTATATGAGGCGATTTGGGCAGAAAATATGAAATCATTTATAATTTGAAGGTGATTTGGGCAGGAAATAAAAAATCATTTATAATTTGAAGGCGATTTGGGGGGAATATCAAAATCATTTGTAATTTGAGGTCGACGAATTAAAATAAAATTATTTTCATGATTATCAATGGTGGGCAAATTTACCCCAAAAAAACTTCCACCTCATAAATTGTGGGCGAATGGGCCCCACTGAAAGGATCTAAAATTAGCCAATTTAAAATATTGAAAATCCCAAATAGAGCCAATTTATGATATTTTGCGCTTATGCATAACCCTGAACTAGAGGCTAAACATAACACCTCTAAGCAACTAATAGTCGAGGAAAGGGATTGCTCATCTTCTCGAAGCGTTAAAAAATAATTATCAACAAAATAACCATTGACCAACTGACGATCAGAATTGGGGAGAGCAATAACCCTAATTAATCCTTGATCCACCTTATGGGCCAAAAAATAGCCAAAAGCCTCTACAGTAAGAATAAAAATAGATGGAGCAAGAGGGCATCCCTATCCTATAGAATGACCAAGATAAATTGACTTAGATTGACTATTATTCAAAGTAAGAACATCTAAAGCATCTTGAAATAACATAAGAACGGTGCTCACAAACATTGGCTCAAAGACCAAATCCTGAAGCATGGCAGTGATGAAGTACCACTCCATCTTATCATAAGCTTTATCAAAGTCAATATTAATGAATAAAGCATCTTGTTCAAAATTTCTTGCCCATTTCATACCTTTCCAAATAGCAAGAACATTATCAAGAATGTATCTTCCTTGAACAAATCCAGTTTGTTCAGGTCTAACAATTAAAGACAAGAGAGATTTAAGCTTAAGAGCAAGGGCTTTGGCAATAATATTATAGCTCACATTAAGCAGGGTGATCGACCTCCAATTAGTGATGAGCTTAGGGTCTCCAGACTTAGGAATAAATTTTACATTACCTTTGTTAATAATAGAATCGAGTGAACCACATTGCAGGGCTTCAAGATACACTTTGTGGAGATCAGAACCAAACATATACCTTAATTCTTCATATAATTCACATGGGAAGCCATCAAGACTAGGTGCCTTATCATTGGCCATGAGTGGCAAGGCATTTTTCAGATCTTCCAAATAAAGAGGAGTGTCATAAAATATCATTTGCTCGGGAGAAATCTTGTTGGGAACAAAAGCGGTACAATCAGCAAGAGCTTTCCTTCTAGCATCATTAAGGGATTGAGAAACAAAGATACCTTGATAATGTGAATATCATTTGCTCAGGAAAAATCTTGTTTGGGACAACAATGCTACAATAAGCAAGAACTTACCTTCTTTGTAGAATTCAAATGGGAAGCCATCAAGACCAGGTGTCTTATCATTAGCCATGAGTGACAAGATAGTTTTTAGATCTTTTTGTAGACACCAAAATAGCACCAATCCGATTATGTGACTGCAAACACTGATCGCTTTGACAAACACAGCCCCAGGGGCAGCCCTTAGAGGTTAAACAGTGGTCTTAACCACTTTCATAGCAATTTTGTAAGGTCAAGAAGCAATTTGGCACACTTGGACACTTTGCCCAATATTCGTCTCACCCAGGGACGAATTCAAAATAGAATCCGTCCCACCCCAGGACGAATTCTGAATTCGTCCCTAGGTGGGACGAATTCTAAGCTTAACGGGCAAAAAGACAAATGGCGCCAAGTGGCAGCCCAGAACAGTCAGTTGATGACTCCTGCCTTGCACGCATGTGTAGGTGGACAGAGGGGCCGTTAGAAGATTGTCACAAAAGGCATTTATCAAAGCCCAAGTCAACGGAGGACTCCCCTCCCTCATGGGAAGACAAGACTGCCACATGGCGCCTATGACCAACACATGGCATTTGTGCTTCCCTCCCAAAAGAGACCCCATGGGTCTATAAAAGGTGGGACTTTTCTCACCCAAAATATACAAGTTGAAGGAGTTTTCAAGCAACGAAGTGCTGCCGAGTTGAAGACCCACTTGCATCCCTTTTGGTTCACCTTCCCACATCCACCAATCTCTTTTGCAAGGGAGGTTGTTGGGTGGCTTTTGGAAGCTTGAATCGGACCTAAATCCAACACATGGACACCTGAACCAACCAATTCGCCGACCCCCCCAATCCTAAGAGGTTTTGGGCCCATCCCTAGTGGATTGGCGCCGAAATCAAGTGCCAACGGTGGGAGGCCCACTTGGGCACCCCCGCACTTTCTAGGTTTTAGAGCATTCTAGATTACTTTTTTTTAGGTTGCATTTTGTGTTATTATGTTTGGTTAACTCATAGCTGCAATTTCGTAACTTTTGGTCAGATTCTAGTATGTTTTGTGTTGCTTTGTTGTTTCACTGACTTGCAGGTGGCGAGATCAAATTCCCGAGGGTAGAGGCCAAATTGGGAGAATCCGACCATCTGGGTCGTCCCAAAATGGCCCCAATTACATAACCCCCCTATTTGCAGGTGTTTTGTAGGTCTCGAGAATCGACATTGGAGCAGCAGCAGGTCGGCTTCTTCAACACAGAAGAATTCGTCCCACCCAGGGACAATTCTAGAATTCGTCCCACCCAGGGACGAATTCCAGTTGAAGGCAGATTGGCCAGCTGTCTCAGTGGAAATGGCCTTTTGGTAACATTTTCTATCTTCTATCAAGTTTTCAGGCTGTTTAGAATCATTTTGTTTACTGTTTTAGATAAATGTTTGCATGCATCTTTTGATGATTTTAGAAGAACGAACACTTTTCACTTGCAGCGAGTGCTACTGACATCTTGGTTGTTTCTTTGTTCGTAGGAGAAGCAGCGGAGGTGAAGAACTCATCGACATCAGCGACGACATCATCTTGGCCCGCCCATTGCAATCGTGGGCACGCGAAAAGAGGAACATTGAGTGATTGTAATCGAATTCTTTTAACGCTCCTAGCCCCCAAAAAGGGAGGAGACGTCATTGTAACAGAGATCAAGGGATATTAATGAAAGGGCTATGTTTTCTCCATTTTCTTGTGTCTCTTCCAATGCGTTTCTTTTCCATTTCATGCACTTTACGTTTCTAGGACTTAAGCGCATTTGGTTTTGGTTATATTGCAATTAGTGTTTCCTTTGCCCGGAATCTCGTGCTTTCAGTGGCGATCACGACATGGAATCTCACGTACCTATAGTCTCCATCTCGTAAGGGCGGGTATATAGAGAGGTTGGTATATCGGCCTGGTTGGTATATTGAAGGGGCTACCATTTTGGGAGTTATATGAGCCGTCATAATGCATTTAAACGATCTTCAAAACCTACAAAAACAAAACAAAACATCAAAATGCACTAAACCAGTTTAGGACACACCATTTAATCCTTAAAAGAGATAATCACGGTTTTGTGAATGTGTGTGCTTAATTTTGCTTAGTGTAGACAAAAAAAGTCATAAACGAGATAAAAACTTATTTAGATAGCATAGAAGCACCGCAATGGTGTACACCCACAGTCAAGCCCAATCAAGGGCAGAAGCTCCGGAAGGTACACAAAAAGCAGGCACAAGTCACCTTCACTTCAGTCCTGAGGATTTGGTCATACCGCCTTATAGGTCTAACCTACAAAAGAATCCAATTCAGAATCCTCGGTGGGGTATGCCTATTCAAAGCAGCCCCTTTCGGGAAGATGCCTTACATGTAGACCTTGACATAAATAGAGAATCACCTCTTGAAGTTAGGCATGAGTGGCCACCGCGCGATGAAGCGCTAGACAGGCACACCGTCCATTTGGAGGGGCAACGTGGATATGGCGTCCCTTCTTTACCTATCATCAGAATAGAGAGACCAAATCCGGAGCGCAGGGCTCCTTACATAGGGCGACCTAACTCCGCCCACCCCCTTTACACCCGTGAAAGGGAGTACGAGGAAAGCCATCGCATTCCTCGAGGGCAACAAACAACGTGGGAACCTTGCATTTCTGCACCAGCAGGATATCATGATCACCCCTTGAGGCCAGAACCTCGAGCACATACCGCTTACCTCGACGGAGGGAAGCGACCCATTGAAACCTTAGACCAGCAAACTCGAGGTAAACACATAGGAGAAACATTCGAACCTCCTGAGCAAAATAGGGTAGACCAAATTGACCCAGCTGTCGCCAGATATACCACCCGTCAAGCCCAAACCATGCGGCTTAAACCAAGTTATCAGGAAATAGAGTATCGACACCGCTTGGATAGAGAACGCATGCAACGCGAAGCGGATGAGTTACGCTATGAAATACCTGAGAGGGGGCCAACCCCTCGCATCCAAAGAGGCTGAACAAGTATGAGAGGCGTAATCCGTTGGTGCGGGACGGGTCTCCACGACCTCGTCAAGCTTCGCCTCCAAGACCTCATAGATTCGAGAGGGAGGCAACTCCCCGAAACAATGATGGGTACCTTCGAGCAAGAGCTTGATCGGGGTCATAGGTTTCGCCCGAGAGACTCCTCAAGAATTTTACGAGGAGTATGAACCAGAAGAGGAATATGTTGAAACTCCCCATCAAGGCAGGAAGGATGCCATTCGGCCACCCCTCCATAGGCCTCCAGTTTACCGTAACTTGCAACAAGAGCGAACAAGAGAGGAAGAAATAAAATCTTCCGATGCATACCAAGCGCTATTGGAGCGTTTGGAGTCTGTGGAGACAAAAGCTGCTGGGCATCAAAAACCCACATTACGTCTACTCCACAGTAATCCGGTGCATCCCTCAATGCCTACACCTCTTTACCCCGAACACTTCAAGTTGCCTCAATTGGCAGTTTTTAAAGGTGAAGAGGACGCACAGGAACACGTTACACGATTTCTAAGCCAATGCTTCGGCATCCAAGATAATGACGCATTGTTGCTTAGAACATTCATAACCACATTCGTAGGCCCTGCCTCGGATTGGTTCACACAACTGCCCAAACACAGCATAAGCAATTTAGATCAATTAGTAGACGCGTTTCTTGAACGCTTTGCCTTCAACACAAGGAAGAAGGCATCACTAAGTGATTTAGCGAGCCTCAAGCAATTTGAAGAGGAAACAATGGCAGCGTACGGGAATCGATGGAGAGCTTTGCTTTCTAGGTTACCCTACCATCCTCCTATGTCTGATCTCACGCAGATGTTCGCAAAAAGTTGCTTAAAATCAATCTCTCGGTCTATTGTTACTGCGACAATACGACAGCTTAGAAGAAGCTTTGGCGCAAGCCGGAGTCATAGAAGAGATTAAGATAGGCGAAGGCGCAATTGCCAAGCCTAAGAAGAAAGAGTGGAATAAAACCACTAAAACTGGGACAACGCAACCACAACACGCTGCAATCAACCAAGTTGCGATAAATGTTCCAGCGCCTGTGCAAGAAACGCAGCCTCAAAAGGCTAACTACCAGGCAGTGCCTCCTGCTTATGAAAGAGATAATAGAAGACAGGAGCAAAATTACCCGCGTCGCCCTAGGCAAAATTTCACCCCATATGCGGAGTCTAGGGACTCCTTATTTGACCGCTTGTCAGCGGCAAATTTAGTCACTCTGCCGAAAATCCAAATTATAGACCCTAACATTCCCAAGCCTAGGGGGTACAGAGAGGAATTGTATTGTAGATTCCATAGGCGCAGAGGACATGACTTGAATGGGTGCTGGAAATTCAAAGACCTAGTCCAGGATTTGATCGACAATAGAACATTGGTTGTGGACAACCCCATCGCACCAAACAACCAACAAATGGGGGTATTCAAGGACCCCTTGCCAGCCCACGAGGCACAAACAAAACCACTCCAGATTAACGAGGTGCGACAAGATCTTCCCACACAGGGATTTGTGGGAATGATTAGCATAGTAACAAGGAACAGAAGGTACCCGACAACTGCCCCTGAGGTAGCTACGAAGGAAGTTCCGGCAACATCGCATCCTCAACAATGCCCAACGCAGTTACCTCCGCCTAGACCTGAGGTCACGATACGAACCAAACTCACGCAGAGTTTGCGGACCACGTCGGCTAGGCTGTCCATCTACGAGCTTATTCAACAATAAGCTCCCCATAGAGAAGCTCTTATGGACATTTTAAAAGCCATTGAATTACAACCCCACGAGGCAAATTCTTTCAACGTCTTCGTGGGACATGTGAAACAATGTACGGAGCTAGTCATCACATTCGGAGAAGATGAGGTCAAAACGATATCAAATGACATGGCAGATCCACCCCGCACGTTATCGCGCGGGTCAACGGGATTCCGTACAAGAGAGTGCTGATAGATACTGGCTCGTCCGGTAACATCATAACCACTTGCAGCCTTGAAGCATTTGAAGTTGCCAGCCTCTCACATCACAGCCTCCACGTACACACTCCAAGCTTTCAATGATGCAATATGCTCGACAGTCGACACAGTCGTTCTGCCAGTCCAGGTAGGACAAAAGTCAATACCTACACTGTGTCATTTTTTGGAAGGTGAAATGGCTTATAATATACTGCTAGGGCGGCCTTGGATCGGGGGATATGAAATGTGTCCCTTCGATCGCCCACCAATGCTTGAAGTATGCTTATGAAGGAGAAATACATGTAGTCCCAATGGACTTAGAGCCCTTCAAGTATTGCAATGCGGTACAATTCATACCTCAATCGACCCTCCCTTCAACGCATTTGGATTTCCAATTAAATCCATCTAAACAAGGTCCAATACCGCGAGGCACCACCGGTGGCCAACAAGGCAAAATCCCGGCCAGGTGAGACTTCATCATCGGCTCCTTCATCATCAACGCCACCTATCATGGCCCAACAGAAGGACAAGGGAAAACAAATCATGGAAGAGGTTAAGCCCTTAGAAGAAAGGTTGCCCACAATTTCAACAATAACAACGGAGGAAGCGCCCAACGCAACGGAAACCAAGATTCCTGAACCACCAAACATGGAATGGACTCGGGAAGGACTACCGTTTCCTCCCACCCAATCATCAACAATCACTGTTGAAATGGCCGGTACGAGGCACGGGGGAATACTTAGTGCAAAATGTTGTGGCAACCCCCACACTGGAGTCGGTACAAGACATGGGAAGACCTCGCCTTCCCATTGGAACAATCGTCCCTCTAGGCTACCCACCGAACCAGACAAATTTTGTGTATGGGGGCTTTGATCATGGTCTTGAACCATGCCAACAAAAGGAAACAGACGAAGAGCCTTTTGTTGAAAACATCAATTATCTGTCAAACCCAGAATTTGCCCTAAAATATCTCGGCCAATGCAATTGGCATGGATACGGGCTCGGCCAGATATGAGTAAGGGATGCAGATCCTTTGCCAACCAAGATATCAGATGCCATATGACAAGTCGGGGGTAGGGTTCAACCATCCCCTGCCATTAGACATCTTGGTTGAAAATATGCAAGGCCTAGAAATAGGCAACAAGGGGGGATTGGCATTGGGTCCTTATGCCAATCCGAATACAGAATACACATTGGGAGACTACCTCCCATGGTCAACAAACACCCCTGGAAGCAACAGTAATCCCTCTTCTTTGCTAGAGAGAGGCGAAAGTTCAGAGATTAATCCTCAAAGAGAACATCAACGGCTGCCAGACATCTTTCTGAAACTGTTCCCCTTAGAGGTTCCAGACGAAATAACACAGTCTCAAGAGAATCGGGTCCCTCCACTAAGAGTGGAACAACCGCAATGGGACCAGATTAATTCACTGGAACAGGAAGAGTCCTCAACGTCGCAAGCAACAGATGCTTGAAGAGAATGAACAATTTTGGATCTATGAAAGTGATTCAGAAGATGAGACTGAGATGATCTATCTCAGACATGCGCGACAAAATCACCGCGCTCTAACTCATGAAGATCTAATGGGACAGATGGGTATATTGTTAGGACATGAATGGCACGTAGACCCAGCGAGGTGGGACCAAGTGTTAGACCTATGGCTCCAAATTCAAGATGAGCATCGTCCACCTCGAGATCCCATCATGACAACAGTGCCGAGGGAAGACCCCGCCTTCCTTTTCACACATAGAGATGAATTCGCACCTAGGGAAGCGCCATTCGTGCCCATACCTCTAGAGCCGGATCCGAGTATAGGGAACATCTAAAAGAATCAAGTCATCACAAACGCGATTCTGGAGACCAAATTCATTCCATCCACATGATCTCCATTGATTTGACCGCACCCATCCGCAATCCGACCGATCCATCACGGTCATTGCATCTAGACATGGATGCCATCGGCTGGGATCGCATCCATTCACCATTGTCACCATCAGAGTACTGGCCTTTCGGTGAAATGCTTCATTTTACCCCAAGGACAACTCAGGATATTTTTCAAGCTGAAGAGGAACCCGAGGTTCCAAACGCGGATCTTAACTCAGCTGATGATATCCATTTAATCCCAACTCCACATCAGTTGGAGGACGGATCTCACATGTCAGTCGAGGAGACGACTGACGTAGACATCGGCACAGATTCAAAGAATCCACAGATTATCAGGTTGGGGGTAAGTCTTTCCCCCGAAGAGCAAGCCGAATATATTGCCCTTCTCAAAGAGAAGAAGGAAGTTTTTGCATGGTCGTACAAAGATATGCCAGGGCTAGACCCGTAGCTAGTCATGCACAATTTAACGCTTGATCCGAAAATCAAGCCTGTAAAGCAAAAACTAAGAAAGATGCACCCAACAGTGGCCTTGATGGTCAAAGACGAATTGCAAAAGTCTGTTGGATGCACAATTTGTCATCTGCGTGGATTATCCGCCATGGTTGTCCAACATGGTTCCCGTCAAGAAGCCCGACGGGAGGATTCGCATATGCACCGACTTTCGAGACCTAAACAAAGCGAGTCCTAAGGATGATTTCCCCTTGCCAAGCATCGACGCATTGGTAGACGCTACGACGAGTCACGAAATGCTCTCCCTAATGGACGGTTTCTCGGGATACAATCAAATTCGTATCAATCCCGAAGACCAACTCAAAACGGCATTCACAACGCCTTGGGGGACATTTTGCTATAAGGTCATGCCTTTTGGCCTTAAAAACGTTGGCGCTACATACCAACGTGCTATGACGTATATCTTCCACGATTACATGCACAAAACTTTGGAAGATTACATGGATGATTTGTTAGCCAAGTCTCTCTTGCGCTCAGATCATCTCGGTGACTTAAGCAAGATTCTCGATCGCCTCATAGAGCATAAGGTCAGACTGAATCCCAAGAAGTGCGTGTTCGGCGTCACATCCGAAAAACTCTTGGGTTTTATAGTCTCAAAGAGAGGCATCGAAGTGGACCCAAACAAAGTCAAGGCAATCCTTGAAATGGCTCCCCCAACCACTATCAAGCGGCTCAGAAGTCTGCAAGGAAAGGTCGCGTCGATTAAACGCTTCATAGCGCAATTATCTGACAAATGCCGACCCATGAACAAATTATTGCACAAGGGGGTCACATTTCATTGGGATGACGAGTGCCAATCAGCCTTTGACGAAATCAAACAATACTTGGCTTCGTCGCCAGTATTGGCACCACCTAGACCAGGTGTGCCGTTCTACTTATACATCTCAGCTACTGAGGTGGCACTGGGTGCAATGCTAGCCCAGAAGAATGAACTTCACAAAGAACAGGCTACTTACTATCTTAGCCGCACCATGGTCAGTTACGAACTTAACTATGCATACGTTGAGAAACTCTGCTTGGCAGTGGTGTTTGCTACCAAAAGGCTACGCCACTACATGTTGAGCAACACTACGTATGTTGTGTCTAAGGAGAATCCATTGCGATACATGATGAGTCGTACTTATCATAGTAGTCGCACGGCGAAATGGATCATGTTGTTGACGGAATTTGACATTGAGTTTATTGGGCAAAAATCTATAAAAGGACAAGTCATAGCCGATCAACTAGCAGAGGCTCCTCTTGAAGACGATCAGCCTCCGGTCATAGAACTACCCGATGATGGGGTCTTCCATGTCTCAGAATCGCCAGATTCTGATGAGCCTGAGTCTCAGGCCGACATAACCTTATTTTTTGATGGTTCTAAATGCGAGCAAGGGGGTGGCGCAGGAATTGTATTCTTCACACCGCAGGGCGCTCCAATGCCCCTGTCATTTAAATTAAACTTCCAGTGCACCAACAACAATGCAGAATATGAAGCCTTGCTCCTAGGTCTTCAGACAACAATCGCCATGAACATCAAAAGATTGAACATCTTTGGCGATTCGCTGTTAATCGTCAATCAAGTCAAAGGGGTATATCAATGCAAATGCCCAGTTCTAAAGGCCTATAAAGCCCTCGTGGACAAATTCCTGGCAAAACTTGAGTGGTATGACATCGAGGCACTCCCTCGATCATCGAATCATTTTGCGGACACAATGGCCTCCTTGGGGTCACTAATCCCGCAAGACCTTTTCGGTGATATAACAACCATTCAGGTCAAAACCTTATCGCAACCCGCGATGGAGCGCGCAAGCTCAGACTTGACGCCAGGAGTCCACATGATCCAGATCGAACCATCTTCGGATAAGTTCTTTCGAATCCGAGACTATTTGAAACGTGCCAAGCTGGGGTCTTTGTTTTCCCCCACTCCCATTAATAGCAACACAACGCTATTCTTACAAGTTCTATCCCAATCAGCATTTGTTAGGGAAGAACTTCAAAAGGGATTGGTTGTTCATAAGAGACTACCTCAAGTTAGGTAATCTTCCCTTTGGATTGACGCACGCCGCAAAACGAACATTCAAACAGAAAGCGGCAAAATATGTCTTGATAGGAGACATTTTGTATCGTCGCAGCTATGACGGAATTCTTCTTCGTTGTTTGGACCAGCAAGATTCCACTTGGGCAATCGCCCAAGTGCATAATGGTACATGCGGCAACCACTTCAATGGTATGGACATTGCAAAGCGCATTCTTCGCAAGGGCTATTATTGGCCATCTTTAGAGCGAGATTGCTGCGCGTATGTCAAGAGGTGCGTGAAATGTCAACATCATGCCAATTTAATGCACGCACCTTCCCAGGCCCTACAGACGGTCCAGTCTGCTTGGCCATTTTCGTAGTGGGGCCTCGATCTAATCGGAAAGATCTCCCCTGCATCGTCAGAGCCGTCACACGTTTATCATAACGGCCACAGAATATTTTACCAAATGGGTGGAAGCAATTCCGTTAACCTCTACGACAAGGACCCCGCATTGCGGAGTTCATTTTGCATTACATCATATGTCATTTTGGTATTCCATCCAAAATAATCTCGGATAATGGGCCATCATTCAAGAACAAAGACGTGCGTGCTTTAACCACAAAGTACAAAATTCAGCACAACTTTTCAACACCCTATTATCCGCAAGCAAATGGGCAAGCAGAGGCGTCAAACAAAATGCTAGTCGCCATCCTTAAAAAGACCGTCGTAGACAGTCATAAGGATTGGCACATACAAATCCCACTTGCCCTTTGGGCTTATCGCACTAGCATTCGGACGCCCACTGGGGCAACTCCGTTTTCACTGGTGTATGGCTCAGAGGCAGTAATGCCTCTCGAGTTGGAAATTCCTTCCCTGCGCATATCAATGCAGGAGTTCATCGATGATAACACTGCACGGCAGGCCCGATTAGACCAACTTACGTTGCTTGACGAACGACGCGTTAATGCTCTCGAGCACTTACGTATCTATCAAGAGCGGCTTAAGAAAGCTTACAACATGAAAGTTCACCTAAGAGACTTTCGGGTTGGTGATTTGGTTCTGAAGGAAAACCAACAAAACTCTAATTTGCCGTCCCATATGAGGGACAAATTCACGGCAAATTGGTTAGGTCCTTATGTCATTGATAGTAAAATAGGACCCGGGACGTACCGGCTAGCTTCTCTTGACGGTATCAAGGAAACAGAACCCTTGAATATCAGTCATTTGCGACCATTTCATATCTAAGAAAGCCATATACCAAAAAAAAAAAAAAAACTCCAAGGATTATCGCAATCTCTTGGTCACCCAAAAAGCTCCAAGGATTATCGCAATCTCTTGGTCACCCAAAAAGCTCCAAGGATTATCGCAATCTCTTGGTCACCCAAAAAGCTCCAAGGATTATCGCAATCTCTTGGTCACCCAAAAAGCTCCAAGGATTATCGCAATCTCTTGGTCATCCCAAAAAGCTCCAAGGATTATCGCAATCTCTTGGTCACCCAAAAGCTCCAAGGATTATCGCAATCTCTTGGTCACCCAAAAAGCTCCAAGGATTATCGCAATCTCTTGGTCACCCAAAAAGCTCCAAGGATTATCGCAATCTCTTGGTCAACCCAAAAAGCTCCAAGGATTATCGCAATCTCTTGGTCACCCAAAAAGCTCCAAGGATTATCGCAATCTCTTGGTCACTCCAAAAAGCTCCAAGGATTATCGCAATCTCTTGGTCAATCCAAAAAGCTCCAAGGATTATCGCAATCTCTTGGTCACCCCAAAAGCTCCAAGGATTATCGCAATCACTTGGTCAAACCCAAAAAGCTCCAACGATTATCGCAATCGCTTGGTCAAAAAAATCAAGAAATTCAAAAAAACAAAACAACAAAAATCATCAAAAACAACAAAGATTTGCATCTCAATTCTAGGCATACTCAAATTCATCAAAAAATTCATATTCTCGCACCTCATCTTCACCTTCACCAAAAACAATCCATCAAAATTACAAAAATACATAGTTGCATTAAGCATTGCATCCATACATTGCATATTTGTAGTCATACGGGTCAAAGGCACCATAAGCTGCAATAGCTCTGATATTCCATCTTGTTCCGCATTGTCTCATGTTACAAAAACAACAAAAACACCAAGCATAACTTTTACCACACTACGGTCAGTGGTCTGGGAATGTACCAAGAGTTTCGATGATTCAGTCATCATTTTCCTCTTTAGCCATGTAGTGTATCAAGTCGAACAGATTTTACGAAGGTAGAGTCATACTTGAAATACACCTTGTTACGTAACATCCCAACACAAATCAAAACACTAAAATTCCCAAATTGTGTGAACGAAAGATGAAACCTGCAAAATAATCTAGGTCACCACAAGCGAAACGGTTATCTTGCTCATCCCCCTGTGCGAATGACCCCTAGAATGCTGAGAGTTGGCAAAAGGACAAGCATCCTCCCTACCCAATTCCCTAAGAATCCCTAAAGTTCTCAATAGTTGCAAAACACAAAAAATTTGCAAAATGTCAAAACTCCAAAATTTGACAAACTACAGTGCACACATCAAAAGGCACAAACAATAGTGATTTTCGTCACTCCATAACCCCAATCCCTTGCTCGAAAGAAAAACAAATCAAAATAAACAGTGATCTCATCACTACAATGAGCAAGTATCCCAATACAATTGAAGAAAAGAAGGGAGTTGACCTTGAATCCTTGGAACTCTCAGCATTCTATAGGTCATAAGGCAAGCTTCAGTACCAATTTGGTTGATAGCCTATCGGTAACAGAAGTAAACCTCCCGCATGACGATATATCTGTCACATTAACTTGCGTACAGATCAATATTTGCATGTGGATGAGCTAGCTTATGGCATCCTGGATTACACCGCAGATTAATCTTAGTACATACAACAAAGGAATTCGTGGAGCTAATTAGGTGATCCTCGAGTACGGGTTCGGTTGAAAGCCCATCTGGCACTGGCGGTATCCTAACAAATACCACATAAATGAACTCAATTGCACACACAGGGATGTGAAATAACTTGGTCAAAAACAAGTCCGATTCATACCTTGTTCAAAAGTCTTGTAAGATAAAGTACAGTCATGGCTAGTGAGTTAAAACCGTCTGAGTCTCAGAAAACCTTAGCTACATTTCTAAACCAAACTACGCTACTTTTCATCCTTACAATACCATCAAAAAATACAAAAAAAGAAAAACCACATGTATACATACAAAGTCATGCATCACAACAATCGCCTAAAAACAAAATAACAGAGTTCTAAACAGTCCATGGTGCCATAGCCAAACATCACAAATCCCATTCATCCATTTCATATCTGCATATCACATATAAATCAAAACCATTTGCATTCATCATAGCATATGCATCCATCAAAATAAATCAACATGCATACATCCATATTCATCAACCATCATGCACAAGATCAAAGAAAATCAAAACAACAAAAACAACAAATAAATGCAACACAAAAACAAAAAGCAATAAACATTGCAGACACAAGTGCTCTTGCACTTAACCTCTTGGCATAGAAAACTGATGTCGGGTCTACATTGTCGCTATCCTACTCCCTAAGAAGGCTACCATAGCCGGACCGCTCCACGGGAAGACGGATTTTCGACAATTTCATCCCCAAACGACGTCACAAAAGGGTCAAAGCCCACTCAAAAACAACAAGAAAATCAAACAACACAAAAAGCAATAAACATTGCCAGACACAAGTGCTCTTGCACTTAACCTCTTGGCATAGCAAAAACGATATCAGGGCTACATTATCACTATCCTACTCCCTAAGAAGGCTACCATAGCCGGACCGCTCCACGGAGACAGATTTTACAATTTCAATCCCCAAATGGTGTCAACAAAAACAAAAAAAAAACCAACAATAAACATTGCCAGACACAAGTGCTCTTGCACTTAACCTCTTGGCATAGCAAATTGACATCGGGGTCACAAATTATCACTATCCTACTCCCTAAGAAGGCTACCATAGCCGGACCGCTCCACGGGAAGACGGATTTTCGACAATTTAATCCCCAAATGGTGTCACAAAAAAAAACAACAAAAACAGTACAAAATTCAACTAAAAACAAAGCAATAAACATTTCCGGACACAAGTGCTCTTGCACTTAACCTCTAAGCAAAGAAAATCGATGTCGAGGTTCAAATTATCGCTCTCCTACTTCCCCAAGAAGGCTACAATAGCCGGACCGCTCCACGGGAAGTTAGATTTTCGATGATTTCACCTCATTACGGCATCACCAAAAGGGTTAACACCCACCAAAAATAGGTCCAAATGTTGGAAAAATTGCACACGCTTAACGGTAAACCCTCTAAAGGCACCCTTGCACAAGTCATCTTGGGTCAAGCGACTCGTCGCTTCTCTCACGAAGGTCATTCCCTCATCGATTCGTCGCTTGAGGGGGTAGTCACACTTAGTCACCAACCAACAATCACACACCCAATTAAGGAAAATGACATGCATTCAAAGAATCATTGACAAAGACAATCACGCTCCTGCTTGGGGCAGTAAACAAGCAACAATCAAATCAATCAAACACTTGGCATTTCGTGAATCATGAACACAAGGTTCCCCCTGAGGATAAAAATGCCCTTTGCCTGTTCATGACTGATCAATGTCTAAGTTCAAGTCACACCTCAACAAAATAGGTTAATACTTGAAATCAAATTCCTTAGCTCGTCAGAAGCAAGGATTCAAGAATGCATGCCCTTTCCATACTTGGGGCATCAAAAGTTGGTTAGGTTACCAAGAAACCCTAATCATTAGTGCTTTGGTTATCTATTTTTGCTCAAGCACTGCGTCACCCGCAGCGCTTCCCAAAAAGGGGCATCTGTAGACACCAAAACAGCACCAATCCGATTATGTGACTGCAAACACTGATCGCTTTGACAAACACAGCCCCAGGGGCAGCCCTCAGAGGTTAAACAGTGGTCTTAACCACTTTCATAGCAATTTTGTAAGGTCAAGAAGCAATTTGGCACACTTGGACACTTTGCCCAGTATTCGTCTCACCCAGGGACGAATTCAAAATAGAATTCGTCCCACCCCAGGACGAATTCTGAATCCGTCCCTGGGTGGGACGAATTCTAAGCTTAACGGGCAAAAAGACAAATGGCGCCAAGTGGCAG
This sequence comes from Wollemia nobilis, assembly GCA_028583015.1. Taxonomy (NCBI): domain Eukaryota; kingdom Viridiplantae; phylum Streptophyta; class Pinopsida; order Araucariales; family Araucariaceae; genus Wollemia; species Wollemia nobilis. The sequence continues at coordinate 39,223 of JAQPPZ010001064.1, forward strand.
CCCAGAACAGTCAGTTGATGACTCCTGCCTTGCACGCGTGTGTAGGTGGACGAAGGGGCCGTTAGAAGACTGTCACAAAAGGCATTTATCAAAGCCCAAGTCAACGGAGGACTCCCCTCCCTCATGGGAAGACAAGACTGCCACATGGCGCCTATGACCAACACATGGCATTTGTGCTTCCCTCCCAAAAGAGACCCCATGGGTCTATAAAAGGTGGGACTTTTCTCACCCAAAATATACAGGTTGAAGGAGTTTTCAAGCAACGAAGTGCTTGCCGAGTTGAAGACCCACTTGCATCCCTTTTGGTTCACCTTCCCACATCCACCAATCTCTTTTGCAAGGGAGGTTGTTGGGTGGCTTTTGGAAGCTTGAATCGGACCTAAATCCAACACATGGACACATGAACCAACCAATTCGCCGACCCCCCAATCCTAAGAGGTTTTGGGCCCATCCCTAGTGGATTGGCGCCGGAATCAAGTGCCAACGGTGGGAGGCCCACTTGGGCACCCCCGCACTTTCTAAGTTTTAGAGCATTCTAGATTACTTTTTTAGGTTGCATTTTGTGTTATTATGTTTGGTTAACTCATAGCTGCAATTTCGTAACTTTTGGTCAGATTCTAGTATGTTTTGTGTCGCTTTGTTGTTTCACTGACTTGCAGGTGGCGAGATCAAATTCCCGAGGGTAGAGGCCAAATTGGGAGAATCCGACCATCTGGGTCGTCCCAAAATGGCCCCAATTACATAACCCCCTGTTTGCGGGCATTTTGCAAGTCTCGGGAATCGACATTGGAGCAGCGACAGGTCGGCTTCTTCAACACGGAAGAATTCGTCCCACCCAGGGACGAATTGCAGTCAAAAATCGTCCCACCCAGGGACGAATTCTAGTTGAAGGCAGATTGGCCAGTTGTCTCAGTGGCAATGGCCTTTCGGTAACATTTTCTGTCTTCTGTCAAGTTTTCGAGCTGTTTAGAATCATTTTGTTTACTGTTTTAGATAAATGTTTGCATGCATCTTTTGATGATTTTAGAAGAACGAACACTTTTCACTTGCGGCGAGTGCTACCGACATCTTGGTTGTTTCTTTGTTCGCGGGAGAAGCAGCGGAGGTGAAGAACTCATCGACATCGGCGACGGCATCATCTTGGCCCGCCCATTGCAATCGTGGGCACGCGGAAAGAGGAACATTGAGTGATTGTAATCGAATTCTTTTAACGCTCCTAGCCCCCGAAAAGGGAGGAGACGTCATTGTAACGGAGATCAAGGGATATTAATGAAAGGGCTGTGTTTTCTCCATTTGCTTGTGTCTCTTCCAATGCGTTTCTTTTCCATTTCATGCACTTTACGTTTCTAGGACTTAAGCGCATTTGGTTTTGGTTATATTGCAATTAGTGTTTCCTTTGCCCGGAATCTCGTGCTTTCACTTTCAAAGAAAGAAAAGTGTCACAAAATATTATTTGATTAGAAGAAATCTTATTACGAACAATAATAGTACAGTCATCAAGATCTTGCCTTCTTATATCCTACATTTTTAACCTCATGAAAACATGATGTAGAATAACTTCTAATTTATTAATCAATAAATAATTTCATCTAGGCATAAAAATAAACGATATAAATAATATTTAATTAAGCTATAGCTTTATCCCATTAAGATTTTGTCAATATTTATTTGTAATGTTTTAAATTATTTTAAAAACATTCATCCACTTTTATAGGTGATGAACTTAAATGACCTATGTAAGATGTTAAAGTGATCATATTGCAATAGGTTCTTTTATCTCAGTTACTGATATCTTATACATCACGTGTTTATTATCCTAAGACTTCTTTTTTTGTAATGTAAACTATGGGGACAATCTTATTTATTAATAGTGTTTCTTCTTTAAATAGGATGATAAGAGTGAAATACTATATTTTTTAAATTATTATTGAGATCTTTTTGTATAGGTGATTTTTTTTTTAGGTATGCTAGATGAAACTACATTTATGATATTTATTAAATTTTAATGAATTCTTGATAATTTTTATTTTAAATAATATATATTTTAAAATTCATTTAATACTTTTTACTTAGTTTTATGGTTGTCGTTTGTTAGTGTTAAAAATGTTTTACGAAAAACATTTAATTTTTTTAATTTATCGCCATAATTTTATTCTTCATGTTGTATAAAAACAATCCATTAAAAATAAAAATGATATTATGATTTCTTGGTGTTTTATTAGTAATAATTTTAAATATAATAAAATAGATTATTGTTGAGCTTTTAAGAAAAAAATTTAAAAACCAACCCAAAAAGTATGGTTAGAGTTAGTATGATTAGATTTTCACAACATATCAATGACAGATGTGTAACAACTATTATATATATTATTAAAAGTATATATATATGAAAATATAGTTATAAAAATAAAAAGAAATATTATATTATTATATGTATAAAATAATAATATAACTATAAAATCAATAATCAATTTAAAATACCTGTGTTGTAAGTGATTTGGAGAGGAGAGGGCAATCTTCCAAGGGAGGTCTCATGTTCGAATCTCCACCCTATCAAAAAGTTGAATTTGGTACCCAAAATCCAATTGATAATATTGGTGCCGATAGGGTCAGTCGGGTGTGACTCTCAGGTGAATTTGACAGTGTAAAACCTCTTGGTCATGGTCTGTCAGACCAAGGAGGCCCCACAAGGGGTTTTTCACTTAAAAATAATAATAATCAACTTAAAATAAGTTTAAATAAAATTAATCATTTTTTAGCAAATAAAAATATTATATCATTATAAAATAATTATTTATAATAAATTTAGATATACGTAAGAAATATTATTTTATAATTATATATATAACATACTAAAACTTTTAATTTTTTTTTTTTTAATTTACATGGTGGAATCGGTAGGCGCCATGAATCTAGGCAAGTTGTTTGGATTTTGTGGCCACCATAGTATTCTACGTTGTTCGTCCTAGAAGATGCCATATAGATCTTTGTGCAGTCTGCCCTTATAACCACCATGCCATAATCATTTTAAACATTTTATGATGTTGAAAGCACCATGAAAGGGATAAGCCTTCAGTCTAGCGAGACTTAAGATTTGAACCTTGGACCTCTGCCCCCCTTACGGGGTTTGGTTGAACCAATTGGTCTATACCTCGAACCTAAAAAGTTTTCAATTTTTAAACTAGACATTTTTACTTCATTAACTAGCACTTTTTAAACATATAAAAACAAAAACATGTGTATCATAGTTGCTATTAATCAATTAAAATATTAAATGGTTATAAAATTATTAAGATTTGCAAAAAATTATTATATCCTTCAATAGTGAAGATTTGCATAAACATCACTATAATAAGAACACCTAAAAGGTTATGAGCTAAGAGTTAGAAGGAAGTGTGAGTAGGAAAGTCAGAAGTAGAAAGCAAAGTACAGTCAATGAATAAGTACCACTTTTTGTTCCAGATTTTAGGAGAATTTAAAGAATTCAATTGAATAAAATTAAAGTAGCAAGGAAAGAAAGTCATTTGTGAAAGTCCCTACTAAAAGTATGAATTCCCAAGTTAGAAGTATGGATGCCTTACCTAGCAATAAGAGGAAGAGTGAATCTATGACAAACCCTATCCGGGTAGTAGATTCTACACCAAAAGTGATTATAAAAAATGAGATGATTGAGCATGATATAATGGTTTTTAAAACCAGGGGTTAATACATAAGTTTCATGGATATTGGCTAGTTTTTTTTTATATTAAAAATTAGATCAAGTGGAAGTGAGGATTGAATTCAAATTATTTCATGAATTTTTTTCCAAAAGGATTTTTTCTTATTATTTTCTCTAGTCTCAAAATAAGGGATAAAATAATGGATGGAGACATGTGGTTTAGGGGTAAATATGCATTATATTTAAGACCATGGAGTGAGACATTTTATATGGAAATTGAAACTATTAAAATAATTCTAATATGGATTAGGCTTTCTAGACTTCCTTATCAACACATCAATAAGGATGTTTTGAAGAATATTGGTAATACTCTAGGTGAATTTATCCAAGATGAACCAACTACTAATGAAAGAAGGTATGCTATATTCACTTGAATATGTGTTTCCATGGATATTTTAAAATCTTTATTGCAATCTATTAGGATTAAATGTGAATGAAGAGAATCATATCAACAGGTGGATTATGAAAATATTGCATTCTAATATCCTGAAAATATTAGAACTAGGCATATGAAAAGAGACTAAAAAGTGAAAATTATGGAGGAAGAAATGAAAACATTTAGTCATGAAGGTAGATTCAATTTTAAACAATGAGATCATATCATAGGAGTAGCTAGGTCAAATCAAGAATTTTCTACTCCTAAGAAAGTGGCTAGAAAAATATCTCTACTTCATCAAATGGCAAAGGCCATTACAATTCACTTGAATCAACCATTATAAGTAAAAAATGATATTATGGATGAGGAAGTACAATGCACAAGTTAAAATGTGGAAGTAGCTAAAGGTGTGAAGGAAGAGGTGAAGGCAAAGTTTAAAGTAAAGAAATATTGGAAAGTGAATTTTAAAGAAAATGAGATGAAGTGGGTCAAGATTAATCCAGATAAATCACCTTTATTATACTCAAGTAGCATAACATCTTCTCCTTAGACTAAAAATAAAAGTAGTACAAAGTGTATTCCTTGCACTTTAGGATTTCAAGAGCAATACATTAAAGAAAATATTATGGAGGATCCAATGAAATTTAGGGTTTCTAGATCAACATAAGAATGTAATGATTATGGAGGATCATCTATGTAGTTTAGAGCTTTCAAGGCAACATAAATAAGGAAATGCTAATGTGACTATTCCTTGCACTTTTGACTCCTTAGGGAAACATAAATCTTTAGAATATAAGTCACATTATGAACAATATGAAAAAATAGAAAAAATAGAAGATATTGATGAAGATGAGAGTGTTGGTAGGAACATAAGAAGAAAATAAAGGCCATCAAATTAGGAGAAAAGAGAAAAATAAAATCAAAAGGATATTTATCTAAGAATCCAAATAAAGATATCATAGGTGTTAACAAGGAGTGGGGCTAAGCCCACTAATAAAAATAAAAAGTATTGATGGTTTAAATGATATCATGGAATATTAGAGATATGAAGAAAACCCCTAAAATAATAGTTATTAAGGAATTAATAGGTTGTTATAGTCTTGTGTTTATTTTAATACAAGAAATAAAATTAAGCAATGAAGATTGTAAGGATGCTTTTAAGAAGATTTGGAATATGGGTGATTGCTTATAAATTTCTTTTGTAGGATCTTCAGGTGGTATTGCAATATTATGGATCAAATACAAATGTGATGGACAACTATTAGAAGCAAAAGGTAATTAGGTTGCTAAATTATTTTGCAAGAAAGAGGAAACCATCAAAGTTGGGGTTATAAATTTATATGCCCAAAAAAAAGTTACTCCTCATGAAATATGTCGAAAGAATATTAACATATTTGTGTCAAATACAATGATGATTCATTGTGATATATGGATTATTGGGACTGATTTTAAAATTGTTCTATCTCTTTTGAAAAAAAAGAGTGGCATTCTAGGATGGTCTTAATCAAGGCAAGAATTTGCTTCATTTGTAAATTCAAATGACCTTTGGGATTTTAATCCTATAGACTTTCAATATACATGGGATAATAGATGCATTGGAAAAAACATATAACAAAAAGACTAGTTCGATTCTTGTTATCCAGTAAATAGTTGCAAATAAAGTATACAATCTATTCAAATATTTTACTGCAAGTAGAATCAGATAACAAACCCATTCTTTTGACTTATGAGTTACCTAATAATGGTCATCCAAATCCATTTTTCTTATAGTGTATGTTGCTCCAAGACCCTAATGTTTTTAGATGGTTGTGTTATGGTGGAATGAAACAAAATTTGAAGGATCATATATATACATGTTTGTTCAAAAATTAAAATATTTAGAGGAGCAATAATGGAAGAGGGTATCGAATTCAAATTACTCCATGACTTTTTCTACAATAAATAAAATGAAAAGAAAGTAGTACAGAATGCATTCCTTGCACTTTAGGGTTTCAAGAGCAATATATTAAAGAAAATATTATGGAGGATATACAATGAAATTTAGAATTCTAGGTCAACATAAGAAAGTAATGATTATGAAGGATCATCTATTCAGTTTAGATATTTCAAGGCAACATAAAGAAAAAATGCTAATGCAGCTATTCCTTGCACTTTTAACTCTTTAGGGCAACATAAATCTTTAGAAGATAAGTCACATTATGAACAATATGAAAAAATAGAAAAAATAGAAGAGATTGATGAATATGAGAATGTTCGTAGGAATGGAAGAAGGAGAGGAAGGCCATAAAATATGGAGCAAAGAGAAAAATAAACTCAAAAGGATACTGATTTGGGAAGCCAAATAAAAATATCATAGGTGTTAACAAGAAGCGAGGCTAAGCCCACTAATACAAATAAAAAGTGTTGATGATGAAAATGATATCATGGAATATTAGGGGTATGAATAAAACCCCTAAAAAAAGAGTTATTAAGGAATTAATAGGTTCTTATAGTCTTGCATTTAATTTAATACAAGAAATAAAATTAAGCAATGATGATTGTAAGGATGCTTTTAAGAAGATTTGGAAGATGGGTGATTGTTTACTAATTTCTTCTATAGGAACTTTAGGTGGTATAGCAATATTATGGGACAAATGAAAATGAGATGAACAATTATTAGAAGCAAAACGTAATTAGGTTACTGAATTATTTTGCAAGGAAGAGGACCATCAAAGTTCGGATTGTAAATATATATTCTCCAACTATAGTTACTCCTCATGAAAGATGTTGGAAGGACCTTAGCATATTTTTATCAAATACAATGATGATTCATTGTGATCTATGGATTCTTGGGGGTTATTTTAATATTGTTCTATCTCTTTTGAAAAAGAAGAGTGGGATTCTAGGATGTTCTAAATCAATGTAATATTTTGATTCATTTGTCAATTAAAATGATCTTTGGGATGTTAATCCTATAGGTTTTCAATATACATGGGATAATACATGCATTAGGAAAAATTGTATAACATAAATATTAGGTAGACTCTTGTTATCTTGTAAATAGTTGTAAACAAAGTATACAATCTCTTCAAATATTTTATTGCAAAAGAAATCATATCACAAACACATTCTTTTGACTTGTGAGTTACCTAATAATGGTCATCCAAATATATTTTTCTTACAGTCTATGTGGCTTCAAGACCCTAATTTTTCTAGATGATTATTTTATGGTGGGATGAAAAAAAATATGAAGGATCATATATGTACAAGTTTGTTGAAAAGTTAAAATATTTAAAGGAGCAAATGAAGATATGGAATGCCAAATTGTTTAGTAATTTTTTTAAGGAAAATAAATAAATTGAATCCAATCTCAAAAATTTGCAAGAGAGTATAAATTAATGGAATGGATTAGGATTCTTATGTGAAAGAAAACTAATTTATTTTTTATTATCATAATGCATTGAAAAAGTAAGAGTCATAGTGGTTCCAAAAATATAGATAGAAATGGCTAAGGAAGGAGATAGAAATACAAATTTTTTTGGGTATATCTAAAACATATTTTTTGTTTGTCATATCAAAAATATTTTAACTCTGGGTGAAAGAAATATTGAAGACAAAAAATATATAAGGAAGGAAGCAATTAATTATTTCAAAAATATTTTGTTAGATTCTAGGAAATAAGGAGGTATAAGAAAAACTTCTACAAAATATTCCATCAATTATCAAGGAACTCCATGAAGCAATTTTCTCCTTCTATCATAACAAGGCATTTGGTCTTAATGGATTTCTTACAATTTTCTTTATTTTTTTTTGGGATTTATTCAAGTGTGATATGTTAGTTGTAGTTAAAGAGGCTTGTAAAATCAAGGCTATAATAAGTGAGATCAATGCTACTTTTATTATCTTGGTTTCCCGAAAAGGTGACACAAATTATTTTGATATTTTTTGTCCAAGAAGACTTTGTAATATGATTTATAAGGGCATTCTATGTTGTCTTATCTTAGAGGAACAAGGTGGATTTTTTCGTGGTAAACAAATTCTTGATGGTATAATTATTGCATAAGAGGCCATACACTCTCTTCAGTCCATGAAAATATTAGGTATGCTTTTGAAATTAGATATGAAAAAAACATATAATAGGGTTTCCTAAACTTTTCTACATGCTATTCTAAAAAAGTTTAGCTTTAATTTAGTTGTTGTGTCTGGATTAAATGTTATTATAGAACTGCAAAATTTTCTATTTTGATTAATGGTTCTCTTGTCAGTTACTTCAAGTCATATTGTGGACTTTGTCAAGGTGATCCACTTTCTCCTTATTTATTTATTATTCTAGCAAACGTAATAAGAAGAACCTTTTCAAAGACAAAAATGGAAGAAAAATCAAGGGTATTCAAGTTGCAAAAAAGCATCCCTTCGAATATCATCTCCAATTTGGTGTTGATACCTTTTTCTTGGGACATCCCTCAATTAGTGAGGCCATGGAGTTTAAATCAATATTATCATGCTATGAGAAGGCTAATGTATAATTGGTAAATACTACAATATCTAAGATTTTTTCATTAATTTTACCCTAGATTTACAATAAATTATTATGAATATTTTAGGGTTTAAAATTGATTTTTTTCATCAACCTACTTGGGTATTCCTTTGTCCAATAAAAGGAATAAAAATGATCTTTGGATCTCTTTTTTGGATAGAATAAAATATTGTCTAGCATGTTAGAAAGGTAAGTTCCTAACCATGGCAATATGACTACAACTCATCAAGACTACATTGCAATCCATTTCTATTTATATGATGTCACTTTCAAGACTACTAATAGGTATAACATCAAAATTTTATAAAATTTAAAGATACTTCCTATGGAAAAGTTGTAAGCAAAAATTTAGGTTTCCTCTTTGTAAGTGAGATAGTATTTGCAAAGGAAATAATATTGGAGGAATAGGCATGTGGAAATATAGACTTATGAACTTGGAATTAGGAGCAAATCTTGTGTGAAGATTATTTAGATATCAAGGAAAGAATTGGATTAAAAAATTACTTCAAAAATATATATGTTCTCTTGATGCAATGAAGTTATTTAAAAAAATAACTCTACTCAAAATATCATCAACATGAAAATTCACATCGGAGTGTTTGCAACTGATAAAGAAACATATTAGATGATTAGTTAATTTATAAAATTAAAAAATAAACATATAACTTATTTTAAAAAAATGTTGCTTTAAAAACATAGCATTTTCCAAGAAGTTGAAAAATATATTTAAAAGGAAAAAGAATAGTGATAAAAAATATGCTACAACAAATATAATATTTTAGTATTTTAATGAAAATGACCCTCATACAAACCAGTACAATTTATAAAAATAAAAAAATAAACATATAATTTATTTATTAAATAAAAATGCCACTTATTACCCACGTATTTAACGCGAGTTGGAGAGGGCAATCCTCCAAAAGAAAGGTCCTAAGTTCGAATCTCCACCCTACAAAAAAAATTGAATTGGGTAATATTGGTGCTAGCTGACTCTGCCGCCTTATTTAGAAAATGGACAGTCTTCATGAATACAATAATAATTTATTCCATTTATTTTCTTATTTGACCATGGTTTATATGGCTTTTGTTGTGCTGTTGCATTTGATTTAATATCGCGTATTCAATTAAAAAATATATATCCAACCATTCTCAACCGCAAAGATCTATTTTATTTGATATATTTAGTGGTGTAGCTTGATGTAAACTCTACACATTCAGCACAGGCTTCGCAGATTATGCCTTCTGTTTCATAGGTTCTCAGAAAGAGAGCCTGAAAATTTCACAGAAGCAACAACAATATAGATAAATGTTACATGTTTTAGATGATATCCAAGGACAAGGGATTCTATCCTCTATTATCTCCATGTGGAAGCCCATGCTATGGAAGTGTCACGCCATTTTAGAATAACCTCATTCTTCGCTCCCTCCGTCATCTCTACCGAGTAATTTGATGATCCTCTGCTAAATGCCAGCAAGTCCCTCGCCTCTGCCACGTTCTCTTCGCTTATCTGAACCCCCGCTCCGCTAAATCCACACTTGCTCGGAAGGTCACCAATATTTCCATACATCAATTCTGTGTCCTTCCACTGGCTTGCTGAAACAGATCGCTGGATCTTAGGGGCCATGAATAGGTGTTCCACAACAGTTGTGGCCAACACCTGATCTGGCAGTCCTGCTTCCACGGATTCAAACATCGCACTGAAGTATTCCACCGTTTTTTTCAGATGCCGAGCATACTCCCCACATTCGGCATCCACGACTGCACTTGTTATTATCAGAACTGCTGGTCGCAAACCGCGTGCGATGGTCAAAAACTCCGAAACATGGAGTTTACTTCGCTGGGACATCATATGTGGTAGCTGCACCATCATATTAACTGCCAGAGTCTTCTCTTCCTCCTCCATATCAGACAACATATGACGTTTCAGGTCTTGAAGCCGAATTTCCTCGTAAAAGAAGTTAATTCCCAGAGAACGAGCACAATCCGCAAGCCTGAACCCTGTCTCTCCCGCGGAAAGCCCGATGCCACCGTAGCCGGCAGCCTCGTCATCATCCCATTTGATGGCAGTAATACTAATCAGATCCAAAGATTTATCCCTCAGAGATTCCATCAACGGCGGCCACTGCAAACCCTCCATCACATCGAAATCAACGATATGTAACTTGTTTTTGTGGATACAGCTGAAGGACTCCAAAATGCTCTGGTTGGCCGTAAAATGAGCAAATCTAGCTTAAGGGTAGAGTTCATAAAGCGCATGTCAAGCTCTTAAACTGCTCTGCGTACATACCTCCTTCATCAAGTTGTTGTGCGCTGCAGCACCCGGCGCGTCATGGGGCCTGAAATTCTGAAGAAGGTAATACGCCACTCTCTCCAGATGGGTTCCCATGGGAGAAACCATCCGTTCGAGTCGATTTACAATGACTTTCAATAGATCCCACATCTCCCTTTCCACGGCTTCTGACAAAGCTGTCGATAAGTTTTCCACTAGAAGCCGAATCCTTTCGACTTCATCTTCAACATGAAAAGGAAGAATTATCTCTTGACTAGATGCAACATTATCTTCGCGTTCCAGAGGCTCCTCTAGCACTTGTCCGAAATCCAAGTCCAAATTAGTAAAATTAGGACTCTGGGGAATCGATATGATCTGATCATTTTGATAACTCGACTCTCTACTACAGGAAGCAATATCGCTGTCGGTGGTTCCATAGCAGAGTAACATGTCCCCAACCCCAGGGAAATACACGTCACCGAATTGGGTGGTCACAGCTTCCGGCTTAGAAATTGGGTTATGGCTGTAAGCCTGGAATTCAACTCCAACTGATGTGGAAGGAAACTCGTACAACGAAGAATTAGAGACTTCGTAGTGCATAAATTGTTGATCGATATTAAAGATGCATTTAGGCCAAGCTGGCTCGAAGCACAGGTCCATTCGGTTGGTAGCAGAGAAGAGAGTGCTTTGCTTCCCTAAATTCCAGGATGAATAGGTTTCTAAGGCCATTGTTTTAGGTATGGCAGACAGATTACTTTGGGGAAATTAGGTAATTATAGGGTAGTGCAGGGAAAGCTTCTAAATCCCTTTGAGGATGGGAATTAGTAAGTGGAAACGGAGTAGTTTATTCTTGTAATAAAGCAACACCTGTTAGATAGGTTTTTGGGCAGGTGTTCATTTTAACATAAATTTGATTTCATAAGTTAACCAAATTGATGTAGGGTAGTGCAAAGAAAGCTTCTATATCCCTCCGAGGATGGTAATTAGTAAGTGGAAACGGAGTAGTTTATTCTTGTAATAAAGCAACACCTGTTAGATATGTTTTTGGGCAGGTGTTGATTTTAACATTAATTTTATTTCATACGTTAACCAAAATTATCTGGAAAATAATTTGATTTTTTTTAACTGCCCGTAGTAACGGGCACATGTTTAGCCATTTTTTGTGGAAACAACGACGAAAGTGAAATCCTTTGGTCATCTGCCTTTCTCTGACGATGACGATGGCATTGACTGACAGCGCTTCCTGTCGCATCAAGCCATCCTCCTACATCGTAGGGAACTTTCCTTCAATTCGTCTGATTCAACCTGTCACAATCTTCCGACAATTGCATTTCAATTGCGATATATTATATATCATAACGTGCTTTGGAAGATATTTATTTATTTCTTTGGACTATTGGCAGTGCACGTGAATAGGTCAACCTCCTCCAAAGGTTGAGTACCAGCATAAATCTGTTGCAGTATGACTGGTTTGCTTGAATATTCGTGTTAGTCTTCAATCCTTTATGTCGATATCAACCAACACCTGTAGTAGGAATTATTTATTTCTTAAAGAGGAGAATCACTATAAACTAATTCGCATATACGATCTAGAACAACAAATTGAAAACAATGGCGTAACAGATTCAACATGTATCGTTAGAAATGAAAGTGATGATACTTCCTTCTGTGTTGTCGTTGCTATGAAATCTATATGTATTCGATGTGAATCGAGAAGCTTTCGAAGAGGATTATCGATAACCTCATCCTCACGCATGAATTATATGTACCAAAATTGCCATGAACATAGTAAAAACCCAGTAAAAACACTCGTGTAACATTTTGGAATCCAGAATTGGTCATAATCAACATCAAATTTGTTATTTATAAATTAGGCAAGGTATGTGTCTAATCTTTGTGAGTATTTTGGATGGAAGATGAAATTCCAGAGAATATTAATATGTGGGAACGCGTATATCAAAATTATGCATGTTAAAATGTATTTTTTATATTATTAATATATTTTATTTGTGCCCAAAACCGCCCGCACCCGGGCAGCCTGGAGGCGGGCCCGCGGGCGCCCGGCGGAAAATCGCGGGGGGAAGGCAAAAAGGAAAGGTCCAAGTGCAGCCCGCGCGTAAGGGCCCTACCACGCAGTAAGTGGACGGGGGCGAGACAAGAAGCATTTATCAAAGTTCAAGTCAAGGAACCCCCCTCATGGAAACAACCCACAGGCGCCCATGCCAACACTGGCTTTTGTGCTTCCCCCCAAAGACCCCGGGTCTAAAAAGTGACTTTCTCACCCAAAAACAGGAAGAGAAGCCAACCGACCCCCTTGTTCACCTTCCTACATCCATCAATCTCTTTGCAAGGGAGTTGTTGGGTGGCCTGCTCACCTACTCAAACCACGCATATCGAACCTACCATCCCGACCCCCAATCCTAAAAGGTTTTGGGCCCATCCTTGGTATTGGCTCCAAAATCAGGCAACGGGGGAGGCCCACGGCCCCCGCACCCAACACACGTTTGAGCACCTAGATTAATTTTTAGATTGCATTTTGTGTTACTAGGTCGATTAGTCTATAATTACAATTTTGTGGCTTTGGTCGAGTTTAGGGTGTTCGTTTGCTTATCGTTTCGCTAACTTGCGGTGTCAGGAAATTCCAGAGTCAAATTGGAAAACGACAGGTATCCAAAATGCCAATTATAAACGGAGGGGAGGGGAGGGGGGATGGAAAGAAAAAAATGTGATTTGAATTCTTTGGGAAAAAAAGAAATCTTAAAAAAAATTAAATAATAATATTCCTAGAAAAAAAAAATTAATAATTTTCTTAAAATTTAAAATTACTAAAATTACTTGAAATCGATCGTGATATTTATTTAATGAATTGTTAAGGTATAGTATGTATATTTAAATTCTATTATTTATAAGAAAAAATGGTGGGTACGCATATTAAATTCTATTATTTATTAGAATATATATATATATATTAAATAAGTAAAACGTTATCACAACTTTTTGACTTAATGTTAATTGTTGTGCATTGTATGACTTATACTATGATTTTTGTCATGCAATATTAAATCTATTAAAACAACAACTTATTTGCCTTAATGTTTCAAATATGTTATTGAAATTTTATTTAAATTATTATGTTTTTAAAAATTGGTTGGTTGGCGAAGCTACCGTGGTATTTTAACAAAACCCATAATGGAATCACAAAACTATTTTAGACAATTTTACATATATTACTTATCAATATTTAAACTTAGGTTTTTTTAGTAAGAGTTGATATATGTTAGAATTTCATAATAATAGATATGCAAAGCATTACACAAAAGATGAAGAGAAGAGTGGAACTGATTGATTTATTCCAAGGATCAACTTTGTATAAATAGCAAAGTTCATCATTGAGAGCCGTTGGATTACAACTCATCAGACCTGATGAAGACACCACTGAGAGTTCTCCTGACACATAGAGGAGTGGAAACTCAAGTGTGTCTATCCTAGGGGAACTTAAGAGAATATTCTCTTATTCTAACACCCCCCCTTAAGTGATACTAGGGGAGATTCGTACAAATGAGTCTCGACAACAAGACCTGATAAGGTACTCATGTACAAAGACTTATTTTTGAAGAGATGGGAAAAACCCAATGGGAAAAACCACCAATCAAAAGGAAGTAAGAGTCTTGTCTTCGTATGGCAAAGATTGTCCTCTTAATATAATAAATAATTGGTGACAAAACCCCCGTGGGAAAAAACCAACTATGATAAGAAGAGAGGCTTGTCTTCGTATGGTGAAGATTGTCCTCTTTAGGTACTCATTTACATTATATAGTTGGTGAAAAGAAAACCCCGTGGGGAAAACCAACTATTAGAAGAAGAGAGGCTTATCTTCGTATGGCGAAGATTGTCCTAAAAAACAATCAATGCAGTTGTATTACTCCAAGCTTATCTCATAATTGAAGGTAACGTGGAGAAGGAAAAGACTTGATGAAGATATCTGCAATTTGTTTCTCAGTTGGAATATATTCCAAGTATATATCCCCATTATGAAGATGCTATCGTATGAAGTGCATGTGTATCTCAATGTGCTTGGTGCATTGATGCTCAAATGGATTGCATGCAATATTAATTGTGCTTTGATTGTCACACCAAAGAGTTATGGGATTTTAATGGGAGAAACCAAATTCTCTCAGAATTTGTCGAAGCCAAAGAGCTTCCTAACTAGCCAAAACTACTGCCCTATATTTTGCCTCTATAGAAGATAAGGCTACTGCTTGTTATTTCTTACATAACCAGGCTATTTGTGAATAACTAAGGCAAAAGACATAGCCTGAGGTTGAAAATTTATCTTCTATTGAACCTGCCCAATATGAATTTGTGTAGCCAATGATATCCATGGATTTTCCCTTATAGAAGAGCCTAAAGTTCATAGTGCCTTGCAAGTAATGGAGGATTATTTTTGTTGCTTGCCAATGACTGAAATGAGGTTAATGAAAGAATTTGGATATGAGGCCAACATCATATGATATATCTATGCGAGTATGAGTAAGGTATAATAGACTCCTACAAGCTGACGGTATAGAGTTGCATCAAATAGATGGGATGACCAGGAAGTACTAAGATTAATGCCAGATTGAAAGGGGGTAGGAGAAGGTTTCCAATCTAACATTTTAAATATTTGAATAATTATAGTGTACTTTTATTGACATAATGAAATTCCTACATCTGTTTGACTTATTTGGATTCCAAAGAAATAATGAGCTTTACCTAGATCAACCATTTCAATTTTTTTAAAGAGGGAGTCTTTTATAGTCTGAATGTGAGTTAAGTTATTACCAGTGAGAAGAAGATCATCAACATATAGAACAAGAATAGTGATATTGCTTTAAAGTATCCAAATGTATACTGTGTTATCAGACTCACAATGAGAAAAACCTACGAAAAGAAGGAAGAAGTCCATCTTTTCATACCAAGCTCTAGGGCCTTTTTTGAGGCCATAGAGAGACTTTTTCAGCCTACAAACAAAAGAGGAGACTTGACTGAAACCAGCAGGTTGTTCCATGAATATTTCTTATTTTAAATCCCCATGTAAGAATGCACTTTTTACATTCATTTGATAGATAGGCCAATTATGGGAAGCAACCATAGCAAGAACCAGTCTAACCGAATCTATTTTAGCAACTGGAGCAAAGGTTTTTGCATAATAAATACCTTCAATTTGAGAAAAACCTTTGGCTACTAGACGAGCTTTGTATTTGTCTATTTCTCCATTAGAGCCATATTTTATTTTGAAGATCCATTTACAACGAACTAACTTCCTTCCTTTAGGCAAGAGAACTAAATCCCATGTTTTGTTTTTTATTAACGAAGAAAATTCATTTTCCATGGCATCATCTCATTCTTTAATACCTGAGGCTTCTTTGAAGGATTGAGGATTAGAGGAAATAGACCGACAAACAAGACCAGTGCCTATGGGGTTGGATGATATATTTGATGGAAGACTTTGGATATAAGGGATAGCGAAAGGAGTGGAAAGAGTTGAAAAACATTGAGTTGGAGTTACAGGTTCCTCATCTTGATTATCAATAACCAAGTTAACTTCAAGAGTTGGCTCTTCATAATATTGAGGTTCTACTATAGGAGAAGGCTCAATGGAGGAAGAGGGGGTTTGAGGATATTTTTGAGGGATTGTTTCATCAAATTGGACATTCCTATGAAATAAGACCTAATGAGTTGAGGGATCAAGAAGCCTGTAAGATTTCAATTCTTCACAATAACCGATAAATATGAGCTTTTTGATTTTTTGATCTAGAGCCTTCATTTTCTTCTTTGGGATGTGAGCCCAAGTAGTACACCCAAAAATATTGAAGTAGGAAACATTTATTTTTGAGTCAGACCATGCTTCTTCAGGAGTTAAATGGTCAAAAGCTTTATGAGGTGTGTGATTTTGAATATAATTGGCACAGTTAATAGCTTTTTCCCAAAAAACATTTGGAAGATCTCTTGAATGGAGCATACAATTTACCATTTATTTCAATGTCCAATTTTTCCTTTTTCCTTGTTTCTACGAATATTTATTCCTTTCTTCTCCTCTGATGTTATGATCCTGCATTCAAAGAAAGAAAAGATAATCAATAGCACCCGCGGATAAAACAAAGCTTGCAATCCCCAAGCCTACGATAAATGAATGAGAAGAACGAATTAAACTATGAATAAAATGAATCCAAATGCTCTAAAAATTTGACAAGGGCATCAGGACATCACCAGAAGGGCACTGCAAACATAAAAGTCAAGAAATTCCATATTGATTTGAATTTTCTCCGGGGCGGGATGAATTCACTTGCAACAAAATGTCGAAAAGGTACTGTCCCAAATGTTTGGCCTAGAGAGCTCCAAAAGACTTGCAAACTTAGGGTTAGCTAATTTGGGGAATTTTGATAAGACCCAGATTGTCGTATTTTCCCAATTTGACATCTATCAATGGGAATCTGATGATGCCACCTGCAAGTTAGTAAAAACGAACGAATATAGAAACACAATCAAAAATTTTCAAAACGAGACAAAATTTGAATGAAAACCTATATAAGCATCATAGACTTGAATGCAGAAAACAAAAATGGTAGAAATTAAAATCTGCCACAAATTCCCAATCACTCCTAAAAGGGACGATTAGGCCTACAGCAGTGTGGGGGCGCCCGGGCGGGCTGCCCACCATTTGGGGCCTGATTTCAGCACCAATCCACTTGGGATGGGTCCAAAATCTCTTACAAGGTGTTTTCAACAAATTGGGTGGTATTCTATGGCCAAATTTCAGGTTTTGGTCTCAATATTCGACCTTCCAATAGGCGCCCAATGACCTCCTCTCTAAAAGAGATCAAGGATGTAGAAGGCACAAATCGCGCAAGGGTGTATGGGGAAATAAAATGATAGCACTTCGTTGCTCCAAATTGCTCTTACTTTGTATATTTTGAGATGAGGAAACTCATCAATTTATAGACCTGGAGGTCTCTTGGGATGAGCATGCAGAGGCGCCACATGGCAGCCATGCCCTTCTAAGGGAGGGAAGATTCCTCCCTGATTAGGGGCTTCATGACTACCCATGTAACAACATCTAATGCTTGAAAATGCTCACCCATGCTCCCATGAACTGAAGGAGGTGTTAGGTGGCGGATCCGAGCTGCCATTTGTCAAGATTTGACTTTTTGCCCGTCAAACCTACAATTCGCCCCACCCTGGAGCGAATTGTGAATTTGTCCCTGGGCGAAACGAATCCCAATTAGAATTCGTCCCTGGGTGGAATGAATATTGAGCAAAGTGCCTAAAGGTGCAAAAATGATTTTTGACCTTCCAAAACTACTGTGAGAGTGGTTAGGACCACTGTTTGACCTCTGGGGGCTACCCTTGGGGTTGTGTGTGCCAATGTGATTAGTGTTTGTAGTCACAAAATCGGATTGGTGCTATTTTGGTGTCTACATATTTTAATCCTTATCTACATATCTCCTTTTAAACGATGATTTTAATCCTTCTCTTAGACGTCAGCGATATTCTATGAGCATCCGCTCATTCTCCTGTTTGGTGAGTGAGGATCATTATCGCTCCTTTTGCCTCTGCAACTCCCTTTGTCACCCATGGTTTGAGTGATTTACATTTACTTTGCAATTTTTATCTTTTAATTAAGGCCTTTGGACTTATCTCTTATTTTGTCTTATTTGCCCTTCATTTTAATGAGCGATTCTCATCTCATAAAAAGGTCATCCACTATCGCTCATTGGCATGAGCAATTTCAAGAGTCGCTTGGAATTTAAGTGATTTCGGGTAAGTTATTCACTTAGCCAGAGATCGCCATCTCCCTTGTAATTTATCTCCAGTGGCCGCTCTTCCCTTGAAAACCTCCCATGATCACTCATTGTATTGAGCGATACCAAGCGTCGCTTGGTTTTAAAGCGACCGATGATTATCGCTCATCTTACGAGTGATGCCTAAAGTCGCTGCAGGCAGTCAGTGACTCCCACAGTTGCTAGTTCTCAGAGCGACGCTCAGCACATTTGGACCCTCAAAATTTAGGTGGTGAAGGATATAAATAAAATTCAAGTATCTACAAAATGTTCTTAGATGTCAACAACAAACAATATTTTTGAAATTTATCCATTTTGTTCTTCTCTTATTTAAAAAAACTTTACGTGCCATCCCCATGGTCAAAGTTTGTGAACAAGAGTTGATATGGTAATTCTTTGGAATCTTGGCATCTTAAAAAAAAATGTTTTATGACCACTTTGACCATTAGTCTCTAAGTAGGGCACTTTACCAAGCCTATTTTATTTTTAAATTGGTTGTGTTTGTTATACTTATGTAGAGTTTGGTAATGATGGTTTAATCATTTATATTGTCAAGTTTGATTAGCTGATTTATAATGTCTTAACTAAATTAAAAAATAAATAGTTTTCTTAATATTATATATTTCAAAATATAAATTTTGTAATATATTGTAAAGTTTGATTAATTGGTTTATAATGTCTTCATTAAATTTAAAAATAAATTATTTTTTTAATATTATATATTTAAAAATATAAATTAAATAATATATTGCTTTTATTTGATGTGAATTTTGATTAAAATTTGTTTGTTGTATTTTATTTTATCCTTTATAATATAAATAATATTTTTTTCAAAATATTATTTGTAATTTGTTTTGTTGATAATCTATTTGTATTTGATTTTTTTTAAATGATATCAATAAACACAAATGTAATATGCTTGTTTGGTATTCCTTTATTCCATATAATGCATTCTAAGGATACTTTTACGATATATTTTTGTAGGTTTAAGATTTCAAGTAGCGACATCCATCAAGTATTAGTACAACTAGTAACTATCCCCATATGACCTTGTTTCATATTTGTTGGATTTTAAGGTAAACTATCTCAAGTCCAAGTATAATTAAGCCACAATATTTTAGGTCCAAATATAATTAATAAAAAGTAGAATTAAATATACAAGCAATTAAAATATATTCTGGCCAATATAATTTATAATAGCATTCATAATAACGTCAAATATGAATGTAAGTGGCCAAAATCATTCATGTAATAACCTGAAAATACTTACAATAAAAGTTTTCAAGATCTATATACAAGCTACATTATTATAAATATTTTCTATTTTGATCATTTACAGACCGTTTTCCTAATAAAATGTATGGAGCTTTATCTCCATAATCTAGACATAAAAATGTGACTCTTCAATACTTGACTATTGCACTTGTCACATATCTAGGAGTTGGAAACTTTCCTATTCTTTACATATTTCAAGACTCTCATGTTCTTTGGCTTCTCACCTTACCACATGTATACAAAGCTCTTTACTCTCCACATACATGCACACTTAACTCTATGATATTTGTGCTTTCTACATGCACTCTTAATACATCACACTTAACTCTATGATATTTGTGCTTCTACATGCACTCCTAATACATGACACTTGTGCACATCCTCACATTACATATTTGCACACTTACATACATGATACTTGTGCACTTTCTCTCATTACACACTTTACGATAACAATCATGATAATTGTGCATATCTTGCATATATACACTAACATAAGGAGGAAATATAAATCAATATCTTATACTATAGACTCTCACCTTAATTTATTACATATTTGCATTTGTACCATAAAGGTATCATGGGGGTATATTTGCATGTACAAATAATGTAATATTCTCCAAGAACCCCATGTATTACATTATTTGGATATTGAAGACTTTAGTATTCAATATTTATATTAATCTTCAATCTTGTGTTCATCCATTGCCATTGTTTCCAATGTTTGTAAGGTAATCTTGTACCATGCATGATCCATATTATTATATCATGTCTTTTGAAAGAACAAGTAGTTTATCATTAATATGATCTTGGGAAAAAAATGTTTAATGATTTCTTAATAGAATACCATTGTTTCTAAAGCAGATATCTCATTCTTGATGGAACATGTAGCTTAAATTTTATTTTGACTCTTGATAATACATTTTATATGTTCATTTGTATTTTTTAATTCAATTGTTCATCATTTTTTAAATGATTTGGAAACCAAGATAATAGTAGTTGATAATTTAAGAAGATATAAAACATCTTCTAGCACAAAATCATAGAATGGCAAATTAGGTATTACTTTTTCAGCTTCTTGAACATGATAAATCTTATCATCTACAATTTTTAGT
Organism: Wollemia nobilis; assembly: GCA_028583015.1. Classification (NCBI taxonomy): domain Eukaryota; kingdom Viridiplantae; phylum Streptophyta; class Pinopsida; order Araucariales; family Araucariaceae; genus Wollemia; species Wollemia nobilis. The sequence goes on from JAQPPZ010001064.1 coordinate 60,313, forward strand.
GAAATATTGTTTTTCGTTTCCAAGGATTCAAACCAATGTAAAATTTTAGTCATATGATGATTGATACCTAAATCTATATACCAAACATCTTTTTTATATTTGTATTTTTTGATTAGATTCATATGATGCTATTTCACATCCATGATGAGAATTTTGATAAGCTCTTTTATGATCTGGCCCTTTGAATTCAAAAGATTGATTTTGATAGAATTTGCTATTTTGAAATATTTCTCTCATAAAGTATGGTCTTGTATTTAGATATTTTCTCCTATAATGTAAAGCTAATGTTGTCCTATGTCATTTATCTAATTTTAAAATATATTAATTTCTTTGAATTTGAAATCCTTTTTACTTCAAATTTTAATCAATTGCAATTTCAAAAATAAAAACCTTTCTCAAAAATAAATTTGTAAAATTAAAATTTTCAAAATTTCAAATTCTTTGAAGTCGCAAACCTTTTATCTACCTACTAAATTTACAAATTTAAAAATCTTCAAATCTCAAATTATCTAAATTCAAAAATACTAAATCTTCAAGTTTCAAAAACCAAAATTTTCTAAATCCTATTTGAAGTAGAAAACTTGATCACTACAAAATTTAGTAAAAATTTAGAAAACTTAAAAATTGAAATATCAATTTCAATATATAGTAGAAGTCCTTATATCTCCTACCTAAATTTTCTTTTTTCAAAATATTGTATTCCTTTAATCTCCCACTTAATTATTAAAATTCCTAAGATTCAAAAATTTAAATAATGCATCACTTAGGACTTTAATTAATCAATCAATAATGTTACTAACTTTAATATCCATCTCATAAAATACTTCCAATACATATGTAATGCTTTCAATTTGATAAATATTGTAGGATATGGACGTTATCACTATAGTGCAACACTCACAAATATGTTACTACAACTTTTGAGCATAACATATGTGTAGGAAAGATTCTTCCTTTGATCTTAGAGATTTCCCATGCTCATCTAAAATTTATTGACTCTCATGAGGCACTATCAAACCATTATTATTCATGCTCGTTTATCAGGTCCATATAGTGATGTTATTTTACATCAAATTGGCATTTGCTAGGTGTGATGATTGCTCTGGTTTGATTCTAGATTCTTTGGTTTGACATAGGCTTCTCTAGTTAGATGTTGGTTTCTTTGGTTAGATGTTGGATCCTTCAATTAGATGTTGGCTATTTTGGCTTCTCTACTTATATGTTGGCTATGCTAGCACCTCTAGTGAGATGTTAAGTATGTTTGGTTCCTTTAGTTAAATACTGGTTATACTGGATCCTCTAGTTAGAAGGTGGTTGCTCTAGCTCTTCTTGTTAGATGTTGGTTGTGCTAGCTCCTCTTAGGTGTATTTTATCATTATTCTCTTTAGATAGACTTAGTTTATGTCCTCTTAGATGCACTTAGTCATTTTGTTCTTACATGACTTAGCGATTATCTTCTTTAGATACTCTTAGTTCCTGGATGATTCTTAATTATCATATTTTAAAGTTTACATGACTATAACCCCTTTAGGATCACTTAGTTGATTCAGTTAGCTTCTATGTACTTTGAATTAATCTTCTATTGGAATACCTATGGTTTCTAGTCCTTTATAGATTTCTTATACTCTTGTTTTACTTATGCTCGCCTAACTTTAGTAATGCAACACTTTTTTTAAACATTTACTTGAATGTTTGCTTGCCTAATTTGAATAGAATTGTTGCTCAATATAATATCTTTCAACATATTTTGTAGAGAGCTTCAATACTTTTCATTCTCCTTTCTACTTTACTCTAGATTTTATTCCAATTTCTTTTTCTCTTCTATCTTCGATCGGGAGACACTTTTAGTATTTCACATGAGCTCTTAGTATTTTTGGATGCGTTAAATATTATTCCAAAATTTGGAATGGTTAAGGTATTAATACCTTATGCCTTCCTTACCATAGACTTTGGTGGAAGAAATACGTTGGGGAGTCGACGCTAACATTTACCTTCGAATAATACTTATTTATAATTATTTAAATTCAAAATAATTTAAATATTATAAATTAAATATTTAAATCTCCTTTGGGCTTTTTAAAATAAAAGCCTCCTTTGATTTTAGAAAACATTTTTTATTTTATTTATAATTATTTAAATTCAAAAGAATTTAAATATTATAAATTAAATATTTAAATCTTCTTTGGGCTATTTAAAATAAAAGCTTCCTTAGGTTTTAGAAAACCTTTTTGATTTGCCCAACCATGGTTTTAATAAAAAACCTTTTATATTTCCCAACCATGGTTTTTATAAAAAACCTTTTATTTTGCCCAACCACGGTTTTAATAAAATCCTTTATTTTGTGCTTCACATAATATTTAAAAATAAACATTATGAAGATTTTTTACCACTAAAATTTTGCATTACTCAATTTATCCTGTTGACATCAATGACAATTCATACTTGACATCAATGACAATTATATCTTTGTCATCAATGACAATTTCATCCTTGACATCAATGATAACTTCATCCACTTAAAATGTCCAACAATCTTTCCCTTTGTCATTTATGGCAACCCAATTATCTTTTCAAATTTTCTTAACATGTTTTTATCCTGCTCCCCCTAGGAAACTACTCCCCTAGAATCAATGCTCTCTTCTTAAATCAAATCTCTCACCCTTACTTAAATCTCTCCCCCTTTGACATCAATGGCAAAGGGTTACCTTTGGTGCTCGGGGCTAAGAATGAGTATCTTAGCTTAGCTCCTCCCCCACCTCCTCTTGAGGTGGTTAATTCTAGGGTGGGAGTATTTCTACTCCCAGCAAGGACTGTTCTTTACCTTTGTCCTCTTTTCTTCTCATCTGATCCTTCTAATTCCTTTGACTATTCCTGTTCATATTCATTTTTCTATTCCTATCTTTATTCCTATTTCTATTCATGTCCATATTCCTATTCCTATTCATATTCTTGTTTCTGTTCATATCCATATTCTTGTTCCTATTCCTATTCTTATTCATGCTTGATTCTGGAATGTCTTCTCTACACCACTTTGTTGTATGTCCATCATTATTGTACTTGTAACATTTAATGTTATTATTCCTTGGAGGTGCAAATATCTTGGGATTTCTCCTGGTGAAGCCATATCTATTCATATCATGGACCCTACAATTTATTGCCTTGTGACCAAACTGATTACATGAGTAGCAATACCCATGGAAAAGTTACATGTTCCTGAAGTTCCCATATTGTTGTTTTTCATGTATCCTGCACTGTGAAGCCATGTACCCAAATTTGTGACATGAGAAACATCGTCCATTGAAATTTTCTTACCTTGACCTCATTGGTCTCTTAGTCTCTATTACCCTATTCTGGTTCATGTTCAAATTGTTTCTCCTTTGTGCATTTTTTCTTTCCTTTTTGAACTTTTTTTTGTCCAAATAATCCTCAGAAGTCTCACTTTATCTTACACTGTGTTCTTTTGAATTTTCTTCTTATTCAGAACTTAAGGTTGACTTTTATTCTTGTTTTTTTTTATCTTGTTCAAAATCAAGACCTGTTTTGCTTGATGTAGGCTTTTGTGACTTGATAATCTTATCCAAATTATTTGAACTCTTCCCAAACTTGTGTATCTTGTCCTTGGACTTTTCTAATTCTTCCCTTAGTAGAGATACTTCTTGTTCTAACCTTTCACATTCTAATACCTTTACTTATAACTTATCCTTGAACTTCTTTGTTTTAGCCATTGACTTGTTTAGATCATCTATAAGATTTCCTCTCTCTTCATCACATTCTTGAAACTGGATCTCAAGTTGGAATTTTTACTTTCTTACCTTCTTTAAAGTTTTAAGAGCATAAATAAGCTCTCCCTAAAGATCAAGTCCTCATTTTTCTAATTCTTCCTCTATTTGTTTTCCTTTGTCAACATCTTCATTTTATTTTGACTTGTCTTCTATAGGATCACATTATTCTTCTTCTAGTGCCATTAGAATATTCTCTTCTGGTCCTTCAAGTGCATCTTCATATTCATCATCACTAAAACTGAAACAATTCCTTGTATAACTATCTTCAAGATGTCCAAAATTACCACATCTAAAACACTTGAGAATTATTGGTGATATTTTCTTAACTTCTTCTTTTTCTTCAATCCGAAATAGGACTTCATATTTATCATTACTTGAAGAACTAACATATCTATCACTTGAGTACTTACTTGCCTTATTTGCATAGTAGCTCCTCTTTTTTCTTTGAAAGAACTTATTTTCTTGTTTGCCTTGTCCATCCTTACATTTCTTTTGGTACCTTTATCTTTTTTATTCCTTGTTCTTATGATCCTATTTTTCTTCTTTATTGTTATTTTTGTCTTCTTGAAAATCAGTTGCATAGTGACCATACTTTCAATAATTTAAACATCTAACAATTTTTACATCTTTAAATCTTCTTGAATCCTTATTCTTTCTGCCATAATTTGCTTCTTCATCACTAGATGACTCATTGCTTGAATCTGACTTCTTACCCTTTGTCTTCTTAATTTATTTGAAGGTTGCTTCCTTCCAGAGATTAGGTTTCTCTTTTGTTCTTAACTCAAAATTTGTAAGAATACCAAGTAATGTATCTCTTATCAAAGAATCATCATCCTTTGCTTCTTCTATAGCTGAAATATTTTCACTAAACCTTGTTGGGAGAGGCATTAAGATCTTATCACAAACATCAAATTCTTCAAACTTAAGTCCAAGTCCTTGCATGGCATTAACAAAATCATCTACCCAAAGTAGATAAGTACTAATATTTTCCTCACCCTTCATTCTTAATTCTTCAAATTGTCATTTGATATTTTGTATCTTTACCTTTTTCACACTTTTATCTCCTTTATATATGCTTTGCAACTTATCCCAAATTCCTTTTGCATCTTGACAATGCATAACGTTTATAAATTTTGTTCTATGCAAACCTCTCAAAATTGCATTTATTGCTTTTGAATTGTAATTTTGTATAATATTACCTTCCTTATCTATAGGTGGATCATCTGGTGGTATGTATCACTTTCAAATGCTTCCCAAATTTCATTGCCAAGTGCTTTCAGGTGAATCTTCATTATCATACACCAAAATATATAACCACTTCCATAAAATATTGGTGTTGAATTATCTGAGGACCTATTATTTGAATCCATTATGTTCTTGAAAGCTTTTTCTTCAAGTTGTTAAAATCTTTTGAAGGAACCCGCTTGGATACCAATTGAAGAACACAAGCTTATACTGAGAGGGGCGATGAATAGTATAAGACCATTTTTTACTTTTCTTTCCCAATCAATATTATGCAATGTAAAGATAGCAATATCAATAGTAGTAATCAAAGTAATACACAAATCACCACACATAATAGAGACACCGATTTAACGTGGTTCACCCAATGTGGGCTACTCCATGGAGAAAATATTTCACTAAAATTTTCTCAATCAATCTCTTGGGAATCCTTTCTCTATTACAATATTTATGGACCTTTGTCCAAAGGAGATACAAATTCCCTAATCAAGTTCATGGATCTCTATCCACAAGATAAATCCTTTCCCCTTAGCTCTGGCTGGTAATCTTCTAGAAGAACTCTTATCCCCACTACTCTGGCTAATGGATCTCTATCCACTGAAGACACCTATCCTCACTGCCCTAGCTAATGGATCTCTATCCACTAGATACTATCATCCTCTATACTCTGTCACCTCCAAATATTGCTCTCAACTCTATCTCAAATCTACACTAAACATAGTCCTTCGATCTAACACAAATCTACTCAATATCTATTTTTGGTGTGGTACAAACCCGTCCTTAAATCCGTACCAAACTTTTTCCTTAATGTATATCCTCTAATTTGTACTAAACATAGTCCTTCGGTCTAGCACAAGTTTATCTCGAATATATATCATTTAATCTGTACTAAACACTATCCTTATGTCTAGCATAAATATGTCCTCAATATCTATCATCAATTCTTAACACAAAGCTTAATCCAATAATAAATCAACATTGCTAGATCTACCCCAAATCTTAACTCAAGGTTAGAAAAAATTAATCAATCAACTCTGCTCACAAGTCTTCTCAAATACTTATCTCAAATCTATCTTGTAAGCTTCCACAAAAGCTCACACTAATATGTCCACAAGTCCTCTCTAGAACTTGTCCAATCTACTCAACAAGTCCTCACTAGAACTTGTCCAATATGTTCAACAAGTCCTCTCTAGAACTTATCCACTCTGGTCAACTATCTCTATCCTCAAACTTTGTATTGTAATCTTCCACAAAAGCTCACACAAATTTATCCACAAGTCTTCTCAAAGACTTACCTCAAATATTCTCAACAAGTCCTCACTATAACTTATCCAATATTATAGAAATATAAAGAGAATTGTTAGAAACTCAATAGGCTTCACATTCATCACAATGCTCAATCACTTTCAATAACTCTTTTAGAAACATATAGAGAATTATTAGAGACTCAATATGCTTCACACTCACAAACTCTCAATCACTTTCTCAACTCAATTCATAATATAGAACAATTTGTTTCATATAACTTGAACTATCACTTCAACACATCCACTTGACTAGGTTCAACCAAATTTACTCAACAAATTACTTATAAAAATAATATTTTCTAACAAACCCTAGTCCAAGCATATGAACACTCACTCAAATGTTCCAACAATGCTTATAAATAAATCTCACATAACAATTATACTCATGATCTTTACAAACCCTAGTTCAAGTTATTCACACAACCAATCACTTCAACAACAATGCTAGTCAAATAAATCTCACATAACAATGATACTAATGATCTTTGCAAACCTTAGTTAAATTTCTTCACTTAACCAATCACTTAAACAATAATGCTTATCAAACAAGGTTACTTTCCTTCACCTCTATTCCAGAAAACCTTGAAGCATAAATTCAAAATACACTCAACAAGGAAAATTTAACAAATTCCTTTTCACTCCAATATTGTTTTCAAAAAATCTCAATCACTCACTTCAACCAAAGAAGAATATGCCCATACCTTTTATTTGATGTAGTAGTGACCTTAGAAAACCTATCTCAATCACAATTTTCTCTTTTGCCAATTTCAATAGTTAGATGATAAAATATCAGACTAACCTCTTCACAAAATAATTCTCAATTACAAAAATTAATCAAACTTAATTACACCTTATTTCTCCTTCTTAAAATAATATCCAACACCACATATCTTCAATCAAAACACTTCTTCCAAAACTCTAACTCATCAAAAGAACCTCTTAAATTAATTTCATCATAACCCTTTTTAGAAAAATATCTCAAAAATAATCCAAACTCTACTTATGACTCCCTAGTTAATATTGCATTAATTAAATAAATCACTTTATAAAATAGTGCAATAAGTCAATCTCTCATTTTTCTAAGGTAAAACACTTTTACTTTAGCAACAATTAACATTTCATATATCAAAACAATATTTTCTCAACACACAACTTAACTTCCACCTTATCTCTCCTTAAAACCTTAGCAAAGCAAAATAAAATAATTTCCAAAAATAATGTTACCACTTTTCGCAATCCACGGGGCTCAAAAACTTGCACCAAACACTCCACAGAGTCTTGGTTGTGGCTTCTACACCGTGTGAGCCACGTGCTCCACTTGGAGCCTCAAAGCGCAATACATGCTTTGACTTCCTCAACCTCCTAAGAGCCCTTGGCTCTTCCTTCGATGCCTGGCGTAACCACACTTCATTCGATCGGGAGGTGGTTTTTGTATTTCGCATGAGCTCTTCGTATTTTTGGATTAATTAAATCTTATTCCAAACTTTGGAATGGTTAATGTATTAATACCTTATGCCTTCCTTACCATACACTTCGGTGGAGGAAATACGTTAGGGAGTCGGCGCTAACATTTGCCTTCGAATAATATTTATTTATAATTATTTAAATTCAAAAGAATTTAAATATTATAAATTAAATATTTAAATCTCCTTTGGGCTTTTTAAAATAAAATCCTCCTTAGGTTTTAGAAAACCTTTTTTATTTTATTTATAATTATTTAAATTCAAAAGAATTTAAATATTATAAATTAAATATTTAAATCTTCTTTGGGCTATTTAAAATAAAAGCCTCCTTAGGTTTTAGAAAACCTTTTTGATTTTCCCAACCATGGTTTTAATAAAAAAACTTTTTATTTTTCCCAACCATGGTTTTAATAAAAATCCTTTTATTTTTTCCAACCATGGTTTTAGTAAAAAACCTTTTATTTTTCCCAACCATGGTTTTAATAAAACCCTTTATTTTGTGCTTCACATAATTTTTAAAAATAAACATTATAAAGCTCTTTTTCCACCAACCTTTTGCATTACTCAATTTATCCTTTTGACATCAATGACAATTCATCCTTGACATCAATGACAATTTCATCCTTGACATCAATGACAACTTCATCTACTCAAAATGTCCAACAAATATCAATTATCATATGATAATTCTGGTTTGGTACACAACAAGCCAGTACCTTTAGATATCCTCACAGAGTTTTTAGAATGCCTAGGTTTGAACTACAGGTATGAGCTTGCACACGATCCCTATGCTAATCCAAATCATGTCTACTCATTGGGAGATTACTTTTCCATCAATATGACTAATCAAGGGTTATCTCACGATTTTACCCAATTTGAGGAAGTGGGTGAAGGTTCGCATACCCTTCCATCTGATATTGAAAGAGGATCAAGGTCCTCCTCACAAATGGACATCAGATGATGATTTAGACTATGGTATAACACCCATCAATTACCCAAGTTCAGATGAGGAACACGAGCAGGTCGTCCCATTGGATGATGAATAAGAGTTTTATATGCATATGTTTCTAGTGCAACATCCCATATAGTGATAACTTTTACCACTTGAAAATCAAGCTCGTTGCCTTCCACATCGACCATCATCGATCATTCCACCACCACCACAACCACCCTCGCAAGTCTTGCAATAACCTAAAGATAGGGGCTCCATATACAAGGGTTCCATAGGTAGGAGGTCCATCCAAAGGCATGTATAAGCCCTTTAGGCACCCTAAAATTCCCCAAAGGCGTCTACGAACTCTTTGGTCACCCTAAAATACTCGAAAGATGTCTACAAACCATTTGGTCACCCTAAAACACTCCAAAGTGATCTGCAAACCCTTTGGTCATCCTAAAATGCTTGAAAGCGATCTACAAACCCTTTGATCACCCTAAAATTCTCCAAAGGTGTGTACGAACCCTTTATCACTCTAAAATACTCCAAGATAGTATACAAACCCATTGGTCACACTAAAACACTCTAAAGAAATTTACAAACCCTTTGGTCACCCTAAAATACTCTAAAGATGTTTGTGATCCCTTTGGTCACCCTAAACCACTCCAAAATGGTCTACAAACCTTTTGGTCATCCTAAAATACTACAAAGCAGTCTACGAACCCTTTGGTCACCCTAAAATGCTTCAAATATGTCTACAAACCCTTTGGTCACCCTAAAAAGATCCAAGGTGGTCTACGACCCTTTTGGTCAACCTAAAATGCTCCAAAGCGGTCTATGAACCATTTGGTCACACTAAAACACTCCAAAGCGGTTTACAAATCCTTTGTTCACCCTAAAATGTTCCAAATATGTCTACGATCCCTTTGGTTATCCTAAAATGCTCCAAAGTAGTCTACGAACACTTTGGTCACCCTAAATTACTCCAAAGAGTCTATGACCCCTTTGGTCACCCTAAAATGCTCCAAGGTGATCTACGACCCCTTTGGTCAACCTAAAATCCTCCAAGATAGTCTAAGTGTTGGAAGTTAAAAAAGGGTTATTATATCCTTACCTTTTACCCCATTGGATGACATCCTAGTCAACACAGTGGATGACAATATGGACGACACATTGGATGACATGTTTGGGCATCAAGGATATTTAGATTACGAGGACTGCCCAAACTATCAAACTTTTTTCAGACATGTCTCACTCATCCAAACTCAGATTGAGCTAAAATTTTGAGGGTAGATCCCTGAAGAACCCTAGAACATGTCCACCAATTTTTATATCATTTGGAGAAACATAGATTCTAGCTCATCCCTATGTGTGAACGAGATATTTGGCAAGATACTGTGAGGGTTTCATTTGGGTTGAGTGCAAGCAGCTCTAGATGTTGGTTTTTAGGGCCTTCGGGCCTTAGAGGCCAATATTTTTATGGTTTATGATCAATATTTTAGCAAGAAATGTTGCAAGGAATACAATATGGGTTAGAAATTTATCTTTCAATAGATCATACTGTGAACTTGAGTGACAATGACTTCCAATTTGCTGCACAAAAGAAAAGTGAAAACCATACCTTTCCTCGGTGTCTAGGGCAACGATTAAAGAGATCACGAAACAAGTTTCAAGTAGTTGATCAAAAAATGGCTCATATCTCAAGTGAATCTGGTGCTAAGGTGCACCCACAAAATAATTCTACTGTGAAAACCCCTATCAAGGGTAATAATTTCGAAGACTCAGTCCCAAAAATGAATTTTAGGGATGCCCTTCATGGTGGACAGCCTTAGCCCAATGCTAATATCAATATTAGGGCTTCCCATAAACCTCTAAGAATACCTAAGATTGATCCAAGGAAAACGGAGTCAGGATGTCTTAAAGAATCTGATGGAACTCCTATTGTTAAGCTTGATATGGGTAACATTCAGACTGGCATTGAAGATTTGGAAAAAAGAGGACTAATTTGTCGGTTCGTGGGATTTCGTCCGAGTCTATTTGCTTTCAAAGTTTGGGCTGCAAAAAGCTAGAAAACTAAAGGTGAGTTATAAATATCTATTTATCCAAATGGATATTTTCTTGTTTTATTTGCTAATAATGAAGATAGAGAGAAAACTTTTCAAGGGGGTCCTTGGTTTTTCGTAAGGGCAGGGCTTTTCATGAAGCCCTGGCATACTAAATATAAAGTCAAAGAAGAGATGCCTTCTATAGCTCCCATGTGGGTTAGACTCTTTGGCCTCCCTATTGAATTTTAGAATCCTACTATTTTTTCTTCTATTGGAAACTATTTAGGAACTTTTATGATGACTGCTGATTGTACTCAAAATTTTGAACATATTATTTATGCTCGAATTTGTGTTTTAATGGATTATTACAAATCCCTACCTAAAAAGATCACATTACAATTTGGGGAAGACACTTGGGAGCAAGTATTGGACTATGAGAATATTCCTTTTCATTGTAGAATTTGCCATGAATATGGTCATTTGGCCAGTGCTTGCCCAAATAAAATTCCTGATCAAAAGAAAGAAGATATAAAATCAGTAGGTTTCCAAATACCTAAGAAGAAGAACATTCAGAAAAAACCAGTTATGAAGGATCAATCAAAGTCATCTACTAATATGTTTGAAATCCTTTCCACAAATCATGTCCCAAGTGAGGAAGAGGAAATAATGGAAACTGAAATCTTAGAAACACAATTTAAATATGAAGGGAAGAACTTAGATACAAACCAACAAATCAAAGGTTTTCAACGAAAAAAAAAAGAGAAAATTTACACAAGAAAAACAATATTTCAAATGTCAAAACATCAAATAATGCAGGTCCCAATATAGACTCCGTTGAACCATCTAGTAAAATTTTGGCTGTGTACGATCATTCTTCAAGGTTAGAAGCCATCTCAGATTCAATTGGAATAAGTCAAGAAACAAGGAAAAAAATTGAAGATGGATTCTAATCAAAAAATAGGTCGCAAGACCAATCAATATCATATGGTAAAATAAGGTGAAAAGCTTGTAGAGGAAGGTAATATTAATGCCCTTCCCAACTTTTTTAGCCCTGGTATTAATGAAGATCATCACTTGGAATATTAGAGAACTCAAAGGGAGTCTTTCAAAACAAAATGAAATTAGAAGAATGATTCAGATAAATCATCCACATCTTGTTTTCCTTCAAGAAACAAATATTTCAATGGAGGATATGGACTTAATTGCCAGTAAAATTTTGCCAGCTGGAAAAGTGGTTTCCATCAGTTCCCAAGGGACTTCGGGTGGAATTTCTTGTCTTTGGGACCCAAAATAGGTAGTTATTCACCAAATGGTTGGCAGTTGGGGTTTGTTGGCTATAGCTATTCAAAGTAGACATTCCAACCAGATTATGCTCTGCATTACTGTTTATGCTCCGACTTCTTTGGAGGAAAAAAGAAGGCAGTGGAAGGATATTACTCATATTATCTCTCATTTTTCTAAAGCTTGGATCTTTATCGGAGGATATTTCAATACCATCCTCTCTCTGGATGAGAAAATGGGGGGAAATATAAATTTAGACGAAAGCATTGACCTCATGAGTGAATATATTGCAAACCTCCATCTTGTGGATATCCCACCAGATAATGGCCTTATGACTTGGTCTAACAGAAGGCAAGGCTTAGCTTGTATAATGGAGATATTGGATAGGTTTTTGCTCTCTAAAAATTTCTTAATCCATGGTCACATTCCTAAAGTGAAGACTCTCAATAATGTTGGTTCGGATCATTGGCCAGTTATGGTGGAAATGTGGAAAACCAATGTGAGTTTCTCTCCTTTTTGTTTTCAATTAATGTGTATTAGAGACATTTCCTTCAGACCTCGTGTGCAACAATGGTGGAAGGAAGGTAAACCTAGGCATGGGACTAAGATGTTCTATTTTGCCAAAAGACTACAATACATTAAATCCAAAATCAATACTTGGAACTAGAAAGAGTTTGGGGATGTTCATAAAACAAACATGAAGTTATTTCTCATCTTGAAAATTTGAATAAGAAAATCCATATAGATGGCCTCACAGAGAAGAGAAGCGCAGATGAAATTAAACTCACAACTCAGTTAGAGGAATGGGAAAAAAAAAAAAATCTTATGGAAGCAAAAATCTAGAATTCAATGGCTTAAAGAAGGAGATCGAAACGCAAATTTCTTCCACAAATATCTTCTAGCTCAAAGATCTCACAACTTTATTTCTTCCTTAAATTTAGATTCTGGAGATGTTTTTTATACTTGGTATGGCATGAACTCTATTTTTGTTGATTACTTTTCCAATATTTTTGTTGCTACTCCTCTTGACTCAACTTCGCAACAAAATGTTCTTCAAGCAATCCCTTCTCTTATCACTTCTAAGGAGAACTCTATTTTTATTGCTTTTGTTACTATCAATGAGCTTCAACAAGTAGTTTTTAAAATGCAAAAAGGGAAAACCCCGAGTCCTGATGGTTTTCCCATTGAGTTCTACCAAGAGTTCTGGGATATCCTTCATGTTGATTTATTAGAGGTGGTGGAAGAAGCCGGGAAAGCCAAAGAAATTTTGAAGGTTATCAATAAAACTTATATTACTCTTGTTCCAAAATCTCAAGAGGTTGATCATATCTCAGCTTTTAGACCTATTGCTTTATGTAATGTTCTTCTTAAAATCATTACTAAAATCATGGCAGAAAGGTTGAAGCCTCTTTTGCATAATATTATTTCCCTAGAGCAAGGGGGTTATGTGGAAGGACTTCAAATAGTATATGAGATAGTTCTTGCTCAGGAAGCCATCCATTCCATGGATATGCAAAATTCTCCTTCCATGTTCATTCGGTTAGACTTATCCAAAGCTTATGATAGAGTGGATTGGCACTTCCTTATCAAAGTTTTGAGGCAATTTGGTTTTTCTAAGGATTGGATGGATTCTATTATGGGATGTATCTCTTCAGTTTCCTACTTAGTTCTTATCAATGGCAAACCTTCTCAGTATTTCCCAGCTTCAAGAGGTATTAGGCAAGGTGACCTGCTATCCCATTATTTAGTCATGATTCTTGCTGAATGATTGGGTAGGACTATAACAAAAAAAAGGGAAAATAAAACACTTGAGGGAGATACCATTGCTCATGGAGCTAGACCTATCTCTCATATTCAATTTGTGGATGACTCTACTCTCTTAGATAAATCTACAGTTAAGGAAGCTTCTAATATTAAGCAAATCATTAGCTATTTTTCTAAGGCTATTGGGCAGTTGATCAATGAAGATAAATCTAAAGTTATTTTCTTTCACTGCTCTGCTAGACATGAATCCATGGTCTTGGATAAATTAATATGTAAGAAGACCTCTCTTCCAATCACTTATTTAGGTATTCCCATAAATATTCAAAGGCAAAAAAATAAATATTGGAATTGGTTTTTGGACAAAGTCAAGAAGAAAATTGGAAAGTGGACCAACAAGTGGCTTTCTTCTGGGGGTAGAATCACCTTTGTAAAATCAGTCCTTCAAGCTATTCCTATTTATGTTTATTCTTTTTTGAATATCCCAAAGGTTTTTATTTGATAATTGGATCAAATCAGTCATCATTTCCTTTGGAGTGGTACTAAGGAGAAAAGAAAATAGGCCTTGGTGAAATGGGATACTTTATGTCTTCCTAAGAGTGAAGGGGGGTTATGATTTCGGTCTTAAATTAATAACAACAAAGCTTTAGCTGCTAAATTATATTGGAGGATGTTGCATAACCCCAATGCTCTTTGGGCAAATAATCTATGTGCTAAATATGGTAAGAACAAAAGTCCTGAAGACCTTGTTCGCTATCAAATTCCTACCAAAGGTTGTCCAATTTTAGCAGTTCTTAATACTGGTAAGGATTTTATAAAGAAAAAATTATTTTGGATCCTTCATAATGGTCAACATGTAAATTTTTGGACAGATTCTTGGGATGGTCACAAGCCTTTGATAACTCAGTTTCTCGATAAGAGGCCTTGGATGGAGGAGCTTCACCGAGCTAATTGGATAAAGGTGGCTAATTACTGTCGATACCATACTGGTAATTCAAAGGTTGGTAGATATTGGATCCCTATTGAGGACTGGCCTATTCAAATCCTAGAGAGGCAAAGACAAGATATCCAAGGCATACTTCATATGATATCCCTCTCTTGGTCCAATGACAAAGATTGTTTTGGATGGAACAACACTACTAAGGGTGAGTATTCAATTGCTCAAGGTTATTTGACCTTATGCCATAATAATACCAACCATTCTTCTTACATATTTTCTCGATTGTGGGCTAAAAATCTCTGGCCTAAGGTGAGGTTCTTTAATTGGCTTTTATTGCATCGTAGGGTGCTTACTGGTGAGCAAATTATAAAGAATGGTTTTCATGACCCTTTTAGATGTGAAATGTGTGAAGAGAATGTAGAAAATATCAACCATATTTTTATTGAGAGTACTTTAGCCTCTGAGTTATGGAGGAGAATGGCCACTTTATTTGGCTTACAGTGGTCCAGTGTTGTTGGGTTGGAATGGTTGAATTTAGGTGGTGAAGGATATAAATAAAATTCAAGTATCTACAAAATGTTCTTAGATGTCAACAACAAACAGTATTTTTTAAATTTGTCCCTTTTGTTCTTCTCTTATTTAAAAAAATATTACATGCCATCCACATGGTCAAAGTCTGTGAACAAAGATTTCATATGGTAATTCTTTGGAATCTTGGCATTTTCAAAAATAAATAAATAAATAAATGTTTTATGACCACTTTGACCATTAGTCTCTAAGTAGGGCACATTACCAAGCTTATTTTGTTTTTATATCGTATCGATCATGGTTAATTGTTTGTTATTTGGATATTGAAAGACTTTAATATTTAATGTTTATATTAATCTTCAATCTTGTGTTCATCCATTGCCATTGTTTCTAATATTTGTAAGGTATTCTTGTACTATGCATGATCCATCTTATTATATCATGTATTTTTGAAAGAACAAGCAGTTTATCATTAATATGATCTTGGGAAAAAAATGCTTAATTATTTCTT
Organism: Wollemia nobilis; assembly: GCA_028583015.1. Classification (NCBI taxonomy): domain Eukaryota; kingdom Viridiplantae; phylum Streptophyta; class Pinopsida; order Araucariales; family Araucariaceae; genus Wollemia; species Wollemia nobilis. The sequence continues at coordinate 76,107 of JAQPPZ010001064.1, forward strand.
AAGAGAATCCCATTGTGTCTAAAGTAGATATCTCATTCTTGATGGAACATGTAGCTTCAATTTTATTTTGATTCTTTATAATACATTTTATATGTTCATTTGTATTTTTTAATTCAATTGTTCATCATTTTTGAACTGATTTGGCAATCGAGATAAAATTAGTTGATAATTTAGGAAGATATAAAACATATTCTAGCACAAAATCAGAGAATGGCAAATTAGGTATTACTTTTTCAGCTTCTTGAACATGATAAATCTTATCATCTACAATTTTTAATGAACTATTGTTTTTCATTTCCAAGGATTCAAACCAATCTAAAATTTTAGTCATATGACGACTGACACCTGAATTTATATACCAAACATATTTTTTCTCTTTGTATTTTTTGATTACATTCACATTATACTGTTTTACATCCATGATGAGAATTTTGATAAGCTCTTTTATGATCTCGCCCATTGAATTCAAAATATTCATTTTGATAGAATTTGCTATTTTTACATCTTTCTCTCATAAAGTATGGTCTTGTACATAGAGAGTTTCTCCTATGATGTAATTGTCATGTTTTCCTATGTCATTTATCTATTTTTCAAAGAGAAGTGGCTCACGAATGATAATACAATATTCTTCAAGAATGCCTCGACTTCTTCTCAAGATCGATCTCCCAGCACTTACACGTTTGATAGGGTTTTTGGTCCGTCCTACCCAACGGAGCATGTTTACAAGGAAGGGGCCAAAGATGTGGCATTATCTCGCCTCAGATGGACAAATTTCAAGCCAAACGTCTTCAATTCGTTAAAAAAAAACTGCACAGCCTCCTCAAAAATGGCACAGCCCGCCCAAATGTATCCCAACAGAAGCTAGCTAAAAACTTAGATTTTCACAGAAAATCTCAAACTCCCATCGGAATTGATCCATGTCCAATTGCTTCAGAATGTCTCCATAGAATATTGGTTCATTGCTTCCTTCATCATCCTCGAGGAGAAGAGTCCTCATCGTATATTCGAGGGAGAGGCCCTCCTTCACCGCATGAAACTATTTCTGCAAACCCTAGTTTTTGTGAGTACACAAACGATATATATCTTCGGAAATAAATTTCAGAGCTCAAAACCTTCATCGTATATCTCACTCCCAAGCTCAAAATTTCAGAGAAATTTTTGCACAATCTGTTTCTAGACTCTAAAAAAAAAATTTGAGGCTTGTCCTTAGATGGCGAGGATTATCCTCTAAATTAGGGAAACTAAAAAAAATAAATAAAGAGTTTCTGGTTTCTGATCCACTCAACGAGTGGAGAGCATACTCCCTGACTCCATATTCCATAGGTGGATCTCATCGCTCTGATACCAAATGTTGGAACTGAACAAAAGGCACTTAAATTATTTACAAGTTATCTTACAATATATAAGCATCAAGCTTAGGAGGGAGATATGACAAGTGTCGTAAGCTCCACTCCATGTGTCTTTCATAAGACACCACTCCAACTCAAACTGAAGACAGGGACAAGTGGCAGAAGACAAATGTCAACCTGTCAATTTACTCCCAAGGTACTTTCATATGTGATCCTTGTAACTAGTTATCTTTTCTAAACACTTGGCGAATGCAATGGCTGGTTACCCATGTATTTCGGTGGGATGACATGGTCACCATAAGGACACTTATACTAGGGACTACAGACAAAGACACCCTAGACTCTATCCGAGGTTGTTTTCGGATCTACTTCTGAAGACTACAGACAAAGACACTTCAGAAGATTCTCTTTTTTTCTTCTTCTCTCCTCCTATTTGGATCTATGGCTCATTTTATTGTATTGAGTGCATTTTTGACAAAGACCGACACTCTTATATGGCTCGTTTTTCCTTTCATTAGGTGCATTTTTGATAGAGACCGACACCTTCTAGATTGAGTTCACCATGAGGAGGGATTTCATACTCATGGTGAATCTAGTCAGTGACCTACAAGAGGCAACATCCTCTAAGGATGACCTATAGAGGCAACAGACCCAGAAGTGGCTGACCTTGAGGCACCCATGATGACCCCGAGGCACTTAGACGACTGACCCAGTAACAAAAGACCCATGGAAGTGGCTGACCCGGAAATTCCTTTGAATTTGAAATCCTTTTTACTCCAAAGTTTAATCAATTGCAATTTCAAAAATCAACACCTTTCTGAAAAATAAATTTACAAATTTAAAATTTTCAAAATTTCAAATTTTTTGAAGTAGCAAACCTTTTATCTACCTACTAAATTTGCAAATTTAAAAATCTTCAAATCTCAAATTATCTAAATTCAAAACTACTAATTCTTCAAATTTCAAAAACCAAAATTTTCTAAATCCTATTTGAAGTAGAAAACCTGATCACCCCAAAATTTAGAAAACTTAAAAATTGAAATATCAATTTACAATATATAGTAGATGTCCTTATATCTCCTACCTAAATTTTCTTTTTCCAAAATTTTTTATTCCTTTTAGACCCCACTTAATTATTAATTTCCTAAGATTCAAAACTTTAAATAATGCATCACTTAGGACTTTAATTAATCAATCAATAAAGGTAATGTTACTAACTTTAATATCCACCTCATAATATATTTCCAATGCATACGTAACGCTTCCAAATTGATGAACATTGTAGGAGATGGACGTTATCACTATTGAGTATTTATTTATAAATGAAATAAAATATTAAGATAATTGTAAAGACAATCATATTGAGTATTTATTTATAAATGAAATAAAATATTAAGATAATTGTAAAGACAATCATATTGAGTATTTATTTATAAATGAAATAAAATATTAAGATAATTGTAAAGTTGGTTAAGTGGGGTATGTCCTAATGGGTGCAAGTGTGATCGGTCTTTATTTGAGGCCGTACACACCAAGAAGCACAATACGTCGAGCCAAGAGTGCCTCAATGACCTTGTCTTTGTGCAATACAATCTTAGGCTTTGCACAAGACAAGTGGAGGGTAGTGAATCCTACGAGGCAATTTGATTGGATGAGGTAAATCTATTTTTTGATTAATTTCTGAGGGTTCATTAGATGCAGATTTTACCACATAGGACCTTGATGCACTTGAGGAGGAAGCAAGACTTTTAAGAGGATTGGAGGAGATATATACCATGATGATATTGCACTTGAACAACGTCCAATTCACCCAATAATTTTGAGTCAAGGCCAACCATCAACATCAACTGCAAGGGGAAGAAGGAGAAAACAAAAAGTAGTTTAAAAAAATAATTTTCATTTCACTTTTATTGTAATTTTTTGTTGACAAAGATCAAAGACATGATATTATGTTTTTTTTTTTTTCTAAACATATATCTGGGGAAGAGTTAAACATTCTTTTTGAATCTCAAATGACAATTATTTAATGGTTGTATACTTCCATATTTTTGATCTAGTCATGCCCATAAATATTATGTTCTATGGTATTCCAATAGAAAAATTATTAGCTTAACATTTACATCATATTTTTAGCGATTAAAGTCCTAAATTGTGGGCCACTTAATAACTATTGCTAGTGTCTACGTGGAGGTTCTAAAGGCAGTATAACAATGCAAAATGTTGAAAATGTTATTATAGGATTGAGACAAGGAGAAACACTTTTACTAGTTTTGGAAAAGTATCAGATTGATAAACCAGAACCTTGCTTTTTGAACTTAATTTTAGTTGTATAACTACAACATTTGTCTGTGTAGTTTTAGTAAAGTTACTCTTAGTGATAACTTGTATGAGGTGTCATAATTAAAGATTTTATTGGCTTCCTTGCTAGTGATGCACGATAGACAATACCTGACGTTGAACCTCGGACTAGCTTGAAATATTTTAATACATTTCCAAGTCTTCACCAAAACTTTAACTCCATGCAGAGGGTTGCAACCCTTGCATATACCAGCTAGATATTGAAATCTTGAAGGGATAATTTATCTCCCTACCCATAAACTTGATAATGAAAATGATTTGTCATGTCGCCGTATGAAGTCATTTTGCTCTTCTTAATCACTTGGAAATGAAGACACCCTGGTTGTCAATATGTTGGTATAGGTGGTGAACTCTATCTCGATTAACTTGTATTTTTGTCTCTCACTTCTGAAATGACACCATGCCTCATTTCCACAATACTTTGTGATGTCAACCTCCGTACCTTTTTATTATATTATAAATGATTGTTCACTTATCTAACATCAAATTGAAAGGAAAATAATTTCTCCACTTTTCAAATGCGAAGTTGGAATCCTTATTATACCGTTATACCTTCTTCAAAATATTGTTAGTTTTGAAATGGACTCATGACCTCAAGTTAAATAAATTGGTTGTTTAATATTTATAACCTCAAGTTAAATAAATTGGTTGCTTAATATTTATAACCTCAAGTTTAATAAATTGGTTGTTTATTTCCATTATTTCTTTCTATTGTGTTTATTAAATTAAGCTGCCAAATTTTATTTGTCCCCTTAATATATATACCCTCCAATATTTTAAATGCAATCCTAGTATTCCCTTCCTCTAAAGTGGATAGACTCTAGCTAAGGATCTTGATCAAAATTCGAGTCTAAGTCTTCACTACCTTTAAAATGAACAAACTCTAACATATGATGGTGGCTCTGAATATGACTCTAAAAAATGGATAGAGTTTAAAAATAGCTCAAATTCCATTGTAGTATTTTAATCTAAACTATCTCATGTCCCAATATAATTAATTGTAGGTCTAAATATAATTAATCAAGAGTAGAATTAAAATTTAAGAGCAATCAAAATATATATTGGTCAATATAATTTATAATAACATTCACAATACCATAAAAAGATATATTTATAATCAAGATAGAAATTGGTTAGATAAGGCACAATATTTTAATACAAATACAAAAGCTTGGTGAAATAACAATTTTCATCATAAAATAGATTTTTTTAAGTTTTTGTTGAAATTTTGGATCTTCAAGTATTAGTACAACTCATAATCTTTTTCATATTTTGAATGTGTTATTAACTAAAATATCTATAGTAAACATTGCTTTAAAAACTTAAATATTTTAAATAATTTGATCTACCTATGATTTTCTTGTAGATTTTAGAGATTTTTTTGTTTTTGCTTTCTTTGTACCAATTATTTTAATTTCTTGTATAACATTTACTTTTTTTTGTAGTAATAGATGTTGTTAGTGTCTTAGAATCAATTTTTCCTTACAACATTATGAAAGAACTTACAAAATATTATCTCCTTTGAATAGTCTCATATGAATATTTTAATAGGATGTCAAAGAAAATTTCTTCTATATATGATAGGCGAGGTTGACAGCATATAACTTTTTTTTGTTTTCCTAGAGGCCTAATAAAAAAGTATTGCATCTATAGGAATGCGGTATATAGAAAGACAATCATATTGAGTATTTATTTATAAATGAAATAAAATATTAAGAGAATTGTAAAATTGGTTAAGTGGGGTATGTCCTAATGGGTGCAAGTGTGATCGGTCTTTATTTGAGGCCGTACACACCAAGAAGCACAATACGTCGAGCCAAGAGTGCCTCAATGACCTTGTCTTTGTGCAATACAATCTTAGGCTTTGCACAAGACAAGTGGAGGGTAGTGAATCCTACGAGGCAATTTGATTGGATGAGGTAAATCTATTTTTTGATTAATTTTTGAGGGTTCATTAGATGCAAATTTTACCACATAGGACCTTGATGCACTTGAGGAGGAAGCAAGACTTTTAAGAGGATTTGAGGAGATATATACCATGATGATATTGCGCTTGAATAACGTCCAATTCACCCAATAATTTCGAGTCAAGGACAACCATCAACATCAACTTCAAGGGGAAGAAGGAGAAAAAAAAAAGTAGTTTAAAAAAATACTTTTCATTTCACTTTTATTGTAATTTTTTGTTGACAAAGATCAAAGACATGATATTATGTTTTTTTTTTTTCTAAACATATATCCGGGGAAGAGTTAAACATTCTTTTTGAATCTCAAATGACAATTATTTAATGGTTGTATACTTCCATATTTTTGATCTAGTCATGCCCATAAATATTATGTTCTATGGTATTCCAATAGAAAAATTATTAGCTTAACATTTACATCATATTTTTTAGCGGTTAGAGTCCTAAATTGCAGGCCACTTAATAACTATTGCTAGTGTCTACATGGAGGTTCTAAAGGCATTAGAACAATGCAAAAGGTTGAAAATGTTATTATAGGATTGAGACAAGGAGAAACACTTTTACTGGTTTTGGAAAAGTATCAGATTGATAAACCAGAACCTTGCTTTTTGAACTTAATTTTAGTTGTATAACCACAACATTTGTCTGTGTAGTTTTAGTAAAGTTACTCTTAGTGATAACTTGTATGAGGTGTCATAATTAAAGATTTTATTGGCTTCCTTGCTAGTGATGCACGGTAGCCAATACATGACGTTGAACCCCGGACTAGCTTGAAATATTTTAATACATTTCCAAGTCTTCACCAAAACTTTAACTCCATGCAGAGGGTTGCAACCCTTGCATATACCAGCTAGATATTGAAATCTTGAAGGGATAATTTATCTCCCTACCCATAAACTTGATAATGAAAATGATTTGTCATGTCGCCGTATGAAGTCATTTTGCTCTTCTTAGTCACTTGGTAATGAAAACACCCTGGTTGTCAATATGTTGGTATAGGTGGTGAACTCTATCTCGATTAACTTGTATTTTTGTCTCTCACTTCTGAAATGACACCATGCCTCATTTCCACAATACTTTGTGATGTCAACCTCCGTACCTTTTTATTATATTATAAATGATTGTTCACTTATCTAACATCAAATTGAAAGGAAAATAATTCTGCACTTTTCAAATGCGAAGTTGGAATCCTTAGTATACCATTATCCCATCTTCAAAATGTTGTTAGTTTTGAAATGGACTCATGACCTCAAGTTAAATAAATTGGTTGTTTAATATTTATAACCTCAAGTGAAATAAATTGGTTGTTTAATATTTATAACCTCAAGTTTAATAAATTGGTTGTTTATTTCTATTCTTTCTTTCTGTTGTGTTTATTAAATTAAGCTGCCGAGTTTTTTCGGAGTTTCAAAACACTAATTTGAAACGCACGACAGGATGGGACTCCGTCCAGGCCGCGAGGATTAAAATTTTCGATTCTTCACTAACCTTTTATTTTATCTAATTAATTCATATCATTACTGTACACCATATGGAACTGCATCCCACGAGATTAAAATAATATTGTATATAAAGGACAGTGCTTGGAATAAACGTGTTTGACTAGTGAATTAGCATTTCCCAGCTCTTTTTGACGCGCAGGCATCTCTTCGCATTTACGAATATACCTTAGAGTCAAGGTTCCACAAAACGGATTTTACAAGTTCAGCAAAAGTTTTCCAGTCAGAGACTGCCTGGTTGAAAAATGAAAATATTCAAAAGCCATGCCATCTCAAAAATGGCTGAAACTTATTTTATAAAAAAAATTGAATTATTATTGTTTAAAAATTACGACTTTGAAAACCTGGTCTGAGGTGCGGCTTTTTACCTTCCCACTTTCCATGACAGTGAACTGAACTTCCTCTTTAAAACATTCTCTACATTCGTAGAGAATGTCTTAATAAGCTGTAAGATATTGATGATCTGTGCTATTTTTCAAATTTATTTTAATTTTTTGCATCATTTATCAGGAATTTAAACTCAAAATTCTGCGTGGACGATTTTTAAGTGTATATTAAAGAAAAAAAAATTAAAATTTCCCTAACTAAATACTTTATTTAAAAATACAGTGTGTTTGAAAACAGAAATCTCTATTTCCCTATCATTATTTAGTACAATGGTGTGGGCATACAAATGTACCCGTCCGGTTTTGATGTGGTTTTACTTCCTCAATACGGAATTGATTGGAAGGCTTACCATTTGTTTTAACGATGCAACCTGTTGGTTGCTAAAGGCATATCAGCAATCACATACTTATTAATGTTTATTTTGATTATTATTATTTATTAATTTAAATGAATCGATTGTATGATGCTTAAAAATGCTTCTCCCATTTTGATTTTAATCTATAAAAATGCATAGGTTCCGATCTCCGGGTCATCTGTTTATGAAAGTAGTTCTTATGCACAAAAGCCATCGGCAAATATTACAGTCAAAATATAGGCATAGTCATCTCCAAGCGGAAACAGACACCAAGGGTGTGCCGCGCCACTTGAGAGTAAGTTCGTTCGTGGCTGTCTCGCTTCTCTCCACTGTGTAAAATGATGACCCTCTGCTAAATGCCAGCACTTCCCTCGCCTGTGCCATGTTCTCTTCGCTTATCTCAACACCTGCTCTGCCAAATCCACACTTGCCCGGCAGTTGAGAAAGCTTCCCACAAATTATTTCTTTTTCGTTACGCAGACTTGTAGAAACACTTTTCTGGATTTTTGGAGCCACGAATATGTGTTCCAGCACACTTCTCGCCAACCCATCGTTTGGAAGCCCTGCCTCCACCGATTCCAACAAGGCAGTGAAGTACTCAACCCTCTCATTCACATGGCCACCGAAGCCCTTGAGTTCTGATTCGGATTCCATGCCTGCACATGCCAATGTCAGCATTGCACATGGCAGGTCGCGTGAGACGGATAAAAAGTCTACAATCTGGAGTTTGCTTTTCTGGGATGTCATATGTGGCAACTGCACCATCATATTAAATAGCAACGTTTCATCTTCCTGCGCCTCCGCTGTCGCAAACAACAAATGCTGTTTGAGGTCTTGTAGCCGGACTTCCTCGTACACGAATGGAATTCGCAGGGAAACGGCACAATCCGCGAGCCTACATCCCGTCTTTCCCACCGAAACTGCGATGCCATCTTGGCCGGCAGCCTCTTCATCGTCCCATTTGATGGCCGTAATTCGAAGACGCTCCAAACAGTTGTCTGCCAGAGCTTCCATCAATGGCGGCCACTGCAAGCCTTCCATAACATCAAAGTCAACGATATGTAAACTATTTTTGTGGCTACGGTTCACGTACTCCACAATGCTCTGATTGGCCGTAAAATGAGCAATTCTGGCATAAGGGTAGAGTTCATAAAGCGCTTGGAACGCTCTTAAACTACTTTGCATACAGACCTCCTTCATGGACTTCATGAACTTGAGGCGCGCGGCATCCTGAGGCCTGAAACTCTCAAGAAGATGGTACCCGACTCTCTCCAGGTGGGTTCCAATGGGAGAAACCATTCGTTGGAGTCGATTTACAATGACTTTCAATAGATCCCACGCCTCCCTTTCCGTGGCTTCCGCCAAAGCTTTCAACAAGTTTTCCAGTATAAGCCGATCCCTTTTGGCTTCGCCTTCAACATGGCAAGGAAGAATTATCTGAGGGCCAGGAGAAGCCAGAGGTACGACAGCACTTTCGTATTGCAGAGCCGCCAACTCTACTTCCGTGAAATCCAAGTCGAAATCCATGAAATTCGAGCTCTCGGGACTCATTAGGCGTTGATCATCTTGGTAAATCGGCTCTGTAATACATGAACCTATGTCGCTCTCGCTGGCTCCAGGGTAGACTAACAAGTCTAACCCAACGTCGGGCAAATACGTATCATTGAATTGGGTCATGATTGCTTCTGGCTTCGAAATTAGGTCACTGCTGCAGGTCAGAAGATCAAGTCCGACTGATGAGAGGCACTCTATGCTTTGGTTAGGAAACTCGTAGTAGGACGAAGAAGAATTAGGCAGGTAGTGCGGGATAAGTGGTTGGGCATTCAAAGTGCAGTCGGACCAATTAGATTCCCAACAGAGGTCCATGTCGGTGGTAGCAGAGTAGAGATCTCTTTGATCCCTGAAATTCCAGGAGGGATATATTTCCAAGGCCATAGTATTCAGTCTAGCAAGAGATTCTTTTAATGAATGGTGATTTGCATGGCAGCAGCTCGAGCAATAACAAATTTATAGCGTATGTGGTACAAGGAAAGTTTTGGATAAGCAAGCGTAGGGGGAGGATTGGACGGTGAAAATGATTTCTCTCTTACACAGCATCTAGAATTCGCTGGACAACAAAACAGCTGCATGGACAATGTCTCGGGTTGACCGACGTTAAGTCAATCTTTGAAAGCGTGGGGAATTTTCGCTTAATTTGTCGTCTCGTAAATTGCATCTCGCTTGATTGAATGAACGTTGCTTTTTGTTGAAGACATTCGTGAGATACACGTCTTTGGTCGAAGAATACCTTGCTTTTTGTTTAAGACTTTCGTGAAATACATGTATTTGGTCGAAGAATTAGGCATGGTTTTTGTAGGGTTTTATAACGGGTCGACAATAAACTAAGGAAATACACTGAGCACGCATCATGAGTAAAACGATCATAACCACCTTAAGAAAAACCATTCAGATTCTACGATCCGCTTGAATTTTAGTAAACCCAGTGTTGTTGGGTTGGAATGGTTGAATTTAGGTGGCGAAGGATATAAATAAAATTCAAGTATCTACAAAAAAATGTTCGTAGATGTCAACAACAAACAGTATTTTTTAAATTTGTCCCTTTTGTTCTTCTCTTATTTAAAAAAACATTACATGCCATCCACATGGTCAAAGTCTGTGAACAAAGAGTTCATATGGTAATTCTTTGGAATCTTGGCATTTTCAAAAATAAATAAATAAATAAATAAATGTTTTAGGACCACTTTGACCATTAGTCTCTAAGTAGGGCACTTTACCAATCTTATTTTGATTTTATATCGTATCGATCATGGTTAATTGTTTGTTATTTGGATAGTGAAGACTTTAATATTCAATATTTATATTAATCATCAATCTTGTGTTCATCCATTGTCATCGTTTATAATATTTATAAGGTAATCTTGTACTATGCATGATTCATCTTCCTTTATCATGTGTTTTTGAAAGAACAAGCAGTTTATCATATAAAAAAACAGAATTCTATCGTGTTTAAAGAAAATATTTCATTCTTGATGGAACCTGTAGTTTTAATTTTGTTTTGATTTTTGATAATACATTTTATATGTTCGTTTGTATTTTTTAATTCCATTGTTTATCCTTTTTGAACTGATTTGGCATTCGAGATAAGATTAGTTGATAATTTAAGAAGATATAAAACATAGTCTAGCACAAAATCAGAGAATGGTAAATTAGGTATTACTTTTCCAGCTTCTTGAACATGATAAATCTTATCATCTACAATTTTTAGTGAAATATTGTTTTTCATTTCCAAGGATTCAAACCAATCTAAAATTTTAGTCATATGACGACTGACACCTGAATTTATATACCAAACATCTTTTTTCTCTTTGTATTTTTTGATTAGATTCACATGATGCTATTTTACATCCATGATGAGAATTTTGATAAGCTCTTTTATGATCTCGCCCATTGAATTCAAAAGATTCATTTTGATAGAATTTGCTATTTTGACATCTTTCTCTCAGAAAGTATGGTCTTGTACTTAGAGATTTTCTCCTATGATGTAATGCTCATGTTTTCCTATGTCATTTATCTATTTTTCAAATCTATTAATTCCTTTGAATTTGAAATCCTTTTTACTCCAAAGTTTAATCAATTGCAATTTCAAAAATCAATACCTTTCTCAAAAATAAATTTGCAAATTTAAAATTTTCAAAATTTCAAATTCTTTGAAGTAGCAAACCTTTTATCTACCAACTAAATTTACAAATTTAAAAATCTTCAAATCTCAAATTATCTAAATTCAAAACTACTAAATCTTCAAATTTCAAAAACCAAAATTTTCTAAATCCTATTTGAAGTAGAAAACCTGATCACCCCAAAATTTAGAAAACTTAAAAATTGAAATATCAATTTACAATATATAGTAGATGTCCTTATATCTCCTACCTAAATTTTCTTTTTCCAAAATTTTGTATTCCTTTTAGACACCACTTAATTATTAAATTTCCTAAGATTCAAAACTTTAAATAATGCATCACTTAGGACTTTAATTAATCAATCAATAAAGGTAATGTTACTAACTTTAATATCCACCTCATAATATATTTCCAATGCATACGTAACGCTTTCAAATTGATGAACATTGTAGGAGATGGACGTTATCACTACAATGCAATGCTCACAAATATGTTACAACTTTTGAGCATAACAAATGTGTAGGGAAGATTCTTCCTTTGCTCTCAGAGCTTTCCCATGCTAATCTAAAATTTATTGACTCTCATGAGGCACTATCAGACCATTTTTATTCATGCTCCTTTATCAGGTCTAGAAAGTTGTATCATTTTAGATCAAATTGTTATTTGCTAGCTATGATGACTGCTCTGGTTTGATGCTAGATTATCTGGTTTGACATAGGTCTCTCTAGTTAGATGTTGGTTTCTTTGGTTAGACGTCGGATCCTTCAATTAGATGTTGGCTATGTTGGCTTCTCTACTTAGATGTTGGCTATGCTAGCACCTCTAGTGAGATTTTGGGTATGTTGGTTCCTTTAGTTAAATGCTGGTTATATTGGCTTCTCTGGTTAGAAGCTGGTTGCTCTAGCTCTTCTTATTAGATTTTGGTTGTGGTAGATCCTCTGAGATGCATTTTATCAGTATTCTCTTTAGATAGACTTAGCTTAAGTCCTCTTATATGCACTTAGTCATTTTATTCTTACATGACTTAGTGATTGTCTTCTTTACATACTCTTAGTTGTTGGACGATTCTTAATTGTTGACTTTTAAAGTTTACCTGACTATAACCCCTTTAGGATCACTTAGTTGATTCAGTCAACTTCTATCTACTTCGAATGGACCTTCTATTTAAATGCCTATGTTTTATGGTCCTTCATAGATTGCTTATGCTCTTGCTTTACTTCTGCTCGCATGACTTTCTTAATGCAATAATTTTCTTAAAAATTTGCTTGACTTTTTTCTTACCTACCTTGAATAGAATTGTTGCTCAATATATAATCTTCCAATATATTTTGTAGAAAGCTTCAATACTTTTCTTTCTCCTTTCTACTTTGCTCTAGATTTTATTAGAGTTTATTTTTCTCTTCTATATTTACACTCTCTCTCAAATTCTATCCTGAGTGCACTGTGTGATTTTCCACTTTTATAGAGATTAAAAATTAATATCAGGATGACTTTTAATGTCCCCTCATGTCTAACTTTCTTCTAAGATGGATCTTAATCTTTTCTTGTTGAGTCCTCGTCTTCACTGGTTTTCCTTGAACCAAGTGGATAGACCCTAACATCCAAATTAAGGTGACTTTTATTTGTCCCCTTAATATATATGATGCTTATAAAATCAAAATTAATGCTAAAAGCCTATGTATTGCAAAATGCATAAAAAGAAAGAGCATAGACGAATTGACACAAGATAAAAGCAATATAGAATATAGCCCTCCTTATTGATATGATTTTAAATTCGTGTTACAATACGTCACCTTCCTTTTTAGGGGATAGGAGTGTCAAATATGTTTTTTTATCACATCCATAGATATCAAATCCTTCTTTCGCGTGCCCACATGTAAGATGGGCGGACCAAAATGTCACCGCCGCTTGTGTGTATGATTGTTGATTCCTTCTTGATCCTTTGATGTCAAAGACCTGCATTCAATGAAATAGAAAATATTAGAAGCACCTGCAGATAGAATAAAACATGTGTTTCCCAAGGCCTACTGTTAGTGTATGCATGAAAATATTAAAATGATAACTGAATAACATCAGAACGACCTACAAATTTGATAGAAGCATGAATAAGTTACTAGGAGACCACTGCAAAAAGAACAGTCAGGAAATTCCTCACAAATTTGTATTCACTCTAGGGTGGGACGAATTAACCTATAACAATTTGTCAGAAAGCACCCTCTTCAATGTCCTACCTAGGAAGCTCCAAATGACCTACAAAGTTGGAATTAGCTAATTGGGGGTGTTTTGGGAAGACCCAGATGGTCATGTTTCTCCAATTTTACCTCTAGAACCCATATTTTGATGATGGCGTCTGCAGATTAGTAAATGCAGGAAATGATAAAAACCTGGTAAAAAATGCTCAGAATGAAGTGAAATTTAAACTACAGCCTATTTAAATAACCTATAATAATATACAAAAGAAAAATCAGATAAATATTTCATAGATTTCTATTCATCCTAGGGTGGGGCGTTTAGGACAACGACAGCTTGGGGTGCATCCGGGGCCAGGACGCCCATCGTTTAGGACTTTGTTTTGGCACCAATCCACTTGGTATGGGTCCATAACATGTTATGGGGTGTTGTTGACAAATTTTGTGGGATATTGTGGCCAAAAATCAGGTTTTAGGTCTTGATTCGTGCTTCCAATAGTCACCTAATAACCTCCATTTCGAATGAGAGATTAAGGATGTGAAAGGCACAAATCGCAAGTAGGTATGTAAATTGGAAGCACTTCGTTTCTCAAATGCTCCTTCTTTGTATCTCTTTTGGGTGAGAAAACTCACCAATTTATGACCTATTGTCTCTCTATTTGAATTGCGAATGCAAGGGCACAACTTGAGTTACATGTCCTATTTTGAGAAAAAGATTATTCCTTGATTTAGAGTCTCCTTGCATGAGGCCTTCAAAAATCTAAGACATGCATGAGTAAAGTCTTTCTCCTTGATTTGGAGCCATTCCTCACAATTGCATGGCCTAAAGCTTCAGTTAACTGGTGGACTTATCGAGGTTTGACTTTTTTCTAGTCAAAGTTGCTATTCGCCTCACCCTGGGGTGAATGCTGATATTCGTCCCTGGGTGGGATGAATGCTAGTTTGTATTCATCCCTGGGTGGTACGAGTAGAGAGCAAGGTGCCAAAAAGGTGCCAAATTGACCTCTAACCTCCAAACTTCTTTTGGGAGTGGTTAGGACCACTGTTTAACCTTTGGGGCTGCCCTAGGGGCTATGTGTGTCAATGCGATCAACGCTTGTTGTCACATAATTAGATTGGTGTTGTTTTGGTGTCTACTAGATACCCCTTTTTGGGAAGCACTGTGCAAGGCGCAGTGTCGAGAAAAAATAGATAACCAAAGCACTAATAATTAGGGTTTCTTAGTAACCTAACCAACTCTTGATGCCCCAAGTATAGAAAGGGCATGCATTATTGAATCCTTGCTTCTAACGAGCTAAGGAACTTAATTCAAGTGTTAACCTTGTTCAATGAGGTGTTACTTGAACTTGGACATTGATCAATCATGAATAGGCAAAGGGTGCAACCTTTTGTCTATGGGAACCTTGAGTTCATGATCAACTTGTTATTATTGCTTGTTTGCTACCCCAAGTAGGGGCGCGATTATCTTTGTCAATGATCCTTTGAATGCGTGTCATTTCCTTGATTGGGTGTGTTTTTGTTGATTGGTGACTAAGTGTGACTACCCCCTCAAGCGATGAATCGATGAGAGAATGACCGACATGAGAAAATCGATGAGTCGCTTGACCCAAGATGACTTAGGTAAGGGTGCCTTCAGTTATTTACCGTTGAATGCGAAAGCAGATTTCGAACATTCTGACCTGTTTTTGGTGGGTTTGAACCCTTTTTATGATGCATTTTGGAGCTAAAATTGTCAAAAATCCATCCTCCCGTGGAGCGGTCCAGTTATGTTAACCTTCTTAGGGAGTAGGATAAGGACAATTTGTGACCCCAAAATATTTTTTGTATTCCTAGAATATCAGGCGCAAAGGCACCTTCATTCGGAAATTTTATTGCTATTTTTGGTTGGGATTTGATTCGTTTCGTGATGTTGTTTGGGGATGAAATTCTTGACAATCCGTCGTCCCGTGGAGTGGTCCGGCTATGGTAGCCTTCTTAGGGAGTAGGATAGTGAAAATTTGTGACCCCAACATCTATTTTGCATGCCCAGAATATCAAGTGCCAAAGCACTCTCATTGGACAGGTTTATTGCTATTTTTTGTTGCATTTTGGTGCAGTTTGTTTTGTTTTTGATGTTTTTAAAAGTTTTGCGGGTATTTTTGATATAGACAGATGACTGTCTTTGTGTTTATACATTGTTATTTAGGATGATGTATGCATGTGGTATGATGAATGCGATGTGTCTAATTATATGATGTATGCATATGGAATGAATGAAATGAGTTGTTGATAACTTGTCGATGGCACCATAGACTGTACAAGATTGACTAGCTTGTTGTACTTATGGGATGGCTTTGTGGAATGATTTTGCAAGCGAGAAATTGTTTTTGTATTTTTTGGATTTTTTGATAATGATGGACGTAATGAAATGTACCAGTTGTTTTTAAAATGTAATTAAGATTTTCTGATACTCTGATATTTTATCGAACTAGCCAAAACTGTACATTTATCTCACAAGATTTTTGAACAAGGTATAAATCAGAATTGAGTTTTGCCTAGCTATTTCACATCCCTGTGTGTGCAATTGAGTTCGTTTATGTGGTATTTGTCAGGATACCGCCGATGCCGAATAGGTTGTCAACCAAACCTGTATTGAGGATCACCTAATTAGCTCCACTAACTCCATTGTTGTATTTAGTAAGATTAATCCATGGGACAATCTAAGGTACCATAAGCTAGCTCATCCACATGCAAACATTGGTCTGCTCACACACAAAGCTAATGTGATAGACATATCATCATGCATTTAGGATACCACCATTTCCAGGTAGGCTTTCCACCAAACCCGTAATGAGGATCACCTAGATGGTTTTCGAATGCTGAGAATTCTAGGGATTCAAGTTCGGGCTTTTTATTGGCTCAACGGTTTAGGATATTTGCTCGTATACAAAGTGATGAAAATCACTGTTTATTTTGTTCTTTCTTTGTTTTTCTTTTGGAGCAAGGATTTTGAATAGTGGTGATAACCACTGTTATTTGATTTGGATTTTGAGCTTTGTAAGGTTAAGCTGGTATGTTTGTGACTGGTGAATAACATTGATCCTTTTAGGCCTTGTGGATGACTACCCATCCTTGGAAGGGACATGTAGTATGAATCCTTATGACTTTGGGAACCAAAGGGGATTATGGAGATTTATGAAGGAAGGGCATTGATCTTTTAGGCCTTGGGGATGACTACCCATCCTTGGCAGGGACAGGTAGTACGAATCCTTACGACTATGGAGACCAAAGGTGAGTGGAGATGATTGTGATGATGGCTTGTGAGAATTTGGTTTTTGAATGGTCATTAATCCTTTTAGGCCTTGGGGATGACTACCCATCCTTGGTAGGGACGTGTAGTATGAATCCTTACAACTTTGAGGACCAACGGTGATTGGGAGTTGTGGTAGTGATGAAAACCACTGTTGATTAGGGGGAATGGATGGGGAAGAGCTTGTCCTTTTGTCAATTCTCAGCACTCTTGAACCATTCGCACAAGGGGATGAACAGGCTAATATTTCACCTATGGTACCCTAGACTTCTTTGTAGGTTTCTCTTGCGTTCACACAACTTAGGAATTATTTTATGTGTTTTAACTTGTGTAGGGATGTTACGTAACGAGGCTTGACCCAAGTAAAACTTTCTTGTGTAAAATCCATTTAACTTTGTATAGTTTTTGGCTAGCAATTTAAAGACAGCTGAATGACGAAAAACCCTACATACATTAGGATGCAACTGACTATGTGAACAATGAGTATGGTGTTATGCGGGATGTATGCATTGATAAAATGGATTTTTTTGTGGAAAATGAGGAAATTGCCAAGCAATTATAGTCTATGGTGCTTTTGACTCGTATGACCTAGCGAATATGCAATGTATGGATGTGATGCCTAATGCAACCTATATTTTTGTATTTTGATTTTTTATGAGTATGCATGGAATTGAAATGCAATTTTTTTTGTTATTTTTTATGATTTTATTGTTTTTCTTTGTTTTTGAATATTTGTTTTGACCAAGCGGTTATGGTAACCCTTGGAGCTATTGGTTTGACCAAAGGATTTATGGATACCTTTGGGGCATTTATGGGGTTGACCAAGCGATTACGGGAATCCTTGGAGCTTTTGGTTTGACCAAAGGGTTTATGGACACCTTTGGAGCATTTTGGGTTGACCAAGCGATTATGGGAATCCTTGGAGCTTTTGGGTTGACCAAGCGATTGTGGGAATCCTTGGAGCTTTTGGGTTGACCAAGCGATTGTGGGAATCCTTGGAGCTTTTGGGTTGACCAAGCAATTACGGGAATCCTTGGATATTTTGGGTTGACCAAGCGATTGTGGGAATCCTTGGAGCTTTTGGGTTGACCAAGCGATTGCGGGAATCCTTGGAGCTTTTGGGTTGACCAAGCGATTGTGGGAATCCTTGGAGCTTTTGGGTTGACCAAGCGATTGTAGGAATCCTTGGAGCTTTTATGTGGACTATGGCTCTCTAAATGTAGAATGGTCTCAAATGACTGATGTTCAGGGGTTCTAGCTCCTTGATTCCTTCAAGAGAGGCAAGCCGATATGTTCCAGGTCCTATTTTATTGTAAATCACATAAGGACCTAACCAGGTTGCCATGAACTTGTCATTTAGATGGGATGACAAATTAGAATTCTATTGATTTTCTTTTAAGACCAAATCTCCAACCTAAAAATCCTGTAGGTGAACCTTCATGTTATATGCTCTCTTAAGTTGCTCTTGATAGATACACAAATGCTCGAGAGCATTGACACATCGTTCGTTGAGCTACATAAGTTGGTCTAATCGGGCCTATCGCGTAGTGTCATCATTGATGAACTCTTGTAGGGAAGGGATTTCCAACTCAAGAGGCATGACAGCCTCGAAGCCATACACCAGCAAAAACGAAGTTGCCCTAGTGAGATATTATAAGTCATCTCACCTTCTAAAATGTGGCACAATGTATCAATGGTCTTTTGTCCCACTTGGATGGGTAGGACAATTATGCCAACTGTTAAGCATATCATATCATTGAATTCTCGAAGAGTATAGGTGGAAGGTATGATGTGAGAGATCGACAAATTCAAATGTTTTAATGTTGCGGTTGTAATAATGTTACTGGACGAACCAATGTCTACCAACACCTGCTTATACGAAATCCCGTTGACCTGCACAATAACGTGCAGGGGTGGATCCGCCACATCACCAGCCACTGATTTCAATTCATCTTCTCTAAAGGTGATGACTGGTTCTGTACATTGTTTCACATGGCCCACGAAGTTGTTGAAATAATTTGCTTCATGGGGATGCAACTCAACTCCATGAGAGCCTCCCGATGGGATGCTGATTGTTGAATAAGCTCATATATGGAGAGCCTAGTCGATGTGGTCCTTAGAATTTGGGTAAGCCTAGTCCGAATCGTGGCCACTGGTCTAGGTAGGGGAAGTTGCGTAGGGTTCTATTGAAGTTGTGACGTCGATGGAACTTCTCTTGTGACTGCCACGGGGGTAGCTCCGGGATATCTCTTATTCCTAGTCACTATGCTTATCATCCCTACGTACCCATACATGGGGCAATTCTAGTAAACCTCGTTGATATGAAGGGGTTTTGCTTGTGCATCATGTGTGGGCAAGGGGTCTCTAAAAACTCCCATTTGTTGGTTGTTGGGCACTATGGTATTATCCACTCCCAATGTATTGTTGTCAATGATGTCTTGCACCAAACCTTTGAACTTCCAACAGGCATTAAGGTCATGTCCCTTTTGTCTGTGGAACCTACAGTACAAGTATTCCCTATACCCATTAGGCTTTGGCGCATTAAGGTCTATGGTTTGAATTTCTAGCAGATTGATCAAGTTCACCGCTGACAAGCGGTCAAATAGGGAGTCCCTCGACTCTGTGTAAGGCATAAATTATCACCTAGGGTGACACTACTGATTTTGTTCCTACCTTTGGTTTTCTCTATCATAGTTGTTGGGAGGCAATGCCTGATAGTTAGCCTTTGGAGGTTGTGTTGTTGGTGTAGGCTTAGGGACATTTATAGCAACCTGATTGATCATGAAGGGTTTCTATTACGTAGTCCCTATTTTGGTGTTCTTGTTCCATTCTTTTTTCTTAGGCTTGGCAATTTTTCCATCCTGTATCTTGATCTCCTCAATGATTCTGGCTTGCGCTAGAGATTCCTCTAAAGTGGCATATTGTTGTAGCTATAATAGCATGGATATTGATCTCAAAAAACTCTTGGAGAACATTTGAGTCAAGTCGGACATAGGAGGGAGGTAGGGCAGCTTTGAAAGCAACATCCTCCACCGGTTCCCATATGTCGCCATAGATTATTCCTCATACTGCCTGAGGCTAGCAAGATCACTTAATGATTCCTTTTTCTTGGTATTGAAGGCAAAGTGTTCTAGGAACGCGTCCACTAGCTGATCCAAGTTACAGATTCTATGCTTTGGTAATTGAGTAAACCAATCCGAGGTAGAGCCTATGAATGTGGTTATAGATGTTATTAATAGCAAAGCATCATTGTCCTGAATTCCAAAGCATTGGCTCAAGAATCGAGTCACATTCTCTTGGGCATCTTCCTCCCCTCTAAAGAGTGCCAACTGGGGTAGCTTAAAGTGTTCATGGTATGGAGGTGCCGACACTGACGGATGCACAGGATGACTACGGAGTTGGTGTAAAGTAGGCTTTTGGGGCCCAAAATTCTTGAGCTCCATAGTCTCTAAGCGCTCTAGAAATGCTTTATATGCATCAGAGGATTTGATCTCCTCATACTTGGTTTGCCCCCACCGTGGGTTGCGAGGAATTTGAGGCCTTTGGAGGGGTAGCTGGGTAGCACCCTTTTTGCCTTGATAGGGCATTTTAGCCCACTCTTCTTCTTGTTCATACTCCTCATAGGCTTCTTGAGGAGTGTCTGGCCTAGGCCTGTAAACATTGATGGGTGCCCACGAAGGGTGCCCATCATAGTGTCTAGGAGTGGCTTCCCACTTATGTCTAGGAGGTCTTGGAGGTAGTGCTTGATGAGGTCACGGAGACCTGTCTTGTACCAAGGGGTTGTGCCTCTCATACACTTCTAATTTATGTGCACGAGGGGTTTGGACCTTCTCAGGAACATTATTGTGAAGCAACTCGGCTGTCTAACACTAAATGCACTCTTTGTTAAGGTGACACAAATGTTCTAATTGTTGTTGGTCTTGCCTGAGCCACGTAATTTGCACTTGGCGGGTGACTAGTTTGGAAAATTTCAAGTCAATTTGTTTTGCCCTCTCTTGTTTAGGAAGCCTAGATGCCTCTCCTACATGTCTATCTCGGTCATGGTGATCCGATACCCCTATGGGTTGCTTCCCTCTATTGAGGTTAGCGGCATTCACTTGAGGCTCTGGCCTCAATGAGTGATCCTGATACACAACGGGTGCAGAAGTGCATCGTTCCTGCACTGTGTATTGCTCTTGAGGAACATAGTGGTCTTCCTCATTCTCTATGTTTTATGCATAAAATGTGCAGGCTGAATTGTCTTGCCCTGTCTGGAAAGCCTAATACTCTGGATATTGCCTAGTGTTTCAAACAGTAATACGGTGTAAAGGAGGGATGACAAAGTCATGTGGCCCCTCCTTCTGGACCCTTTTTTGCTCTAACACTTCATCACTAGGCCACTCATAACAAGTGTCTAAGGGAGGCCTACTTTCTATGTTGAGTGCCACGTATAATTTTTCCTCTTGAAAGGACCTATGTTGAGTGGGGGTGCCCCTCAAGGAGGTACCTCTATAGTCATGTTCTGTAATGGCATGATGTGGATTAACTTGTGTGTCAGGCCACCAATGCAGGATGACCAAGTCCTTAGGACTATATTGGAGGTGACTTGTCCCCCTTGGTGCACTTTCTGCAGCTTTTGCCCATGATCGGGCTTGGCTACGGGTGTACACCATGGTGATGTTTACCTAAAATTGCGTAGATTTTTTTTTTATTTTTCTTTTTATAATTTTTTATGCTATACTAAACAAAAAATATCACACACACAAGCAATGATTATCTCAAGTGTACCCTAAATCTAGTTTAGTGTGTTTTGTTTTTTAAAGCTTTTTTTGAAGATCATTTAAATGCAATTATGATGGTTCTTATGACTCCCAAAATGGTTGCCCCTTCGATATACCTTTGCCAGACCGATTTACCAACCTCTCTGTATACCCACCCTTATGTGAGGGAAACTATTGGTACATGAGAGTAGATGGTATGTGGAACATAGGCGGTATGAAAGGGGAATCACTCTATTTATGAAACCTACCATAGAAGACTTATCCTCATGCACTGGAAATCACCCTAAGCTACACTTGGTCATCTTTCGTCAGGATTTATGTCTAGCAACAGTCGCGATCGGGGTTATGGATGCAATATCTCAAGCCAAGGTGATGATGAAATCCATTGTTGGTCTTGCTCAAGGGTTGGGGTTTTATGACCAACTCCTTGGTTTAAATTACCACGTGGTGTGTGGGGTTATTTTTAAGTTGCAAAAATGAAACAAGCAAGCATTTAAACTCTCCTATGCAAGAAAAAAAAACCAGAGAACAGAAAACAGAAAGCAAAAAATTGACAGAGGGTGTTTAAGACCCCTACCTCTTCTCTGCCCAAATTGGATGTCTCTGAATTTATGCCTGAAAAGTGCACAGAGAGCTATTCGTCCCGAGGTGAGACGAATAATAGATATGTATTCATTCCAGGGTAGGACAAACAACAGTCCAACATTTGAGAACTTGGTACCTGCAAGCAAAACAAACAACTTTTGATTAGAATTTTAATCTTTAAAATCAAGGGATAGAGGTCCCACCGTGATCGCCACTGAAAGCATGAGGATACGGAAACAAAAAGGAAAGTGCCAAATATGATGCTTATAAAATCAAACTTAATGCTAAAAGCCTATGTATTGCAAAATGCATAAAAAGAAAGAGCATAGACGAATTGACACAAGATAAAAGCAATATAGAATACGACCCTCTTTATTGATATGCTTTTAAATTCGTGTTACAATACGTCTCCTTCCTTTTTAGGGGATAGGAGTGTCAAATATGTTTCTTTATCACATCCATAGATATCAAATCCTTCTTCCGTGTGCCCACATGTAATATGGGTGGACCAAAACGTCACTACCACTTGTGTGTATGATTTTTGATTCCTTCCTGCTCCTCTTATGTTGAAGGCCTACGTTCAACAAAATAGAAAATATTAGTACCACCTGCAGATAGAATAAACATGCGTTTCCCAAGGCTTATTGTTAGTGTATGCATGAAAATATTAAAATGATGACCGAATAACATTAAAACGACCTGAAAATTTTATAGAAGCATGAATAAGTTACCATGAGTACTGCAAAAAGAACAGTCAGGAAATTCCTCATAGATTTGTATTCGCTCCGGGGTGGGATGAATTAACCTACAATAATTTGTCAGAAAGCACCCTCTTCAATGTCCTACCTAGGAAGCTCCAAATGACCTACAAAGTTGGGGCTAGCTAATTGGGGGTGTTTTGGTAAGACCCAGATGGTCATATTTCTCTAATTTTGCCTCTATCACCCATATTTTGATGATGTCATTTGTAGATTAGTAAAGGCGAGAAATGATAAAAACTGGTCAAAAATCTCATAATGAAGTGAAATTTAAAATACAACCTATTTAAATAACCTAGAATAATATGCAAAAAAAAAAATCAGAGAAATATATCACAGATTTCTATTCATCCCGGGATGGGGCGTTTAGGACTACGACAGCTTGGGGAGCGCCCGAGGGCAGGACACACGCCGTTTGGGACTTTGTTTCGGCACCAATCCACTTGGGATGGGTCCAAAACATGTTATGGGGTGTTGTCGACAAATTTTGTGGGATATTGTGGCCAAAAATCAGGTTTTGGGTCTTGATTCGTGCTTCCAATAGTCACCCAATAACCTCCCTTTCGAATGAGATATTAAGGATGTGAAAGGCACAAATCGCAAGTAGGTATGTAAATTGGTAGCACTTCATTGCTCAAATTCTCCTTCTCTATATCTCTTTTGGGTGAGAAAACTCACCAATTTATAGACCTAGGGTCTCTCTGTTTGAATTGTGCATGCAAGGGCGCCACTTGAGTTACATGTCCTATTTTGAGAAAAATATTATTTCTTGATTTAGAGTATCCTTGCGTGAGGCCTTCAAAAATCTAAGACATGCATGACTGAAGTCTTTCTCCTTGATTTGGAGCCATTCCTCGCAATTGCATGCCCTGAAGCTTCAGTTAACTGGTGGACTTATCGAGGTTTGACTTTTTGCCAGTCAAAGTTGCTATTTGCCTCACCCTGGGGCGAATGCTGATATTCGTCCCTGGGTAGGACGAATGCCAGTTTGTATTCATACTTAGGTGGGATGAGCAGAGAGCAAGGTGCCAAAAAGTTGCCAAATTGACCTCTAACCTCCAAACTACTTTTGGGAGTGGTTAGGACCACTGTTTAACCTTTGGGGGCTGCCCTAGGGGCTATGTGTGTCAATGTGATCAACACTTGTGGTCACATAATCGGATTGGTGTTGTTTTTGTGTCTACAGATAGAGTTTAGCAATAGCTAAAATTCCATTGTAGTATTTTAAGCTAAACTATCTCATGTCCCAGTATAATTAAGCCATGGTATCGTAGGTCTAAATATAATTAATCAAGAGTAGAATTAAAATTTAAGAGCAATCAAAATATATATTGGCCAATATAATTTATAATAACATTCATAATACCATAAAAAGATATATTTATAATCAAGATAGAAAGTGGTTAGATAAGGCACTATATTTTAATACAAATACAAAATCTTGGTGAAATAACAATTTTCATCATAAAATAGATTTTTTAAGTTTTTGTTGAAATTTTGGATCTTCAAGTATTAGTACAACTCGTAATTTTTTTCATATTTTAAATGTGTTATTAACTAAAATATCTATAGTAAATATTGATTTAAAAAATTAAATATTTTAAATAATTTGATCTACCTATGATTTTCTTGTAGATTTTAGAGATTTTTTTTGTTTTTGCTTTCTTTGTACCAATTATTTTAATTTCTTGTAAAACATTTTTTTTTTTTGGTAGCAATAGATGTTGTTAGTGTCTTAGAATCAATTTTTCCTTACAACATTATGAAGGAACTTACAAAATATTATCTCCTTTGAATAGTCTCATATGAATATTTTAACAGGAGGTCAAAGAAAATTTCTTCTATATATGATAGGCGAGGTTGACAGCATATAACTTTTTTTTGTTTTCCTAGAGGCCTAATAAAAAAGTATTGCATCTATAGGAATGCAGTATATAGAAAGACAATCATATTGAGTATTTATTTATAAATGAAATAAAATATTAAGAGAATTATAAATTTGGTTACGTGGGGAATGTCCTAATGGGTGCAAGTGTGATCAGTCTTTATTTGAGGTCGTACACACCAAGAAGCACAATACGTTGAGCCAAGACTGCCTCAATGACCTTGTCTTTGTGCAATACAATATTAGGCTTCGCACAAGACAAGTGGAGGGTAGTGAATCCTACAAGGCAATTTGATTGGATGAGGTAAATCTATTTTTTGATTGGATTTTTGAGGGTTCATTGGATGCAGATTTTACCACATAGGACCTTGATGCACTTGAGGAGGAAGCAAGACTTTTAAGAGGATTGGAGGAGATATATACCATGATGATATTGCACTTGAACAATGTCCAATTCACCCAATAATTTTGAGTCAAGGCCAACCATCAACATCAACTGCAAGGGGAAGAAGGAGAAAACAAAAAGTAGTTTAAAAATTACTTTTCATTTCACTTTTGTTGTAGTTTTTTGTTGACAAAGATCAAAGACATGATATTATGTTATTTTTTTTCTAAACATATATCTGGGAAAGAGTTAAACATTCTTGTTGAATCTCAAATGACAATTATTTAATGGTTGTAGACTTCCATATTTTTGATCTAGGCATGCCCATAAACATTATGTTCCATGGTATTCCAATAGAAAAATTATTAGCTTAACATTTACATCATATTATTTAGTGGTTAGAGTCCTAAATTGTGGGCCACTTAATAACTATTGCTAGTGTCTACCTGGAGGTTCTAAAGGCATTAGAACAATGCAAAAGGTTGAAAATATTATTATAGGATTGAGACAAGGAGAAACACTTTTACTGGTTTTGGAAAAGTATCAGATTGATAAACCAAAACCTTGCTTTTTGAACTTAATTTTAGTTGTATAACCACAACATTTTTCTGTGTAGTTTTAGTAAAGTTACTCTTAATGATAACTTGGATGAGGTGTCATAATTAAAGATTTTATTAGCTTCCTTGCTAGTGATGCACAATAGCCAATACGTGACGTTGAACCCCGGACTAGGTTGAAATATTTTAATACATTTCTAAATCTTCACCAAAACTTTAACTCCATGTAGAGGGTTGCTACCCTTGCATCTACCAACTAGATATCGAAATCTTGAAGGATTCATTTATCTCCCTACCCATAAACTTGATAATGAAAATGATTTGTCATGTCACCGTATGAAGTTATTTTGCCCTTCTTAGTCACTTGGTAATGAAGACACCCTGGTTGTCAATATGTTGGTATAGGTGGTGAACTCCATCTCAATTAACTTGTATTTTTTTCTTTCACTTCTGAAATGACACCATGCCTCATTTCCACAATATTTTGTGATGGCAACCTCCGTACATATTTATTATATTATAAATGATTGTTCACTTATCTAACATCAAATTGAAAGGAAAATAATTTCTGCACTTTTCAAATGCGAAGTTGGAATCCTTATTATACCTATATCCCATATCCAAAATGTTGTTAGTTTTGAAATGGAATTATGACCTCAAGTTAAATAAATTGGTTGTTTAATATTTATAACCTCAACATAAATAAATTGGTTGTTTAATATTTATAACCTCAAGTTTAATAAATTGGTTGTTTATTTCAAATATTTATTTTTGTTTTGTTTATTAAATTAAAATGCCGAGTTTTTTCAGAGTTGGAGTTTCAAAACACTTCCAAATTGACGAACATTGTAGGAGATGGATGTTATCACTATAGTGCAAAGCTCACAAATATGTTACTACAACTTTTGAGCATAACAAATGTTTAGGGAATATTCTTCCTTTGCTCTCAAAGCTTTCCCATGCTAATCCAAAATTTATTAACTCTCATGAGGCACTATCAAACTATTTTTATTCACGCTCCTTTATCAGGTCTAGACAATCATGTTATTTTAGATCAAATTGATATTTTCTAGCTATGATGACTGCTCTGGTTTGATGCTAGATTCTCTGGTTTGACATAGGTATCTCTAGTTAGATGTTGGTTTATTTGGTTAGATGTTGAATCCTTTAATTAGATGTTGGCTATGTTGGCTTCTCTACTTAGATTTTGGCTATGATAGCACCTTTAGTGAGATGTTGGGTATGTTAGTTCCTTTAGTTAAAATTGGTTATACTGGATCCTCTAGTTAGAAGTTAGTTGCTCTAGCTCTTCTTATTAGATTTCGGTTGTGCTAGCTCCTCTTAGATGTATTTTATCACTATTCTCTTTAGATAGACTTAGCTTAAGTCCTCTTAAATGCATTTAGTCATTTTATTCTTACATGACTTAGTGATTTTCTTCTTTAGATACTCTTAGTTCCTGGATGATTCTTAATTGTTACCTTTTAAAGTTTACCTGACTATAACCCCTTTAGAATCACTTAGTTGATTTAGTCAACTTCTATCTACTTTGAATGGACCTTCTATTGAAATGCCTATGTTTTTTGGTCCTTTATAGATTACTTATGCTCTTTCTTTACTTATGCTCGCATAAGTTTCTTAATGCAATACTTTTCTTAAAAATTTGCTTGAATGTTTGCTTACCTACCTTGAATAGAATTGTTTCTCAATATATAATCTTCCAATATATTTTGTAGAAAGCTTCAATACTTTTCTTTCTCCTTTCTACTTCGCTTTAGATTTTATTCGAGTATATTTTTCTCTTCTGTCTTTGCACTCTCTCTAAAATTCTATCTTGAGTGCACTATGTGATTTTGCTCTTTTCTAGAGATTCCAAATTAATATCAGGATGAATTTTAATGTCCCCTCATGTCTAACTTTCTTCTAAGTTGGATATTAATCTTTTCTTGTTGAGTCCTTGTCTTCACTAGTTTTCCTTGAACCAAGTGGATAGACCCTAACATCCAAATTAAGGTAACTTTTGTTTGTCCCATTAATATATCTACTCTCCAAGACTTTAAATGGAGTCCTAGAATTCCCTTCCTCTAAAGTGGATAGACTCTAGCTAAGGATCTTGATAAAAATTTGAGTCTAAGTCTTCACTACCTTTAAAATGAACAAACTCTAACATATGATGGTGGCTATGAATATGACTCTAAAAATGGATAGAGTTTAGCAATAGCTCAAATTCCATTGTAGGATTTTAAGCCAAACTATCTCATGTCCCAGTATAATTAAGCCATAGTATCGTAGGCCTAAATATAATTAATCAATCATATAATTAAATTTAAGAGCAATCAAAATATATATTGGCCAATATAATTTATAATAGCATTCACAATACCAATTGACGCTTCCATATTAATGATATCATGTTGATGGCTTAAAATAATGAGCTTTGAATTTGAGCTAGGGAAAAATAGGGCATCAGTTGGGTAGCCGAAGAGGTTTTTGGTTACTGTGGATTTGAATACAAGATTGCTGCCCTAGGAGGGTCCAATGGGGACACCTCCGGATCTTCTTCTAGAGAGACATAGTTCTTTTGTATATTTGTTAAAGGATAAATCTCCATAAAAGACTAAAGAAGCATAAAAAACTGCATTAAAAATGCTCTTTACGACTGCTGGAAATAGATCAACATCTCAACGAGTTAATGGATGCTTGCCATAGTCATAATCAAGGCCAAATATTCTCATTGAGAAAAGGATGGTTGAAGAAACAGTTTTATATAGAGCCAATCATGATTTGATCTATAAATTCATGGGTATTTGCCCTACCCTAAATTTTTTGCATTCTTGGGTTCAGCAAAATTGAGAGCCTCTTGGTGAGTATTCTTTATGGTTTATTAGCAATGGATATTTTATTGTTAGTTTTTCTTCACTTGTCGATAGAAATAGGGCTTTTGAATCAGAAAAGAGGAATCATGGTCCGACAGGATTATTTGTTCAACCCTAGAGAGTGGGATTTGATCCTCGAATTGAACCCACTGTTGTCCCAATTTGGATCCATTTGTATGCACTTCCAATGGATTTTTGGAGTGAGCAGGTATTGGAAATTATCGATAATTCCCTTGGAAGACATTTGGGTGTTTCCAAAGACACAATAGAAGTAAAAACAACTGTTTATGCAAGATTATGTGTGGAAATGGATCTTAGCTAGCCTCTACCGGTAGAGGTTGAACTTGAACTTGCAGGACTATCTTGGATTCAACAACTGGATTATGAGGCATTGCCCTTTAGATGCAGATTTTGCCACAAATATGGGTATTTGGCCCGATCTTGCCCAAATAATATGAACATAAAAATGGAGGTTCCTCTAGGAATGTCAAATCTTCCTAAGGAGGGTAAGTCAACAATCAACAAAGAACCAAAAAATATTTCTCAGGGTAAAGAAGCACAAGGATATGGTTTTTAACAGCCCAAAATAAGGAGAAGGCCAAAGAAAAAATATGGTAAATAGCAAACCCAACTCAAGCCCTCCAATAGGTATGAGATATTTAAGACACTAATGGACCAAGAAGAACAATTCATGGAAGAAGTGGATGCAAATAATGAAAATAATAACATCAATGTTCAAGCTCCTCTTTCATCTCCCCCCATCATAGAGCATGTAATTGATTACAGTGAGTTACCACAGTCAGAGAGTGTAGGGGCATTGATAGTTCATAACCAAAAGCAACCAATAATTAAGGATGTCAGCATGGGCATAGCAGAAAGGAATAGAGAAAGGCCAACTTTAGGGATAAATTAGGTGGAAAAGAGATAAAAAAATAGCAACTCTCAAGGAGTGGGTAGAAAATCAAATAAGGAATTGATAGCAGTTCAAGGAGACAAACTGATCACTAGAGGATCGATGAGGCCAATATATTTTTACTACTCTCAAGGTAACCAATGATTATACAATAATGGAATGTTAGGGGTTTAAACAGTAGAACCCATCAATATGTTGTTCGAAGACTTAAAAAAAGGTAAAACATATTTTTTGCTTATCTAGGAGACAAAAATGTCATTAGATCTTATGTGTAAAATAGTTAATGGAATTTGGAGGGGTGTTGGTCATATGGAAGTGGCTACCCAAGGTGCCTCAGGGGGGATAGTTACTCTTTGGGAATTTCTTGAATGGACTGGAATAGAACATATAGCTTGGAGGGGTGTTCTCACATCACATTTTAGAAATAATGTCACAACTAAACATGTTTTAATCACAAATTTTTATGGGGCTCAAAACCTAGATGGTCAGATGCATCAATGGAAAGTTGTGCATAACATGAGAGTCTCAAGGAAAGATTTAGACTGGATTATTGCTAGGGATTTTAATGCTAAATTATCCTCTAGAGATCAGGAAGGGGGAACCCCAATTTTGGACCCAAGGGATCGACTTATGATTACCCAAGTCCAGGAATTACACTTGGTGGATATTAAATGCCCTAGAACCAACTATACTTAGACTAATAATAGGAGGGATCCACATAGCAGGATGGTGAAGTTAGACCATTTTTTGGTTTCAGAGGAGGCATTTGTAAAATGGAATATAAAATTTCAAATTTTGGAGGGTCCAGTTTCAGATCACTTTCTCATTTTTTTGGAAGGAGGGATCAAGACAGTGCAGCATCACAAACCATTTAAATTTGAAAACTTTTGGTTACAAAAAGAGGAACTTCAAAATAAAATTCCACAGTGGTGGGAATAAGGTCGCCCAGCATATGGGACAACAATGTTTATATTCCACAAACAACTTCATTATGTCAAAGATCAACTGAAACAATGGAGGTGAGCTAACAAGACAAAATTCCAGGTCCAAAGAGCTCCATTGGTGGCCAGATGGGATGAGGTTCAAAAACACTTTAGGGAAGGAACAATTACAGAGCATCTCAAAGAATAGGATGATGCATTGCGTAAAGTGGTTGAGGAAATTGACAAACAAGAGGAGACCTATTGGAAACAGAGAGCAAGATCCACTTGGTTATTAGAAGGTGATAAAAATACCAATTTTTTCCATCGAACGTCTTGTGCTAGGAGACAGATGAACAACATGGAAGCTCTTCAATATGAGAATGGACACTCCTTTGATACAATTCCAGGTATGCATTTCCATTCAATGGATTATTTTTCTAAACTATTTAAGGAAAGTATGGTGCAAGATGAAGAGGATCAAAAAGAAGTTATTGTTGTCATACCCTCTGTTATCTCTGAAGAAGAAAATCATACCCTACTTAAACCCATTGATAGAGAGGAACTGAAGAATGTAGTCTTTGGAATAAGCACCGAAAAAACACCAAGTCTAGATGGATTTCCAATTGAGTTTTTTCAGGCCTTTTGGGATAACTTGGAGGAGGATATAATGGTTGTTACAGAGGAGTCCAAAGGTAGTAAAATAATGCTTAAAGCATTAAATCATACTTTCATTACATTAATTCCAAAATGGGAGGAGGGGGTACATATTTTAGATTATAGACCTATAGCCTTATGCAATGTCATATATAAAATAATCACAGAGGTAATGGTTGAGCGACTAAAACCTCTTCTACATAACATAATCTCCTCAGAGAAGGGGTTTTGTAGATGGTAGGTAGATCTTGGATGGTGTGGTTCTAGCTTAGGAGGCAATCCATTCAATGCAAACATCTGGTAATAGAGGAATGTTCATAAAACTAGATATGTCAAAGGCTTATGATAGGGTGGAGTGGAGCTTCTTGTCAAATATGATGGCAGCCTTTGGTTTCTCTCAGGATTGGATAGAATGGGTCATGAGTTGTGTTTCTACTCCGACATACTTAGTGTTAATCAAGGGTCTTCCCTCGCAACCGTTTGGAGCTACTCAAGGCCTTCGTCAAGGAGATCCTTGCTCTCCCTATATTTTTCTTATATTTGCTAAAGGATTGGGTAGACTCATATTGAGGAGAAGACAACAAGGTTAACAGGTATCAAGGTGGGTGAGGAAGTTTTGACTCACCTACAATTTGTGGATGACACAGGATTGGTGGAAGTGGCCAGCTTTAGGGAAGCAATAATGATTAGAGATACACTTAATGTCTACCTTAGGGCTACAAACCAAGTCATCAATGATAAAAAATCCAAAGTGGTCTTTTTCAATCTTGATCAAAGGCTTCGGGACAAAATTTTAGAGATCTTGGGATTCACAAGGACTTATCTCCCAGTGGTATACTTGGGGGTCCCTTTGCATTTAAAAAAAACTAAAAATAGATATTTGGAGGAATATTTTGGATTGTATCAAGGACATAATTAATCATTGGTCTCACAAATGGTTAAGCTATGGGGGTAGATTAACTTTTTTACATTCAGTCATTCAGGCCATGCCAATTTATAAATTTTCTATCCTTGTTGCCCCACATACCATATGGAAAGAGCTGGACAAGATGGCTAGAAAATTTTTATAGGAAGGAGTAAAAGGATAGAGGAAATGGGCCTTAGTAGGTTGGGATAAAGTAAGCTAGCCCAAGGTAAAAGGAGGTTTGGGACTGAGAAGATCAAAGTTAAATAATAAAGTTTTGGCTGGAAAGCTTTATTGGAGGTGGATTTCCCAACCAACTTCTTTATTCAATAGAATCTTAACTAGTAAATATTTGGGACATGTAAACCCAAATGAGGTGGGTCATTTCCCTTTGGATGGTAATGGATCCTTAGTGTGGCAGGCTCTCAAGTTAGGATCTTAGGTAGTAAAAGATAGATTATTTTGGAAAGTGGGGAGAGGGGAGAAGACACGATTTTGGATAGATTCATGGGATCAATACCCACCTATCATTTTTGAATTTCTTGAATTACAACCAATAAAAATAGCCATAGAAACCAAGGGATGGGTCCAAATTGAAATTTATTTCAACACTAGTCAGCTGGGGGATTATAAGTTTAAGTAGTTTAAGAAGTTGGATGAGTGGCCAATTTTAATCCCTCCGGATTTGACACCCATCATGACTAAAATCTTGGTAGAAATATTTCTCACAGGTAGAGATGAGGAGGATGAATTAGCTTGTGGCTATGGGAGTCTTGGTGTCTACACAGTGAAGGATGGATATGATAAGATCTTTCTAGAGCCTCCTCCCCATACATATCAGGTTGAGGATTGGAGAAAGATTTGGCAATCCAAGGGTTGGCCGAAAGTAAACTTTTTTTCCTGGCAGTTCATGCATAATGGAATTCTTACTTTTGATAATCTCGGATGTAGGGGAATCATTGGTCCATATCACTATGTTTTATGCTACAAGAGTGAGGAAATAGTTGATCACTTAATGTTTAAGTGCCCATTCATGTGCCAGATTTGGGAGAGATGGTTTTTATATTATAAAATTCAAGTTAATGGTGATTTGAATCGGATTAATATTTGGGAAATATGGAAGAGGGGTAGATTTAAATCTAAAGCTCTTTGTATTGGTTGGGAGATTGGATTAAAATTTATTTGGTGGCAAGTTTGGTTGGAGAGAAATGCTAGAATTTTTAGAGAAACTTTTTCTTCTTTAGATGGAGTTTGGCAGGTCATTTGGAGCAAAGTCACTGAAACTGTGGCAGTCTATGCTAAAGAGGAAACTCAGGTTGTTATTGGGGCAATGGAGAAGGAAGTCGAAGTGCAAACTGGATAGGATAGAGCTAGTTGGAAACCACCACCAGAAGGTTGGATTAAAATTAATACTGATGGAGCTACAAAAGGCAATCCGGGTAGAGCTGGAATTGGAGTGGTTTGTCGAAATCATGTTGGAACAATGCTCTATTGGGAACTGTAAGGCTTGGGAAGAGCCACAAACAATGAAGCAGAAGCCTTAGCTATCAAATCTACTTCTATTTGGGTAGTAAAACAAGGTCATAGGAGGATAATCCTAGAATTAGATTCTCAAATAATGGTTGGAGCTCTAGATTGCATAAGGAACTTTGCTTTGAAAACATGGAGGTTGAGGATTCTTGTCACTCAAATTAAGGAATTATGGAGGGAATTAGATAATGTGATTCCAGTTTATGTGAGTAGAAATCTAAATAAAGTGGCAGAATTCTTGGCTAAGATGGGTACTGAGAAGGAGGTAGGGATTTGAAAGCATGAGGATACGAAAACAAAAAAGGAAAGACTCCAAGCACGATGTAAAAAATGAAACTAAACTTAACGTTGAATCCTACGAATTAAAACTGCATGAAATGGATAAAGCATGAATTGAAACCTAAATGAAATAACAACCCTTCTCTTTTATTTATGTATTTTACACTTCGGTTATAATTCGCATCCACCCTTTTCAGGGGCGAGGAGCGTTAAATTCATCTCTTGGTTACATCCATGGACAACCATCCTTCTTTCGCGTGCTCACATGTAAGGTGGAGGGACCAAAATGTTGTCATTGATTGTGTCTACGGGTGTTGATTCTTTACTGCTCCTCCTATGTTCTAACCCTGCATTCAAAGGAACAAGAAACAGTTAGTAGCACCTGCAGATGAAACAAAGCATGCAATCCCCAAGCCTACAATGAGTGAATGATAAAAATGAATTAAACTATGACTAAAATGAATCCAAATGCTCTAAAAATTTGACAGGGGCATCAAGACATCACCAGGAGGGCACTACAAAAATAACAGTCAGGAAATTCCTCGCCGATTTGAATTTGCTCCGAGGCAGGACGAATTCACCTGTAACAAAATGCCGAAAAGGTATTGTCCCAAATGTCCTACCTAGGAAGCTCCAAAAGACTTGCAAATTTGGGGTTAGCTAATTGGGGGTATTTTGGGAAGACCCAGATGGTCGAATTTTCCCAATTTGACCTCCATAAATAGGAATTTGATGATGCTATATGCAAGTTAGTGGGGGCGAAAATGTGATAAACATAATGGCGATTAATCAAAACAAAATTAAATCAAAATTGTAAACTATCTAAGAAGCATAGAGATCAAATACAAGAAATGAAAATGACATAAAGGAAAATTTACTACATGCTCCCAATCATTACTAAAAAGGGCGATTAGTACTGCAGCAGTACGGGGGTGCCCAGGCGGGCCACCCACAGTTTGGGGCATGATTTCGACACCAATCCACTTATGATGGATCCAAAATTCCTTACAAGGTGTTGTCAAAAAATTGGGTGGTATACTATGGTCAAGTGTCAGGTTTTGGGCTCGATATTCATCCTTCCAACAATCACCCAATGACCTCTTCTCTAAAAGAGATCAAGGATGTGAAAGGCACAAATCGCACAAGGATGTATGGGGAAATAAAACGACAACACTTCATTGCTCAAAATTGCTCTTCCCTCTATATATTTTGGGGTGAGAAAACCCACAAATTTATAGACCTGGAGGTCTCTTGGGATGAACATGCAGAGGCGCCACTTGGCAGCCATGCCCTTCTAGGGGAGGGAAGATTCTTCCCTAATTAGGGGCTTCATGACTACCCCTGTAATAGCCTCTAACGCTTGAAAATGCTCACCCATGCTCCCATGCAATGAAGGAAGCGTTAAGTGGCAAATCTGAGCTGCAATTTGTCAGGATTTGACTTTTTGCCCATCAAACCTGCAATTCACCCCACCCTAGAGTGAATTATGAATTCATCCCTGGGAAGAGCGAATCCCAATTAGAATTCATCCCTGGGTGGAATGGATATTGAGCAAAGTGCCTGAAGGTGCCAAAATGATTTCTGACCTTCCCAAAACTACTATGAGAGTGGTTAGGACCACTTTTTAACCTATGGGGGCTGCCTTGGGGGCTGTGTGTGCCAATGTGATCAATTTTTGCAATCACATAATCGGATTGGTGCTGTTTTGGTGTCTACAGATGCCCCTTTTTGGGATG
The DNA here is from genome assembly GCA_028583015.1 of Wollemia nobilis. NCBI lineage: Eukaryota > Viridiplantae > Streptophyta > Pinopsida > Araucariales > Araucariaceae > Wollemia > Wollemia nobilis. The sequence goes on from JAQPPZ010001064.1 coordinate 111,919, forward strand.
CGCTATGCAAGGCACAGCGCTGAGCAAAAATAGATAACCAAAGCACTAATTATTAGGGTTTCTTGGTAACCTAACCAAATTTTGATGCCCCAAGTATGAAAATGGCATGCATTCTTAAATCCTTGCTTTTTACGAGCGAAGGAAATCAATTCAAGTGTTAACATTTTTCGGTGAGGTGTTACTTGATCTTGGACATTGATCAGTCATGAATAGGCAAAGGGCGCAACATTTTTTCTGTGAGAACCTTGAGTTCATGATTCACGAATGCCAAGTGATTGATCAGCTTGTGATTATTGCTTGTTTGTTGCCCCAAGCGAGGGCATGATTGTCTTTGTCAATGATTATTCAAATGCATGGAATTTTTATGATTGGGTGTGTATTTATTGATTGGTGACTAAGTGTGACTATCCCCTCAAGTGACGAATTGATGAGGGAATGACCTGCATGATAAAATTGAAGAGTTGCTTGACCCAATATGACTTGTGTAAGGGTGCCTTCAGATGTTTTATCTTTAAATGTGTGTGCAGTTTTCCGACATTTAGACCTATTTTTGGTGGGTGTTAACCCTTTTGGTGATGCCTTTCTAGAGCTAAAATTGTCAAAAATCCATCTTCCCGTGGAGTGTTCCGGCCATGGTGGCCTTCTTAGGGAGTAGGATGATGAAAATTTATAATCCCAATGTCTGTTTTGGATGCCAAGAATGTCAGGCATGAAGGTGCCTTCGTTCGGCAACACTATTGCTGAAATTCTCGAAGATCCGTCCTCCCATGGAGCGGTCCAGCTATGGTAGCCTTCTTAGGGAGTAGGATAGTGAGTATTTGTGACCCCGACATATGTTTTGCATGCCCGGAATGTCAAGTGCAAAAGCACTCTCATTGGACAGTTTTATTGTTGTTTTTGGGTGGGTTTTGACCCTTTTGGTGACGTCGTTTGGGGATGAAATTCTTGAAGATCCGTCCTCCCGTGGAGTAGTCCAGTTATGGTAGCCTTCTTATGGAGTAGGATAGTGGGGATTTGTGACCTCGACATCTATTTTGCATGCCCGGAATGTCAAGTGCAAAAGCACTCTGATTGGACAATTGTATTGCTATTTTTGGTGCATTTTTGTGCATGTTTACTATTTTCAAAATGTTTGCTCTGTATTCGTTCCTGGGTGGGATGAATTCCTATTGAGCATTCATTCCAGGGTGGTACGAGTGCTAACCAGAGTGCTCATCCCAAGGAGGAACAATTACAGGCTCAAACAACCTATTTAAAGGCAAAAACTAGGCTTTGGACTCATTTGCACTTGCTTTTTTTGTCACAATTTGGAGCTCTAAGGAGGAGGAGGTCAATTCTGTGATGTGAAGCACTGCCAATTTTTTTTGCCACCATGAGTGCACGAACCGAATCGAGTTGTGGAGCCAAAGCGAGACCAGTAAGTGAACGCCCTCTTTATTATTTTCTTGTATTTATAGTTTTTTTTGTTTGTAGACAAATTAAATTTTATTTTGCGATTATGATGTTTGTAGCTGTACACTATTTTTCATGATTCTAATGTGCTTATTTTGGTGTTTGTTGCAGGTTGTGAAGAGCCGATATCATGTGTCGGCTATTTTTGTTGAAGCATGTGAGGCACTAGCTGTGGCTGACTGGGAGTGGCTTGACGCCCTCGGGCTCAAGCAGGTGGCTCGGCTAGAGCTAGTGATTGGGGATCGGGCCTACCTGACGGCCCTGATCAACTTGTGAGATCCACAGACTAATAATTTCCATCTCCCAATAAGGGAGATGAATGTCACTTTGGAGGATGTCTATCAGATTCTTAGGATTCCAATAGACAGACTGTCGATTAGGACGACATCATGGGATCAGTGGACATCGATGCTGACATGTTGCTTCAGGCATGGGAAGGATTTGGGGGTGGATGGTCCAGTGGAGATGGCAGATGTTGACTGCTAGATGGATGGGATTCTGGTTCGATGGTGGTTTGAGAGGGGGTGTTGGGAGTGAGGCATGCTTTGCTTATGGGCCTCATTTCCAACATGCTGCTACCTAATTCATCAGGTGCGAGGTTCCTGTGGAACCTGCTAGATGTGGTATGTCGACTGGTGGAGTGTTCGACGTAGGAGCATTTGGTCATGATATGGGGATAAACATTACTAGAATAGCTCTATGGGGAGCTATATGAGGTCTGCTACCAGAGGTAGAAGGGGATCAGCTGTAGCTATCTATTGCAGAGCTGGGGTTGGCAGCACATAGCATTGGAGAGACCAAGGGGGTTATCATGGACGATGCGGGCGAAGATGGTGGATAAGGATATCGATTATGCGGCTCTGTGGTGGTGGTATAAGGAGCAGGGATAGAGTCAGTGGTGGGCAGGTGTCGTAGGGCACTATGTTGATGCCTTCACTTGGCTAGTTCTGGGGGAGGTGTTCTGGTGACCCTATCGAGACTATCCAGCCTAGCTAGAGGCTGGAGAGTGGCTCCGATGGGTACGTAGGGAGCGATGGCTGATTGGGTGGCATGGGACTGAGCAGGAGTTCTTCCTATACAACCAGGTAACATGATAGTTTGGGGTGTGCCAGGGGTTGCTTGGTGAACCCATGGTCTATCGATGCTGGGGGACGAGAGGACTTTGGATCGGCCTGTCATCGCACCATTGGGCAAGGATTCAGATGTGGTGATCAACATCTCAGAAGTGGATGACATCGGGACTACTACAGAGTATGATTAGTGGTGGATACTATAGTGATGGTAGGAAGAGGGGCCACTAAGAGGGGTAGAGGCAATAGCAGTGGGCGAGGAGAGTGCCAAGGCACCAAGAGGTGATTGGGGAGATCCACTCGAGGATGTAGACATGGTGGAGGTAGAGGATGCAGATGTGGATCTTGGGGTTTCGGATCAGCCAGAGATGCAAGACGTCACATAGCAATGGGATCCATAGTAGGTTGCTGTTCCAGAGATGCCCATGCCTTAGGGAGATTCAGAGGACAGCGAGTCAGGGTTATGCACTAAGAATGCATGATTGGAGAGGCTATTGCGAAGGTGATATGAGGATCTGGGGGAGGCTCTACAAGAGAGGGATCTCTTATGAGCTCAATTAGCGAAGTAGAAGAACGCATGGGCTACACACCACCGATAGGAGGGGGATACCGATGCTGCACGGGAGAGGGATCTCCTACAGGTGTAGCTGGCACAGCGTAATGATGTAGTCATGATGTACCATCAACGATAGGCAGAGTGGTGTCGACACCAGATGGATTTGGAGGGAGAGATCATCTACCTCAGGGGGTGGGTACTTGAGCCCTCGGGAGGTGGGTCATCGCATCGTATGAGGGGCAGTGATGCTGAGCAGTCAGCATCATCTCATCACAGGTGATTGGATGAGGGAGGGGGTAGTAGGCATGATGCGGGGGCTAGCAACAGCCGCCCTAAGGGGTCCCATAGGACCCACACCATGGGGGGTAGTTCCCGTCGCACCGATCCTACGTGATCATGGTGGCCGATGCCTTAGGCTTGGGGGTTTTGAGATTTTGGATTTTGTTGCGGGGTTAGAGGACCAGCTCTTTGTAGCCTGTGGGCATTTTTGATGATATATATAGATGACTTTATTTTTTTTATGCGCATGTGATGATTTGATTTTATGCATGATGATTGATGAATATGGATGTATGCATGTTAAGTTATAGTGATGAATGCATATGTCGTGCTAAAAATGTGCATGTTTTTAAGTTATATGATATGCAAATGGAATGGATGAATTGAATTTGTGATTTTTTGCGATCGGACCATAGACTGTTTAGAACTTTATGGCTTTTTTTTTGTCCTAGGCGATTACTGCGGTGAATAGCTTTGTATGTATACATGTTTTTTTTTTTATGGCGATGCAAGGATGAAAGATAGCAAATTGGTTGAGAATGAATGTTAAGGTTTTCTAAGACTCAGATGTTTTAACTATCTAGCCAAAACTGTAGTTGTATCGTACAAGACTTTTGACCAAGGTATGAATCGGACTTGTCTTTGACCAAGTTATTTCACATCCCTGTGTGTGCAATTGAGTTCGTTTATGTGGTGTTGGTCAGGATACCGCCAGTTCCAGATAGGCTATCAACCATACCTGTACTAAGGATCACCTGATTAGCTCCACTAACTCCTTTGTTGTGTTTACTTAGATTGATCTACGATGCTATCATAGGATACCATAAGCTAGCTCATCCACATGCAAATATTGATCTGCACACAAGTTAATGTGACAGATATATCGTCATGCAGGAGGTTTACCACCAGTGACCGATAGGCTATCAACCAAACCGATACTGAGGTTTGCCTCATGACCTATCTGAATGCTGAGAATTCCAGGGATTCAAGTTCGACTCCCTTCTTTTCTTCAATTGTATTGGGATACTTGCTCTTTTGTAGTGATAAAAATCACTGTTTATTTTTGTTTTTCTTTTGAGCAAGGGATTTGAATATTGAGTGATGAGAATCACTATTGTTTGTGCCTTTTAATGTATGCACTTTGGGGTGTCAAGTTTTGGAGTTTTGACTTTTGCAAATTGTTCTGATGTTTTTGCAACCTTTTGAGAACTTGGGATTCTTGGGAATTGGGTAGGGAGGATGCTTGTCCTTTTGCTGACTCTTAGCATTCTTTGGGGTCATTTGCACAGGGGGATGAGCAAGATAACCATTTCGCTTATGGTGACCTAGATTTCTTTGCAGGGTTCATCTTTTGCTCACACAACTTGGGAATTTTGTTATGTGTTTTAACTTATGTCGGGATGCTACGTAACAAGGTTTGATCCAAGTAGAATTCTACCTACGTAAAATCTGTCTGATTTGGTACAGTATGTAGCTAGACAGCTAATGAGGACTGAGTGGCGAAAACTCTCGATACATGAGAAAACAACTAAGTATGATGTGGGAGAATAACGTGAATGGCAGTTATAGGTGATGAGCTATTGATAAAGCGAAAAAATGTAGAAAATGATGGTTTTTCCAAGTAATGACAGTTTATGGTGCTTTGACCTATACGACCATAAATATGCAATGTATGGATGGGATGCTTAATACAGCTATATATATTTGTTTTTTTTTTGTGAATATGCAGATGAGATGCAAAACAACTCTGTATTGTTATGATGATTTTTGAGTATGCATGGAAATGAGATGCAAATTTTTGTTATTTTTGATGATTTTATTGTTTGGGAATTTTCTTGTTTTTTTTGACCAAGCGATTAAGGAATCCTCGAAGCCTTTGGGTTGACCAAGCGATTATGGGAATCCTTGGAGCTTTTTGGGTTGACCAAGCAATTATGGAAATCCTTGGGGTTTTTTGGGTTGACCAAGCGATTATGGGAATCCTTGGAGCTTTTTGGGTTGACCAAGCGATTATGGAAATCCTTGGAGCTTTTTTGGGTTGACCAAGTGATTATGGAAATCCTTGGAGCTTTTTGGGTTGACCAAGTGATTATAGGAATCCTTGGAGATTTTTGGGTTGACCAAGCGATTATGGGAATCCTTGGAGCTTTTTGGGTTGACCAAGTGATTATGGAAATCCTTGGAGCTTTTTGGGTTGACCAAGCGATTATGGGAATCCTTGGAGCTTTTTGGGTTGACCAAGCGATTATGGGAATCCTTGGGGCCTTTTGGGTTGGGCTATGGCTTTTTTAAATATGGAATGGCCACAAATGACTGATGTTCAAGGGTTCTAGTTCCTTGATTCCATCAAGAGAGCTAGCCCGTATGTTCTAGGTCCTATTTTATTGTCAATGACATAAGGACCTAACCAGTTTGCCATGAACTTGTCCCTTAAATGGGGCGGCAAATTAGAGTTCTACTGGTTCTCTTTCAAGACCAGGTCACCAACCTGAAAGTCCCTCAAATGAACTTTCATGTTGTATGCCTTCTTAAGTCGCTCTTGATAGATACGTAAATGCTCGAGAGCATTAACGTGTCATTCGTCAAGCAACATAAGCTGGTATAACCGGTCCTGCCACACAGTGTCATCATCGATGAACTCGTGCATTGATATGCATAGGGAAGGAATTTCCAACTCAAGAGGCATGACTACTTCGGAGCCATACACCAACGAAAATGGAGTTGCCCTAGTGGGTGCCCAAATGCTAGTGCGATAAGCCCACAGGGCAAGGGGGATCTAAATGTGCCAATCCTTATGATTATCGATGACTATCTTTTTGAGGATGGTGACTAGCGTTTTGTTTGATGCTTCTGCTTGCCCATTTTACTGCGGATAATAGGGTGTCCAAAAATTGTGCTGAATTTTGTACTTTCTGGTCAAAGCATGCACATCTTTGTTCTTGAATGACATCCCATTATCCGAGATTATCTTGGATGGAATACCAAAATGACATATGATGTTATGCAAAATGAACTTCACAATGTGGGGTCTAGTCGTAGAGGTTAACAGAACTGCTTCAACCCACTTGGTGAAATACTCTATGGCCATTATGATAAACGTGTGATGGTCAAACAATGCAGGGGAGATCTTTTCGATGAGATCTAAGCCCACTACAAAAATAGCCAAGCCGACTGGATCGACTGCAAGGCCTGTGAAGGTACGTGTGTCAAATTGGCATGATGTTGACACTTCACACACTTTTGCACATATGTGCAACAATATCACTCTAAATATGGCCAATAATAGCCCATGCGAAGAATGCACTTTGCGATGGCCATACCGCTGATGTGGCCACGACATGTACCATCGTGCTCTTGGGTGATTGCTCAAGCAGTCTCCTACTGGTCCAAGCAACGGAGGAGAATCCCTTCATAGCTTCGATGGTACAGAATGTCTCCTAACAAGACATGCTTTTCCACTTTCTATTTGAATGATCATTTTACGACGTGCATCAATCCAAGCAGGAGGTTACCTAACTTGAGGTAGTCCCTGATGGGTGCATACCAATCCTGCTGATCGAAAACCCTGATAGTATGAACAGCCAATCCCTCTTGAAGTTCATCCCTAGCGAAAGCTGAGCAGGAAAGAACTTGCAAGAATAGCGTTGTGTTGCTATTAATGGGAGTAGGGGAGAACAAGGACCCCCAGTTGGCGTGATTCAAATGATCGCAGATTCGAGAGACCCTATCCATGGATGGCTCAATCTGGATCAAGTGGATTCCTAGCGTTAAATCAGAGCTTGCTCGCTCCATCGCTGATTGCGATAATGTTTTGACTTGAATGGTTGTCATTTCACCAAAAATGTCTTGCAGGATGAGGGACCCCAAGGAGGCCATAGTGTCCGCAAAATGATTCGATGATCGAGGGAGTGCCTCGATGTCATACCATTCAATATTTGCTAGGAATTTGTCCACTAGGGCTTTGTAGGCTTGTAGAAATGGGCATTTGCATTGGAATACCCCTTTGACTTAGTTGACGATTAACAATGAATCACCAAAGATGTTCAATCATTTAATATTCATGGTGATTGTTATCTGAAGACCTATGAGCAAGGCTTCATACTCTACATTGTTGTTGGTGCATGGGAAATTTAATTTAAATGACAGGGGCATTGGAGCACCCTGCGGTGTGAAGAATACTATTCCCGTGCCACCACCTTGCTCACATTTAGAACCATCAAAAAATAGTGTTATGTCAGCCTGTGACTTAGGTTCATCAGAATTTGGTGATTTTGAGACATGGAAGACCCCATCATCGGGTAGTTCTATAGTCAAAGGCTAATCGTCTTCGAGAGGAGCCTCTGCTAGTTGATCGGCTATGACCTGGCATTTTATGGATTTTTATCCGATAAACTCTTGTTGGCAATTCTGGGTACTTTGGGTACATTGTCTTTGCTCAAGTGTATAATTTGTCATTGATGTCAAGAAGCTCTTGAAGGATTTTGGTTTGATGTCAAATAATTTGTTTTGATGAAGGTTCGGCATGACAGTTTCAAAGGTATTTTGTTAAACCCAATTTGGCAGGTTTAAAGATTTCAGGTGGATGCATTATTTTAATGCAAATTGGGTCCAGGAGGAAATATTTATTTAAATAATTAAAAACCTTGTAAAGGTTCCCTTTAATTATTTTTAAATAAATATTAATTTATGGTTTGCAATGGGTTCTCCTAATCCATGGCGCAAATGTCTAGGTGGGCACTATGTTTTAAACTTGGTGGGTGCTAGTCCAAGACTTTCGTCGATATGGTAAAATCCCCATCGATGTCAAAGAGATCATGGCAAGGATTCATATTAATACCCCTCGATGAAAACTAAGATGTAGCCCATCCGATTTTTGAAGAATTGCTCGCTGATCGCTTCTATGTCTTCTCTGGATTTTGTAATCAGCTTATCGTTGTGTGTCTTCACTGGTTTTCATAATCCGCTGATCGTTGTGTCTTCTCTGGATTTGTATCACCGTTTATCGAATCCATCGTATAGCTTGTCGTCTACGAGTTTGTGATAGAAGGAAGAGAGGACTGTGTTTTATTTTTCCTGACACAGAAGGGACAAGTGTAATAGCATGAGGTTTTAACCTCATTGGGTGCCTTTGGCACACCAGTAGCGGCTAGGCTGTTGGTGCACTACCTAAATGGGAGGTTCCGCGTTCGAATCATGCAGAAGGGTTTTTCGTCGTGGACACAGCGGGTGGTGTTAGATTTTGGGCACAAATTTCTCCAAAGTGATTTTTTGATGTTGGCTAAGGTATTTTTGAAATTAATCTTTTGCTAAGTGTATGTTGCGGATGGAGGAAGTTTGTTAAAATAAAAACAACTTAGGAGTTATAAGGAGTTTCAAAGCTTGTTGTTATTTTGATAAAAGATTATTTTGAAAGTGTTGTTGAAATATCTTTTTGCATTCTTATGAGAGATAAAGTTTATTTTTGATGAGACAATAAGGGAGAAATAAGGTGTATAATGGATAAATTTTTCTTGTAATGTTGAGAGTGTTTCTGGTTGATTATGGAAATGAAAGCATGATGCGTTAAGGTTAATTGCTTCATGTGTGAAAGTATGAAACCTTAAGTGTGCAGCTTTGATATTGACATTTGCTTTCATTAAGTTGGTTATAATCAAGCTATTCTTTACTTGGTTAAAATGTTGGGCTTACTCCTTTGTTGATGAATTGAAAAGTTGTTTTATGCTATTGTGAGTTGAGTTGGTGGATGCTTTTGTTCAAACAATATTGGAGAGAAAAGGAGTTCTACTTGTTTCCTTTTTTTATGTTGATTATGAAATGCTTCAAGGTTGTGTTTTGAGCTGAATGGTGTTGATTGAACCTTGTTTGATGAGCATTATTGTTGAAGCCCTATTTGATGGTGAAAATAACATGAGTATCATTGTTATGTGATTCTTTGTATAGTTGGCAATTGTTGGGGTTTCATGTTCTTGAAAGAAAGCATTCTATACTATCCATTTCAGATATTGAATTGAGTTTTCAAATTTGAGATTGAGTTTGAGCTGAGTTGATTTGAGTTGAGCTTTGAAATTGGGATTTTAGTATAGAACATATTGAGTCTCTAACAATTCTCTTTATGCTTCTATGAGTTTGACAAATCACATTGGATCTCTAACAATTCACTTTGTGATTTCCTACTAAGAAAGTTTTTCTTGGTGAGCTTGCTGAGTTTTTGGACAGGTTCCAGTGGGGACTTGTGAGCAGGTTTTGGATAGGTTCTCATGGGGACTTGTGAGAAGGTTTTGGAAAGGTTCTGGTGGGGACTTGTGAGCAATTTTGGACAGGTTTCGGTGGGGAGTTGTGAGTAGTTTTTGGACAGGTTCCGGTGGGGACTTGTGAGCAAATTTGGACAGGTCCTAGCAGAGGACTTGTGAGCTGAGTTTGATAGTTCTATCAGAGAACTTGAGGACAGAAGAGCAATGGTTCTTTGAGAAGAACCTGAGGATAGATTTGGCAAGTCTTTGAGAAGGTTTGTGGATAGAGGATTGATTTGTTCAAGTGTTGGACAAATCTGACAGAGGAAGACTTGTACTAGATTGACTGACTATGTTTGGTATAGGTTGCTGAGTTGCTGTGGACGTGATCATAGAAGGTAGAGGTTTCTTAGGCTAAGCATTGAGGATAGGAGGTCTTTAGTAGAAAGGAGTTCCACGTGCTGGCAAGAGGTAGAGGCAGTTGATATTCTAAGGGATCATTTCCAGAGCAGAGGGGAAGGTATCTCCTTTGAGCAAAGGCTCATAAATTCAGATTGGGGGAAGGTATCTCCTTTGAGCAGAGGCTCATAAATTCAGATTGGGGGAAGGTATCTCCTTTGAGTAGAGGCTCATAAATTCTGATTGGGGGAAGGTATATCCTTTGGGCCAAGGCTCATAAACATTGTAATTGGGAAGGATTCCCAAAGAACTTTGAGATAAATTTTAGAGAAAAGTTTTTTTGACATAGCCCAGCCATTCTGGGTGAACCATGTTAAAATTGGTGTCACTTTGTGGATGATATTGTGCATTGTTTTGATATTGCTTTGGGTATATTGCTTTACTATTTTGAAGTATAAAGGAAAAAGTAAACAGAGGTCTTATACTGTTCACCACCCCTCTCAGTATAAGCTTGTGTTCTTCAAATCTAGTCAAATTCTGTCAACAACATGATCCATTTCATCGTGCGGCTACTATGATAAGTATGAATCATCATGTACCGCAATGGATTCTCCTTAGACACAACATATGTCTTGTTGCTCAACATGTAATGGCACAACTTTTTGGTAGCAAACACCACTGCCAAGCAAAGTTTTTCAACGTATGCATAGTTAAGTTCATAACTGACCAGGGTGCGGCTAAGATAGTAAGTAGCCTATTCTCTATGAAGTTCATTCTTCTGGGCTAACATGGCTCCTAGTGCCACCTCAGTAGCTAAGATGTATAAGTAGAATGACACTCTTGGTCTAGGTGGTGCCAATATTGGCGATGAAGCCAAGTATTGTTTAATGTCATCAAAGGTTGACTGGCACTCGTCATCCCAGTGAAATGCCACCCCTTTATGCAACAACTTGTTCATTGGTCAGTACTTGTCAGATAGCTGCGCTATGAAGTGCTTGATCGATGCGACCTTTCCCTGCAGGATTTTGAGCTGCTTGATGGTAGTTGGGGGAAGCATTTCAAGGATTGCCTTGACTTTGTTTGGATCCACCTTGATGCCTCATTTTGAGACTATGAAACCCAAGAGCTTTCCAGATGTGACACCAAAAATGCACTTCTTGGGATTCAGTCTGACTCTATGCTCCATGAGGAGATCGAGGATCTTGCTTAAGTCACCGAGAATATCTGGGCATAAAAGAGATTTTGCCAACAAATCATCCATGTAATCTTCCAAAGTCTTGTGCATGTAATCATGGAAGATGTATGTCATGGCATGTTGGTAGGTGGCACCAGCATTTTTAAGGCCAAAAGGCATGACCTTATAACAAAATGTTCCCCAAGGCATTGTGAATGCCATTTTTAGTTGGTCCTCGGGATTGATACAAATTTGATTGTATCTCGAGAAACCATCCATGAGGGAAAGCATTTCGTGACCCGCTATAGCATCTACCAATGCATCAATGCTCGACAAGGGAAAATCATCTTTAGGACTCGCTTTGTTTAGATCTCAAAAATTAGTGCATATGCGAATCCTCCCATCAGGCTTCTTGACGGGCACCATGTTGGACAGCCATGGTGGATAATCCATGCAGATGACAAACTGTGCATCCAAAATCTTTTACAATTCATCTTTGACCATTAAGGCCACTATTAGGTGCATCTTGCATAGTTTATGCTTAACTGGCTTGACTGTCGGATCAAGCGTTAGATTATGCATGACTAGCTGTGGGTCTAGTCCTGGCATGTCTTTGTATGACCATGCAAAAACCTTCTTCTTCTCTTTGATAAGGGCAATGTAGTCGACTTGCTCTTTGGGGGATAAACTTACCCCCAGCTTGATGATCTATGGATTCATTGGATCTAAGCCGATGTCTACGTCAGTCGTCTCCTCGACCGACATGTGGGATCCGTCTTCCAACTGATGTGGAGTTGGGATCAAGTGGATATCATTTGCTGAGTTTAGATCATCGTTAGGAACCTTGAGTCCCTCTTTAGCATTGCAAATATCCTGAGTTGGCCCAGGGGTAAAATAGAGCATTTCATCAAAATGCTAGTACTCGGATGGGTATGGAGGGGAATCGACGCGATCCCAATCTATGGCATCTATGTCTAGAGATAATGATTGTGTTGGATCGGCCAGATTATGGATGGGGGCGGTTAAGTCAATGGAGATCATGTTGATGAAATGATTTTGGTCTCCATTACCGTGGGTGTGGTTACTCGGACATTCTAGATGCTCTCTATGCTTGGGATCCGGTTCTAGAGGGACTGGCACGAATGGGTCGGCCCTATGTGAGGATAGGAAGATAGGGTCTGCCATTAGCACTGATGTCACTTAGGGTATCTGGGTGAAAGGTATGCTTTGTATACCTAGAGTAGCGAATCCAACACTTCGTCCCACTGCATTGGGTCTACGTACCACTCATGCCCTTGCACTATGTTTAGTTGTTCAAATATGTCATTAATCTCCAAGGGGTATCGATGTTGCATCTGTCGCATGTGATTAAGATATGTCATTTCTATTTCGTCTTCGTAATCACTATCAAAAATCCAAAAGCCCTCGTTGGATCCAACTACTTGCGACATTAAAGGCTCGCCTTGCTCAAGCAAATTGATCTGGCCCCATTGAGGTTGTTTTGCTCTCTATAGTGGGGCCTGATTTCCTTGGAGTGGTTCTCGCTCGATAGGAACATCCAAGGGGAACATTTTCAAGAGGCTTTCTTGATAATCATCCATGGGGATCACCTGTGAGTGATCGCTGTCTGATTTGAAGGGGTCATATGATGTTGGTTCATACTTTGATTCATCCTCTAAGGACCCTTCTTGACATTGTCTAGACTCTCCCTAAAAATGAGCTCTCAAGCTTTCTCCTCTCTCAAGCGAAGGGAAGGGATTGTTAGGGCAAACAAGGTTGATTGTCATTGATGGGAGATAATCCCTCAATGTATATGTGGTATTAGGGTTGGCATATGGATCTGATGCTAATACCCCCTTGTTGCCTATCCCTAGGTCTTGCATGTTCTCTACCAATATGTCCAAAGGCAGGGGGTGGTTGAACCCTACTCCTGACTTGTTGTATGGCATTTGGTATCTTGCTTGGAAAAGAACACGTATCCCTTGCTCATATCTGCCTAACCCATATCCGTGCCAATTGCATTGGCCAAGGTATCTTAGAGCAAAGTCTGGGTTAGACAAATAATTGACATTTTTAGCAAAAGGCTCTTCATCTTCATCCTCTTGCGTACATGGTGCAATGCCATGATCAAGGCCCCCATACATAAAATTTGTCTGGTTCGGCTGGTAGCCTAGGGGAACAATAGTGCCAATGGGAAGGTGAGGTCTCCCCATGTCTTGCATGGACTCTAGTGCGGATGTTGCTACAATATTTCACACCAAATACTCCCCCAATCCCGTATTGACCATTTCAATGTTGATCATTGGCAGTTGAGGGGGGAGGGAATGGAAGTTCTCCTTGAGTCCACTCAATGTTGGGTGGACTAGGAGCCTCGACTTCCATTCAGCTAGGCATTTCCTCCGTAGAGATAGTTGATACTGATGGCAGTGTCTCTTCCAAAGGTTTTGCCTCTTTCAGGGATTTCTTCCCTTTGTCCTTCTATTTGGTCTCCATAGATGATGTTGTTGGTGGAGGACCAGACTATGAAGATGAACCCAACTGGGGTTTTGAAGAACTTGCTAATGGGGATGCCTAAGGAATCAGACCCTATTTAGATGGATTTAACTGGAAATCCAAATGTGTTGATGGCAGGGTCGATTGCGGCAATCAGCTACACCGCATTACAATATTTGAAGGGTTCTATGTCCGTCGGGATTACATGCACATCCCATTCAAATGTATATTTTAAACATTGGTAAGCTATCGAAGGGACACACTTCATGTCCCTGATCCAAGGCTGACCCAGCAAGATGTTGTAGGCCATCTCACCCTCCAATATGTGGCACAATGTAGGTATGGTCTTTTGTCCCACTTGGATTGGTAGGACTATTGTGCCAACTTTCGAGTAGATTGCATCATTGAATGCTCGTAGAGTGTAGGTGGAAGCTGTGATGTGATATGCGGGCAACTTCATATGCTTTAGGGCAGCAGTTGTGATGATATTACTAGACGAGCTAGTGTCTATCAACACCCTCTTGTATGGTATCTCGTTGACCCGCATGATAACATGCAGGGATGGACCCGCCATGTCATTAGTCACTGATCTCAATTCATCTTCTCAAAATGTGATGACCGGCTTAGTGCATCGCTTGACATGCCCCATGAAGTTGTTGAAAGAATTTGTCTCATGGGGCTACAACTCGATGGCTTTCAATATCTCCATTAGAGCTTCCCGATGGGGTGTAGATTGTTGTATAAGCTCATATATGGAGAGCCTAGCCAATGTGGTCCTCAAACTCTGAGTGAGTTTGGTCCAAAGTGTGGCCATTGGTCTAGGTGGAGGAGGTTGTACAAGGTGCTATTATGGTTGTGATGTTGTGGACACCTCTCCTACAGCTGCTGCAGGAGTATTCATGCTCGGATACCTCCTGTTCTGAGTCACCATACTGATCATCCCTACATGCCCTTGCATGGGGCAGTTCTACGTGACCTCATTAACTTGTAGGGTCTTTGCATGCAAAGCATGAGTAGGCAAGGGGTCTTTGAAGACCTCCATTTGTTGATTGCTTGGTGCGACGGGATTATCCACCGCTAGTGTCTTGTTATCAATCAGGTCTTGCACCAAGCCTTTAAATTTCCAACAGGAATTTAGGTCATGTCCCTTTCGCATATGGAACCTGCAATACAAGTCCTCTCTATACCCCTTAGGCTTGGGTGTGTTGGGATCTATAGTCTTAATCTATAGCAGGCTGATCAGGTTTGCCGATAATAAGCGGTCAAACAAGGAGTCCCTAGACTCTGTGTAGGGTGTGTATTGTCACCTAGGGAAATGCTACTGATTCTGCTCTTGCCTCTAATTTTCTTTGTCATAGTTGTTGGGAGGCACTACCTGATAATTAGCCTTTTGAGGCTGAGTTGCTTGCATAGGTTTAGGGACGTTGATTGCAACTTGGTTGACCGTAGCAGGTTTTTGTTGCATGTTCCCGATTTTAGTGTTTTTAGTCCACTCTTTTCTCTTAGGTTTGGTTATCTCACCATCCTGTATTTTGATCTCTTCAATAATTCTGGCTTGCGCCAGAGCTTCTTCTAAGGTGGCATATTGCTGCAGCTACAATAGCATAGATATTAATCTCAAACAACTTTTTGAGAACATCTAAGTGAGGTCGGACATAGGAGGGAGGTAGGGAAGCTTTGAGAGCAATGTCCTCCACCGATTCCCGTAGGCCACCATGGTCTCCTCCTCATACTGCCTGAGGCTGGCTAAGTCACTTAGTGACGCCTTCTTCTTGGTATTGAAGGCGAAGCATTTGAGGAACGCATCCACTAACTGATCTAAGTTTTTGATGTTGTGCTTTGGTAATTGGGTAAACCAATCCAAGGTAGGGCCTGTGAATGTGGTTATAAATGTTTTTAATAACAAAGCATCATTGTCGTGAATGCCAAAGCATTGAATCAGAAATCTCGTCACATGATCTTGAGCATCTTCCTCACCTCCAAAGGTTGCCAACTAAGGCAGCTTAAAGTGCTCAGGGTAAGGAGGTGTTGGCACTGATGGATGCACAAGATGACTACGAAGCTGGCATAAAGTGGGCTTTTGGGGCCTAGAAGTTTTGGTTTCCACAGACTCCAGATGCTCTAGCAGTGCTTTATATGCATCTAAGGATTTAATTTCTTCCTCTTTGGTTTGTTCCCATTTTGGGTTGTGGGAGACTTGAGGCCTTTGAATGGGTGGCTGGATGGTAACTCCTTCGCCTAGGTAGGGCATTTCAGGCCACTCATCTTCTTGCTCATACTCCTCTTAAGCTGCATGAGGAGTCTCTAGGCGAGACCTATGACCCAGGGTGGGTCCCCGTGGAGGGTACCTGTCATTTTTTTGGGGAGTGGCCTCCCATTCAGGTCTTGGAGGCAGCACTTGGTAAGGTTGCGGGGATCTATCTCACACCAAGGGGTTGCGCCTCTCATATGGTTTCGTTCTTTGGGTGTGCGGGGTTGGAACCCTTTCAGGCACCAGGTTATGTAGCATCTCATATATTTGGTGCCTAATGCGCTCTTTTATAAGGTGATATAAATACTCTAGCTACTGTTGGTCTTGCTTAAGCCGCATGATCAGCGCTTGACGGGCGGCATGTCTAGCGACTGCCAAGTCAATTTGTTCTGCCATATATAAGCCTAGGAGGCCTAAATGCCTCTCCTATGCATTCACCTTGATCATGATGATCTGATATCTCAATAGGTTGATTCCCTCTGTCGAGGTTGGTAGCATTTACCTGAGGCTTTGGCCTTAGTGGGTGATCATGGTATCTAGCTGGTGCAGAGGTGCATGGCCCCTACACTGTATATTGCTCTTGAGGAATGTAATCATATTCCTCATTCTCCCTTTCATATGTGTGAAAGGGGTGTGCAGAGTTAGCTTGCCTGGTTTGAAGAGCCTTGCGCTCTGGATTTTTTCTATTGGTTCTAATAGTTAAAAGGGGTAAAGGGAGGACGACGTGACGACCACTCATAACGGGCATCCAAGGGAGCCCTTCTACCTAAGTCAAATGGTATGTGTACGGACTCTTCTTGAAAGGGTTCATGTTGACTGGGTGTGCCCCTTAAATGGGCTACCTCTATAATCTTGCTCTGACATGTCCCTATGTGGACTGTCTCATGGGTCAGGCTGCCAAGGTGGAATGACCAAGTCCTTGTGGCTGTAGCGGAGGTGACTTGTGCCTCCTTGTACACTCTCCGTAGCCTCCACCCATGATTGGGATTGGCTATGGGTGCACACCATGGTGGTAATTCTCTATAAGCTATGTAGGTTTTTATCCCTTTTATGATTATTTTTTATTTTTATTTTTTATGCTACACTAAACATAAAAGATCATACACACACACACACAAGTAGTGATTATCTCGTTTAAAGATTGAAAGTGTGTCCTAGACCTGTTTTAGTGTGTTTTTATTTTTTTTTTTGTTTTTGGTTTTGAAGGTTTTAAAGAACATTTAAATGCAAAATGATGGCTCTTATGACTCCCAAAAATGGTCTTCCCTTCGATATACCATTGCCAGGTTGATATACCAACCTCTCTATATACTCGCCCTTACGTGAGGGAAACTATAGGTACGTGAGAGCAGATGGTACATGGAACGTAGGCGGTACGAAAGGGGAATCACCTTGTTTATGACACCTACCATAGAAGACTTATCCTCGTGCACTGGGAATCACTCCAGCTACACTTGGTCAGCTTTCGTCAGGATTTATGTCTAGCAACAGTTGTGATCGGGGTAATGGATGCAAAAATCAAGCCAAGGTGGTGATGAAATCCACCATTGGTTTTGATCAAGGGCTGGGGTTTTACGACCAATGCCTTGGTTTTTAATTTTCCATATGGTGTGTGGGGTTCTTTTTATTTTGCAAAAGGAAACAAGAAAACAATAAAAAGAAAACTTTCCCTAAGCAAACAAATAATCCAAAAACAGAAACACTGACAATAGAAAATGACAGAGAAAATGCTGAATCCTTACCTCTTCTCTGCCCAGACCTTCTGATCCTGAGTCTCTGTCCTAAAAATGCGTAGAGAGATATTCATCCCTGGGTTAGACGAATAATAGAACTGGATTTGTCACAGGGTGGGGCGCATTCCCATTCGTCCCTGGATGAGACGAATTACAGTTCTGTGTTCGCCATAGACCAGGACAAACAACAGTCTTGCGTTCCAAAAAAATATACCTGCAAGCAAGGTAAATTTTGATCAGATTTTTGATCCAAAAAAGTAGAAGATAGGTCCCACCATGATCACCATTGAAAGCAAGATGATACAGAAACAAAAAATGAAAGACTCCAAGCATGATGCAAAAAATGAAACTAAACTTAACGCTAAATCCTACGAATTAAAAATGCATGAAATGGAGAAATCATGAATTGAAAACCAAATTAAATAACAACCCTTCTCTTTTATTGATGTATTTAACAACTCGGTTACAATTTGCATCCTCCCTTTTTAGGGGCGAGGAGCGTTAAATTCATCTCTTCGTTACATCCATGGATAGTCATCCTTCTTTCGCGTGCCCACATGTAAGGTGGAGGGACCAAAATGTTGCTGCCGCTTGTGTCTATGGGTGTTGATTATTTTCTTCTCCTTCGATGTTCTTACCCTGCATTGAAAGGAACAAGAAACAGTTAGTAGCACCTGCAGATGAAACAAAGCATGCAATCCCCAAGCCTACGATGAGTGAATGAGAAAAATGAATTAAAATATGACTAAAATGAATCCAAATGCTCTAAAAATTTGACAGGGGCATCAAGACATCACTATGAGGGCACTACAAAAAGAACAATCAGGAAATTCCTCGCCGATTTGAATTCGCTTTGGGGCGGGACGAATTCACCTGCAACAAAATGTCGAAAAGGTACTATCCCAAATGTCCTACCTAGGAAGCTCCAAAAGACCTGAAAATTTGGGGTTAGCTAATTGGGGGTATTTTGGGAAGACCCAGATGGTCGGATTTTCCCAATTTGACCTCCATCAATGGGAATTTGATGATGCTATCTGCAAGTTAGTGGGGGCGAAAACGTGATAAACATAATGGCGATTAATCAAAATGAAATGAAATCAAAATTGTAAACTATCTAAGTAGCATAGAGATAAAATACAATAAATGAAAATTATACAAATGAAAATCTGCTACATGCTCCCAATCATTCCTAAAAAGGGCGATTAGGCCTACAGCAGTATAGGGGCACCCGGGCAGGCCACCCACCGTTTGGGGCCTGATTTTAGCATCAATACACTTGGGATGGGTCAAAAATACCTTAAAAGGTGTTGTAAGCAAATTGGGTGATATAATGTGGTCAAGTGTCGGGTTTTGGGCTCGAGATTTGTCCTTCCAATAGTCACCCAATGACCTCCTCTCTAAAAGAGATCAAGGATGTGAAAGACACAAATTGCACAAGGATGTATGGGGAAATAAAATAGTATCACTTCATTTCTCATAATTGCTCTTCCCTCTATATATTTTGGGGTGAGAAAACCCACCAATTTATAGACTTGGAGGTCTCTTGGGATGAGCATGCAGAGGCGCCACTTGGTAGCCATGCCCTTCCAGGGGAGGGAAGATTCTTCCCTGATTAGGGGCTTCAATGACTGCCCCTGTAACAACCTCTAACACTCAAAAATGATCACCCATGCTCCCATGCAATGAAGGAAGCGTTAAGTGGCAGATCCGAGCTACCATTTGTCAGGATTTGACTTTTTGCCCATCAGACCTGCAATTCACCCCACCCTAGAGCGAATTATGAATTCATCCCTGGGCAGAGCGAATCCCAATTAGAATTCATCCCTTGGTGGAATGGATATTGAGAAAAGTGCCTGAAGGTGCCAAAATGATTTTTGACCTTCCCAAAACTGCTTTGAGAGTGGTTAAGACCACTGTTTAACCTCTGAGGGCTACCCTGGGGGCTGTGTGTGCCAATGTGATCAGTGTTTGCAGTCACATAATCATATTGGTGCTATTTTGGTGTCTACAAGATTCAGTGGCACAGTGACATGGCTATTGAGGATGAGATGATTAGGGAGGTTGGTGAGAAAATCCAGTGCTTAGCTAATTTGGATAACCATTTCAGAAATACTGTTTAGGATATTTATGTTTCAATGTAGATCTTCTTTTATAGTTGTAAACAGGTGAACAGTCATTGTAGAAATATGGTTTAAGAGATTTGGCTCCAATGCAAATCTTCGTTTACTATTGTAAACATGTGTTCTCTCTGACTAAGGCTGGGAAAAGTCTCATCCCAACTTGTAAATGATCTTTTTTTCAATACAAGTTTTTTTTAATTATTTAAAAAAAAAAAAACGTTCACAATACCATAAAAAGATATATTTATAGTCAAGATAGAAAGTGGTTAGATAAGGCACTATATTTTAATACAAATACAAAAGCTTGGTGAAATAACAATTTTCATCATAAAATAGATTTTTTTGAGTTTTTGTTGAAATTTTGGATCTTCAAGTATTAGTACAACTCGTATTTTTTTTCATATTTTAAACGTGTTATTAACTAAAATATGTATAGTAAACATTGCTTTAAAAACATAAATATTTTAAATAATTTGATCTACCTATGATTTTCTTGTAGATTTTAGAGATTTTTTTGTTTTTGCTTTCTTTGTACCAATTATTTTAATTTCTTGTATAGCATTTACTTTTTTTGTAGTAATAGATGTTGTTAGTGTCTTAGACTCAATTTTTCCTTACAACATTATGAAAGAACTTACAAAATATTATCTCCTTTGAATAGTCTCATATGAATATTTTAACAGGATGTCAAAGAAAATTTCTTCTATATATGATAGGCGAGGTTGACAGCATATAACTTTTTTTTGTTTTCCTAGAGGCCTAATAAAAAAGTATTGCATCTATAGGAATGCAGTATATAGAAAGACAATCATATTGAGTATTTATTTATAAATGAAATAAAATATTAAGAGAATTGTAAAATTGGTTAAGTGGGGTATGTCCTAATGGGTGCAAGTGTGATCGGTCTTTATTTGAGGCCGTACACACCAAGAAGCACAATACGTCGAGCCAAGAGTGCCTCAATGACCTTGTCTTTGTGCAATACAATCTTAGGCTTTGCACAAGACAAGTGGAGGGTAGTGAATCCTACGAGGCAATTTGATTGGATGAGGTAAATCTATTTTTTGATTAATTTTTGAGGGTTCATTAGATGCAAATTTTACCACATAGGACCTTGATGCACTTGAGGAGGAAGCAAGACTTTTAAGAGGATTTGAGGAGATATATACCATGATGATATTGCGCTTGAATAACGTCCAATTCACCCAATAATTTCGAGTCAAGGACAACCATCAACATCAACTTCAAGGGGAAGAAGGAGAAAAAAAAAAGTAGTTTAAAAAAATACTTTTCATTTCACTTTTATTGTAATTTTTTGTTGACAAAGATCAAAGACATGATATTATGTTTTTTTTTTTTTTCTAAACATATATCCGGGGAAGAGTTAAACATTCTTTTTGAATCTCAAATGACAATTATTTAATGGTTGTATACTTCCATATTTTTGATCTAGTCATGCCCATAAATATTATGTTCTAGGTATTCCAATAGAAAAATTATTAGCTTAACATTTACATCATATTTTTAGCGATTAAAGTCCTAAATTGTGGGTCACTTAATAACTATTGCTAGTGTCTACGTGGAGGTTCTAAAGGCAGTAGAACAATGCAAAATGTTGAAAATGTTATTATAGGATTGAGACAAGGAGAAACACTTTTACTGGTTTTGGAAAAGTATCAGATTGATAAACCAGAACCTTGCTTTTTGAACTTAATTTTAGTTGTATAACCACAACATTTGTCTGTGTAGTTTTAGTAAAGTTACTCTTAGTGATAACTTGTATGAGGTGTCATAATTAAAGATTTTATTGGCTTCCTTGCTAGTGATGCACGGTAGCCAATACATGACGTTGAACCCCGGACTAGCTTGAAATATTTTAATACATTTCCAAGTCTTCACCAAAACTTTAACTCCATGCAGAGGGTTGCAACCCTTGCATATACCAGCTAGATATTGAAATCTTGAAGGGATAATTTATCTCCCTACCCTTAAACTTGATAATGAAAATGATTTGTCATGTCGCCGTATGAAGTCATTTTGCTCTTCTTAGTCACTTGGTAATGAAAACACCCTGGTTGTCAATATGTTGGTATAGGTGGTGAACTCTATCTCGATTAACTTGTATTTTTGTCTCTCACTTCTGAAATGACACCATGCCTCATTTCCACAATACTTTGTGATGTCAACCTCCGTACCTTTTTATTATATTATAAATGATTGTTCACTTATCTAACATCAAATTGAAAGGAAAATAATTCTGCACTTTTCAAATGCGAAGTTGGAATCCTTAGTATACCATTATCCCATCTTCAAAATGTTGTTAGTTTTGAAATGGACTCATGACCTCAAGTTAAATAAATTGGTTGTTTAATATTTATAACCTCAAGTTAAATAAATTGGTTGTTTAATATTTATAACCTCAAGTTTAATAAATTGGTTGTTTATTTCTATTCTTTCTTTCTGTTGTGTTTATTAAATTAAGCTGCCGAGTTTTTTCGGAGTTTCAAAACACTAATTTGAAACGCACGACAGGATGGGACTCCGTCCAGGCCGCGAGGATTAAAATTTTCGATTCTTCACTAACCTTTTATTTTATCTAATTAATTCATATCATTACTGTACACCATATGGAACTGCATCCCACGAGATTAAAATAATATTGTATATAAAGGACAGTGCTTGGAATAAACGTGTTTGACTAGTGAATTAGCATTTCCCAGCTCTTTTTGACGCGCAGGCATCTCTTCGCATTTACGAATATACCTTAGAGTCAAGGTTCCACAAAACGGATTTTACAAGTTCAGCAAAAGTTTTCCAGTCAGAGACTGCCTGGTTGAAAAATGAAAATATTCAAAAGCCATGCCATCTCAAAAATGGCTGAAACTTATTTTATAAAAAAAATTGAATTATTATTGTTTAAAAATTACGACTTTGAAAACCTGGTCTGAGGTGCGGCTTTTTACCTTCCCACTTTCCATGACAGTGAACTGAACTTCCTCTTTAAAACATTCTCTACATTCGTAGAGAATGTCTTAATAAGCTGTAAGATATTGATGATCTGTGCTATTTTTCAAATTTATTTTAATTTTTTGCATCATTTATCAGGAATTTAAACTCAAAATTCTGCGTGGACGATTTTTAAGTGTATATTAAAGAAAAAAAAATTAAAATTTCCCTAACTAAATACTTTATTTAAAAATACAGTGTGTTTGAAAACAGAAATCTCTATTTCCCTATCATTATTTAGTACAATGGTGTGGGCATACAAATGTACCCGTCCGGTTTTGATGTGGTTTTACTTCCTCAATACGGAATTGATTGGAAGGCTTACCATTTGTTTTAACGATGCAACCTGTTGGTTGCTAAAGGCATATCAGCAATCACATACTTATTAATGTTTATTTTGATTATTATTATTTATTAATTTAAATGAATCGATTGTATGATGCTTAAAAATGCTTCTCCCATTTTGATTTTAATCTATAAAAATGCATAGGTTCCGATCTCCGGGTCATCTGTTTATGAAAGTAGTTCTTATGCACAAAAGCCATCGGCAAATATTACAGTCAAAATATAGGCATAGTCATCTCCAAGCGGAAACAGACACCAAGGGTGTGCCGCGCCACTTGAGAGTAAGTTCGTTCGTGGCTGTCTCGCTTCTCTCCACTGTGTAAAATGATGACCCTCTGCTAAATGCCAGCACTTCCCTCGCCTGTGCCATGTTCTCTTCGCTTATCTCAACACCTGCTCTGCCAAATCCACACTTGCCCGGCAGTTGAGAAAGCTTCCCACAAATTATTTCTTTTTCGTTACGCAGACTTGTAGAAACACTTTTCTGGATTTTTGGAGCCACGAATATGTGTTCCAGCACACTTCTCGCCAACCCATCGTTTGGAAGCCCTGCCTCCACCGATTCCAACAAGGCAGTGAAGTACTCAACCCTCTCATTCACATGGCCACCGAAGCCCTTGAGTTCTGATTCGGATTCCATGCCTGCACATGCCAATGTCAGCATTGCACATGGCAGGTCGCGTGAGACGGATAAAAAGTCTACAATCTGGAGTTTGCTTTTCTGGGATGTCATATGTGGCAACTGCACCATCATATTAAATAGCAACGTTTCATCTTCCTGCGCCTCCGCTGTCGCAAACAACAAATGCTGTTTGAGGTCTTGTAGCCGGACTTCCTCGTACACGAATGGAATTCGCAGGGAAACGGCACAATCCGCGAGCCTACATCCCGTCTTTCCCACCGAAACTGCGATGCCATCTTGGCCGGCAGCCTCTTCATCGTCCCATTTGATGGCCGTAATTCGAAGACGCTCCAAACAGTTGTCTGCCAGAGCTTCCATCAATGGCGGCCACTGCAAGCCTTCCATAACATCAAAGTCAACGATATGTAAACTATTTTTGTGGCTACGGTTCACGTACTCCACAATGCTCTGATTGGCCGTAAAATGAGCAATTCTGGCATAAGGGTAGAGTTCATAAAGCGCTTGGAACGCTCTTAAACTACTTTGCATACAGACCTCCTTCATGGACTTCATGAACTTGAGGCGCGCGGCATCCTGAGGCCTGAAACTCTCAAGAAGATGGTACCCGACTCTCTCCAGGTGGGTTCCAATGGGAGAAACCATTCGTTGGAGTCGATTTACAATGACTTTCAATAGATCCCACGCCTCCCTTTCCGTGGCTTCCGCCAAAGCTTTCAACAAGTTTTCCAGTATAAGCCGATCCCTTTTGGCTTCGCCTTCAACATGGCAAGGAAGAATTATCTGAGGGCCAGGAGAAGCCAGAGGTACGACAGCACTTTCGTATTGCAGAGCCGCCAACTCTACTTCCGTGAAATCCAAGTCGAAATCCATGAAATTCGAGCTCTCGGGACTCATTAGGCGTTGATCATCTTGGTAAATCGGCTCTGTAATACATGAACCTATGTCGCTCTCGCTGGCTCCAGGGTAGACTAACAAGTCTAACCCAACGTCGGGCAAATACGTATCATTGAATTGGGTCATGATTGCTTCTGGCTTCGAAATTAGGTCACTGCTGCAGGTCAGAAGATCAAGTCCGACTGATGAGAGGCACTCTATGCTTTGGTTAGGAAACTCGTAGTAGGACGAAGAAGAATTAGGCAGGTAGTGCGGGATAAGTGGTTGGGCATTCAAAGTGCAGTCGGACCAATTAGATTCCCAACAGAGGTCCATGTCGGTGGTAGCAGAGTAGAGATCTCTTTGATCCCTGAAATTCCAGGAGGGATATATTTCCAAGGCCATAGTATTCAGTCTAGCAAGAGATTCTTTTAATGAATGGTGATTTGCATGGCAGCAGCTCGAGCAATAACAAATTTATAGCGTATGTGGTACAAGGAAAGTTTTGGATAAGCAAGCGTAGGGGGAGGATTGGACGGTGAAAATGATTTCTCTCTTACACAGCATCTAGAATTCGCTGGACAACAAAACAGCTGCATGGACAATGTCTCGGGTTGACCGACGTTAAGTCAATCTTTGAAAGCGTGGGGAATTTTCGCTTAATTTGTCGTCTCGTAAATTGCATCTCGCTTGATTGAATGAACGTTGCTTTTTGTTGAAGACATTCGTGAGATACACGTCTTTGGTCGAAGAATACCTTGCTTTTTGTTTAAGACTTTCGTGAAATACATGTATTTGGTCGAAGAATTAGGCATGGTTTTTGTAGGGTTTTATAACGGGTCGACAATAAACTAAGGAAATACACTGAGCACGCATCATGAGTAAAACGATCATAACCACCTTAAGAAAAACCATTCAGATTCTACGATCCGCTTGAATTTTAGTAAACCCAGTGTTGTTGGGTTGGAATGGTTGAATTTAGGTGGCGAAGGATATAAATAAAATTCAAGTATCTACAAAAAAAAATGTTCGTAGATGTCAACAACAAACAGTATTTTTTAAATTTGTCCCTTTTGTTCTTCTCTTATTTAAAAAAACATTACATGCCATCCACATGGTCAAAGTCTGTGAACAAAGAGTTCATATGGTAATTCTTTGGAATCTTGGCATTTTCAAAAATAAATAAATAAATAAATAAATGTTTTAGGACCACTTTGACCATTAGTCTCTAAGTAGGGCACTTTACCAATCTTATTTTGATTTTATATCGTATCGATCATGGTTAATTGTTTGTTATTTGGATAGTGAAGACTTTAATATTCAATATTTATATTAATCATCAATCTTGTGTTCATCCATTGTCATCGTTTATAATATTTATAAGGTAATCTTGTACTATGCATGATTCATCTTCCTTTATCATGTGTTTTTGAAAGAACAAGCAGTTTATCATATAAAAAAACAGAATTCTATCGTGTTTAAAGAAAATATTTCATTCTTGATGGAACCTGTAGTTTTAATTTTGTTTTGATTTTTGATAATACATTTTATATGTTCGTTTGTATTTTTTAATTCCATTGTTTATCCTTTTTGAACTGATTTGGCATTCGAGATAAGATTAGTTGATAATTTAAGAAGATATAAAACATAGTCTAGAACAAAATCAGAGAATGGTAAATTAGGTATTACTTTTCCAGCTTCTTGAACATGATAAATCTTATCATCTACAATTTTTAGTGAAATATTGTTTTTCATTTCCAAGGATTCAAACCAATCTAAAATTTTAGTCATATGACGACTGACACCTGAATTTATATACCAAACATCTTTTTTCTCTTTGTATTTTTTGATTAGATTCACATGATGCTATTTTACATCCATGATGAGAATTTTGATAAGCTCTTTTATGATCTCGCCCATTGAATTCAAAAGATTCATTTTGATAGAATTTGCTATTTTGACATCTTTCTCTCAGAAAGTATGGTCTTGTACTTAGAGATTTTCTCCTATGATGTAATGCTCATGTTTTCCTATGTCATTTATCTATTTTTCAAATCTATTAATTCCTTTGAATTTGAAATCCTTTTTACTCCAAAGTTTAATCAATTGCAATTTCAAAAATCAATACCTTTCTCAAAAATAAATTTGCAAATTTAAAATTTTCAAAATTTCAAATTCTTTGAAGTAGCAAACCTTTTATCTACCAAATAAATTTACAAATTTAAAAATCTTCAAATCTCAAATTATCTAAATTCAAAACTACTAAATCTTCAAATTTCAAAAACCAAAATTTTCTAAATCCTATTTGAAGTAGAAAACCTGATCACCCCAAAATTTAGAAAACTTAAAAATTGAAATATCAATTTACAATATATAGTAGATGTCCTTATATCTCCTACCTAAATTTTCTTTTTCCAAAATTTTGTATTCCTTTTAGACACCACTTAATTATTAAATTTCCTAAGATTCAAAACTTTAAATAATGCATCACTTAGGACTTTAATTAATCAATCAATAAAGGTAATGTTACTAACTTTAATATCCACCTCATAATATATTTCCAATGCATACGTAACGCTTTCAAATTGATGAACATTGTAGGAGATGGACGTTATCACTACAATGCAATGCTCACAAATATGTTACAACTTTTGAGCATAACAAATGTGTAGGGAAGATTCTTCCTTTGCTCTCAGAGCTTTCCCGTGCTAATCTAAAATTTATTGACTCTCATGAGGCACTATCAGACCATTTTTATTCATGCTCCTTTATCAGGTCTAGAAAGTTGTATCATTTTAGATCAAATTGTTATTTGCTAGCTATGATGACTACTCTGGTTTGATGCTAGATTATCTGGTTTGACATAGGTCTCTCTAGTTAGATGTTGGTTTCTTTGGTTAGACGTCGGATCCTTCAATTAGATGTTGGCTATGTTGGCTTCTCTACTTAGATGTTGGCTATGCTAGCACCTCTAGTGAGATTTTGGGTATGTTGGTTCCTTTAGTTAAATGCTGGTTATATTGGCTTCTCTGGTTAGAAGCTGGTTGCTCTAGCTCTTCTTATTAGATTTTGGTTGTGGCAGATCCTCTGAGATGCATTTTATCAGTATTCTCTTTAGATAGACTTAGCTTAAGTCCTCTTAGATGCACTTAGTCATTTTATTCTTACATGACTTAGTGATTGTCTTCTTTACATACTCTTAGTTCCTGGACGATTCTTAATTGTTGACTTTTAAAGTTTACCTGACTATAACCCCTTTAGGATCACTTAGTTGATTCAGTCAACTTCTATCTACTTCGAATGGACCTTCTATTTAAATGCCTATGTTTTATGGTCCTTCATAGATTGCTTATGCTCTTGCTTTACTTCTGCTCGCATGACTTTCTTAATGCAATAATTTTCTTAAAAATTTGCTTGACTTTTTTCTTACCTACCTTGAATAGAATTGTTGCTCAATATATAATATTCCAATATATTTTGTAGAAAGCTTCAATACTTTTCTCTTCTCCTTTCTACTTTGCTCTAGATTTTATTAGAGTTTATTTTTCTCTTCTATATTTACACTCTCTCTCAAATTCTATCCTGAGTGCACTGTGTGATTTTCCACTTTTATAAAGATTAAAAATTAATATCAGGATGACTTTTAATGTCCCCTCATGTCTAACTTTCTTCTAAGCTGGATCTTAATCTTTTCTTGTTGAGTCCTCGTCTTCACTGGTTTTCCTTGAACCAAGTGGATAGACCCTGACATCCAAATTAAGGTGACTTTTATTTGTCCCCTTAATATATATACCCTCCAATATTTTAAATGCAATCCTAGTATTCCCTTCCTCTAAAGTGGATAGACTCTAGCTAAGGATCTTGATCAAAATCTGAGTCTAAGTCTTCACTGCCTTTAAAATGAACAAACTCTAACATATGATGGTGGCTCTGAATATGACTCTAAAAAATGGATAGAGTTTAGCAATAGCTCAAATTCCATTGTAGTATTTTAAGCTAAACTATCTCATGTCCCAGTATAATTAAGCCATGGTATTGTGGGTCTAAATATATTTAATCAAGAGTAGAGTTAAAATTTAAGAGCAATCAAAATATATATTGGCCAATATAATTTATAATAACGTTCACAATACCATAAAAAGATATATTTATAATCAAGATAGAAAGTGGTTAGATAAGGCACTATATTTTAATACAAATACAAAAGCTTGGTGAAATAACAATTTTCATCATAAAATAGATTTTTTTGAGTTTTTGTTGAAATTTTGGATCTTCAAGTATTAGTACAACTCGTATTTTTTTTCATATTTTAAACGTGTTATTAACTAAAATATGTATAGTAAACATTGCTTTAAAAACATAAATATTTTAAATAATTTGATCTACCTATGATTTTCTTGTAGATTTTAGAGATTTTTTTGCTTTTGATTTCTTTGTACCAATTATTTTAATTTCTTGTATAGCATTTACTTTTTTTGTAGTAATAGAAGTTGTTAGTGTCTTAGACTCAATTTTTCCTTACAACATTATGAAAGAACTTACAAACTATTATCTCCTTTGAATAGTCTCATATGAATATTTTAATAGGATGTCAAAGAAAATTTCTTCTATATATGATAGGCGACGTTGACAGCATATAACCTTTTTTTGTTTTCCTAGAGGCCTAATAAAAAAGTATTGCATCTATAGGAATGCAGTATATAGAAAGACAATCATATTGAGTATTTATTTATAAATGAAATAAAATATTAAGAGAATTGTAAAGTTGGTTAAGTGGGGTATGTCCTAATGGGTGCAAGTGTGATCGGTCTTTATTTGAGGCCGTACACACCAAGAAGCACAATACGTCGAGCCAAGAGTGCCTCAATGACCTTGTATTTGTGCAATACAATATTAGGCTTTGCACAAGACAAGTGGAGGGTAGTGAATCCTACGAGGCAATTTGATTGGATGAGGTAAATCTATTTTTTGATTAATTTTTGAGGGTTCATTAGATGCAGATTTTACCACATAGGACCTTGATGCGCTTGAGGAGGAAGCAAGACTTTTAAGAGGATTTGAGGAGATATATACCATGATGATATTGCACTTGAATAACGTCCAATTCACCCAATAATTTCGAGTCAAGGACAACCATCAACATCAACTGCAAAGGGAAGAAGAAGAAAACAAAAAGTAGTTTAAAAAAATACTTTTCATTTCACTTTTATTGTAATTTTTTGTTGACAAAGATCAAAGACATGATATTATGTTATTTTTTTTTTTCTAAACATATATCTGGGGAAGAGTTAAACATTCTTGTTGAATCTCAAATGACAATTATTTAATGGTTGTATACTTCCATATTTTTGATCTAGTTGTAGACACCAAAACAACACCAATCTGATTACGTGACTGCAAACACTGATCGCTTTGACAAACATAGTCCCCAGGGCAGCCCTCAGAGGTCAAACAATGGTCTTAACCACTTTCATAGAAATTTTGTAAGGTCAGGAAGCAATTTGGCACATTGGGACACTTTGCTCACTATTCGTCTCACCCAGGGACGAATACTAATTGCAATTTGTCTCACCCAAGGACGAATTCTGAATTCATCCCTAGGTAGGATGAATTCTGAGTTTAACGGGCAAAAAGAAGAATGGTGCCAAGTGGCAGCCCAGGATAGTCAGTTGATGACTCCTACCTTGCACGCGTGTGTGGGTGGACAGATAGGCCATTAGAGGACTGTCAGAAGGGCAGTTATGAAAGCCCAAGTCAATGGAGGACTCCCCTCCCTCATGGGAAGACATGACTGCCACATGGCACCTATGACCAACACATGGCATTTGTGCTTCCCTCTCAAAAGAGACCCCATGGGTCTATAAAAGGTGGGACTTTTCTCACTCAGAAAAAAGGGCAAGTTAAAGGAGATTTCAAGCAACGAAGTGCTGCCTAGTTGAAGACCCTCTTGCATCCCTTTTGGTTCACCTTCTCGCATCCACCAATCTCTTTTGCAAGGGAGGTTGTTGGGTGGCTTTTGGAAGCTTGAACCTGACCCAAATCCAACACATGGACACCTAAACCAACCAATTTGCCGACCCCCCAATCCTAAGAGGTTTTGGGCCTATCCCTAGTGGATTGGCTCCGAAGTCAAGTGCCAACGGTGGGAGGCCCACCTGGGCACCCCCGCACTTCCTAAGTTCCATTCTTTTTAGCATTCTAGATTATTTGTTCGCATTGCATATTGTGTCATTTTGTTTGGTGAACTCATAGCTGCAATTTCATAACTTTTGATCAGATTCTAGTATGTTTTGTGTCGCTTTGTTGTTTCACTAACTTGTAGGTGGCGATATCAAATTCCCGAGGATAGAGGCCAAATTGGGAGAATCCAACCATCTGGGTCGTCCCAAAATGGCCCCAATTACATAACCCCTCTATCTACAGGTGTTTTGGAGGTCTCGAGAGCCGACATTGGAACAGATCACTTTGGCTTTTTCAACACAGAAGAATTCGTCCCACCCAGGGACGAATTGCAGTCAGAATTCGTCCTGCCCAGGGAAAAATTCCAGGTGAAAGCATATTAGCCGACTATTTTAGTGGTAATGGCTTTCTGGTAAGATCTTCTATTTTCTATCAGTTTTTTAGGCTATTTGGATTCACTGTACTTACTGTTTCAGGCAAGTGTTTACATGCATCTTTGATGATTTTAGAGAACAAACACCTTTTATTTGCAGCAGATGCTACTGACATATTCGTTGTTTCTTTGTTCGCAGGAAGAGCAGCAGAGGTCAAAGACTCATCAACATCAGTGGCGGCAGCATTTTGGCCCGTCCATTTCAATCGTGGGCACGCGGAAAGAGGAACATTAAGTGATTGTAATCAAATTCTTTTAACGCTCCTAGCCCCTAAAAATGGAGGAGGCGTATTTGTAACAGAGATCAAGAAAGTTTAATGAAAGGGCTGTGTTTTCTCCATTCACTTGTATCTCATTTTAATGCGTCTCTTTCGTTTCATGCATTTTACATTTCTAGGACTTAAGGGCATTTGATTTTGGTTGCATCGCAATTAGTGTTTCCTTTGCCCGGAATCTCGTGCTTTCAGTGGCGATCACGGTGGGACCCTGTTCCCTGGTGTTTAAAATCACAGAAACTGATTAAATTTTTGTGTTTTGTGCTTGACAGGTACATTTTTTGTTGCAAATTGCTATTCGTCTCTAGCAGGGATGAATTCTATTCTGCAATTCATCTGACCCTGGGACGAATTCAAATTCGTCTCTAGCAGGGACGAATTCTATTCTGTAATTCGTCTGACCCTGGGATGAATTCAAATTCATCTCTGGGAGGGATGAATTCTATTCTGTAATTCATCTCACCAAGGGACGAATTTCTGTCTACAACTTTTCAGAACAGAAATTCAGAAGCAACCGGTCCAGGCAGAGAAGAGGTAGGGATTTGTATAATCTCTGTTAAATTTTCTATTTCTATTTTTGTTTCTTTAATTGTTTTCATTTAATCCTGCATTGCATAGGAAAAGTCATTTATGCTTGTTTCATTTTCATTAAATAAAATGAATCCCACACACTTCACGCAATAATTTTAAACCAAGGAGCTGGTCGTAAGACCCCAGCCCTTGAGTAAAACCAACGGTGGGTTCATCACCACCTTGGCTTAGCTTTGCATCCATTTCTCGATTTTCAACTGTTGTTAGGTGTAAATCCTGACGAAAGCTGACCGAGTGTCACTGGGGTGATTCCCATGCGTGCGAGGATAAGTTTTCTATGGTAGGTGCCATTAACAGGAAAATCCCCCTTTCGTACTGCCTACGTACCACGTACCTTCTGCTCTCACGTACCTATAGTCTCCCTATCGTAAGGGCGGGTATATAGAGAGGTTGGTATATCTGCCTGGTTGGTATATTGAAGGGGCTACCATTTTGGGAGTTATATGAGCCTTCATTATGCATTTAAACGTTCTTCAAAACCTACAAAAACAAAACAAAACATCAAAATGCACTAAACCAGTTTAGGGCACACCAATAATCCTTAAAAGAGATAATCACGATTTGCACATGTGTGTGTTTATTTCTGCTTAGTGTAGACAAAAAAAAAAAAAATCATCATAAACGAGATAAAAAATCTACTTAGATAGTATAGAAGCAACGCAATGGTGTATACCCGTAGCCAAGCCCAATCAAGGGCAGAAGCTCTGGAAGGTACACAAGAAGCAGGCACAAGTCGCCTTCACTTTAGTCTTGAGGACTTGGTCATACAGCCTTATCAGTCTAGCCTACAAAAGAATCTGATTCAGAATCCTCGGTGGGGTATGCCCATTCAAAGCAGCCCCTTTCGGGAAGACGCCCTACATGTAGACCTTGATGTAAACAGAGAATCGCCTTCTAAGGTTAGACATGAGTGGCCATAGCGCGATGGAGCGCTAGAGAGGCACACCATCCATTTACAGGGACAACGTGGATATGGCGTCCCTTCTTTACCTCCCATCAGGACAAAAAGACAAAATCTGGAGCGCAGCGCTCCTTACACAGGGCAAGCTAACTTCGCCCGCCCCGTCCAAACCCGTGAAGGAGAGTATGAGGAAAGCCATTGCATTCCTCGAGGACAACAAACAGTGCGGGAACCTTGCGTTTCTGCACTTGTTAGGTATCATGATCAAACATCAAGGCCGGAGCCTCGAGTACATGTCGCCCACCTCGACAGAGGGAAATGACCCATTGAAAATTTAGATCAGCAAACTCGAGGCAGACACATAGGAGACACATTCGAACCTCCTGAGAAAAATAGGGTAGACCAAATTGACCCGATAGTTGCTAGATAGACCACCCATCAAGCCCAAATCATGTGGCTTAAACAAAGTCATCAGGAGATAGAGTACCGACACCGCTTGGATAGAGAGCGCATGGAATGCGAAGCGGATGAGTTATGCTATGAACTACCTAAGAGGGAGCCAAACCCTCGCATACAAAGGGCCGAAAAATATGAGAGGCATAATTCATTGGTGCAGCACAGGTCTTCGTGACCTCATCAAGCTTTGCCTCCGAGAAACAATGATGGGTACCTTCAGCGAGGACTCGATCAAGGTCATGGGTCTCACCCAGAGACTCCTCAAGAACTTTTTGAGGAGTACGAACCAGAAATAGAATATGCTGAAACTCCCCATCAAGGCAGGAGGATCACCATTCAGCCACCCCTCCATAGGCCCCCAGTTTACCATAACTTACAACGGGAACGAACAAGAGAGGAAGAAATAAAATCTTTCGATGCATACCAAGCGCTGTTAGAGCATTTGGAGTCTGTGGATACAAAAGCAGCTGGGCATCAAAAACCCACATTACGTCAACTCCACAGTAATCCGGTGCATCCCTCAGTGCCTACACCTCTTTACCCCGAGCACTTCAAGCTGCCTCAATTGGCAATCTTTAAAGGTGAAGATGACGAACAAGAACACGTTACAATATTTCTAAGCCAATGCTTTGGCATCCAAGACAATGACGCATTGTTGCTTAGAACATTCATAACCACATTCATAGGCCCTACCTCGGATTGGTTCACACAACTACCTAAACACAGCATAAGCAACTTAGATCAATTAGTAGATGTGTTTCTTGAACGTTTTGCCTTCAACACAAGGAAGAAAGCATCACTGAGTGATCTGGCGAGCCTCAGGCAATTTGAGAAAGAATCAATGGCAGCATATGGGAATCGATGGAGAGCTTTGCTTTCTAAGTTACCCTACCATCCCCCTATGTCTGATCTCACGCAGATGTTCGCAAAAAGTTGTTTAAAATCAATCTCTGGTCTATTGTTGCTATGACAACTTAGAAGAAGCTTTGGCACAAGCCAGAGTTATAGAAGAGATTAAGATAGGCGAAGGCGCAATCGCCAAGCCTAAAAATAAAGAGTGGAATAAAACCACTAAAACCGGGACAACGCAACCACAACACGCTGCAGTCAACCAAGTTGTGATAAATGTTCCCACGCCTGTGCCAGAAATGTAGCCTTAAAAGGCTAATTACCAGGTAGTGCCTCCTGCTTATGAAAGAGATAATAGAAGACAGGAGCGAGAATCGCGGCGTCGCCCTAGGCAACAATTCACCCCTTACACGGAGTCCAGGGACTCCCTATTTGACCGCTTGTCAGCGGCAAATTTAGTCACTCTGCCAGAAATCCAAAATATAGACCCTAATGCTCCTAAGCCTAGGGGATAAAGAGAGGAATTATATTGTAGATTCCATAGGCGCAGAGGACATGACTTGAATGGGTGCTAGAAATTCAAAGAACTAGTCCAGGATTTGATCGACAATAGAACATTGGTCGTGGACAACCCCATCACGCCAAACAACCAACAAATGGGGGTATTCAAGGACCCCTTGCCTGCCCACGAGGCACAGACAAAACCACTCCAGATTAATGAGGTGCGATAGGATCTTCCAACGCAGGGATTTGTGGGAATGATTAGCATAGTAACAAGG
The DNA here is from genome assembly GCA_028583015.1 of Wollemia nobilis. NCBI lineage: Eukaryota > Viridiplantae > Streptophyta > Pinopsida > Araucariales > Araucariaceae > Wollemia > Wollemia nobilis. Next base: position 147,007 of record JAQPPZ010001064.1, read on the forward strand.
AACAGAAGGTACCCAGCAGTTGCCCTTGAGGTAGCTACAAGGGAAGTGCCGAAAACATCGCAGCCTCAACAACGCCCAACACAGCTACCTTCGCCTAGACCCGAGGTCACGATACGGACCAAACTCACGCAGAGTTTGTGGACCACATCGGCTAGGCTGTCCATTTACGAGCTTATTCAACAGTCAGCACCCCATAGGGAAGCTCTTATGGACATTTTAAAAGCCATCGAATTACAGCCTCACGAAGAAAATTCTTTCAACAACTTCATGGGACACGTGAAACAATGTACGGAGCTGGTCATCATATTTAGAGAAGACAAAGTCAAAACAATATCAAATGACATGGCAGATCCACCCCTGCATGTTATCACGCGGGTCAACGGGATCCTGTACAAGAGAGTGTTGGTAGATACTGGCTCGTCCAGTAACATCATTACCACCGTAGCCTTAAAACATTTGAAGTCGCCGACCTCTCACATCACAGACCTCCACGTACACTGCTGCGAGCTTTTAACGATGCAATATGCTCGACGATCGACATCGTTGTTCTGTCTGTCCAGGTAGGACAAAAGATAATACCTACATTGTGCCATGTGTTGGAAGGCGAGATGGCTTATAATATACTGCTAGGGTGGCCTTGGATCAGGGACATGAAGTGTGTCCCTTCGATCGCCCACCAGTGCTTAAAGTATGCTTATGAAGGAGAAATACATGTAGTCCCAATGGACTTAGAGCCCTTCAAGTATTGCAATGTGGTACAATTCATGCCTCAATCGACCCTCCCTTCAACGCATTTGGATTTTCAATTAAATCCATCTAAACAGGTCCAATACCGCGAGGCACCACCGGTGGCCAACAAGGCAAAATCCCAGCCAGGTGAGACCTCATCACCTGATCCTTCATCATCAACGCCACCTATCATGGCCCAATAGAAGGACAAGGGAAAACAGATCATGGAAGAGGTTAAACCCTTGGAAGAAAGGTTGCCCATAATCTCAATGATATCAACGGAGAAAACACCCAGCACAACAGAAACTAAGACTCCTGAAACACCAAACATGGAATGGAGTCAAGAAGGACTACCATTTCCTCCCACCCAATCATCAACAATCACTGTTGAAATGGCCAGTACGGGCTTGGGGGAATATTTGGTACAAAATGTTGTGGCGACGCCAGCATTGGAGTCAGTACAAGACATGGGAAGACCTCACCTTCCCATAGGGACAATTGTTCCTCTAGGCTATCCTCCAAACCAGACGAATTTCATGTATGGGGGCCTTGATCATGGTCTTGAACCATGCCAACAAAAAGAAGCAGACGAAGAGCCTTTTGTTGAAAACATCAACTATCTGTCAAACCCAAACTTTGCCCTAAAATATCTCGGTCAATGCAATTGGCATGGATATGGGCTAGGCAGATATGAGCAAGGGATGCGGGTCCTTTGCCAATCAAGATATCAGATGCCATATGACAAGTCAGGAGTAGGGTTCAACCACCCCTGCCCTTAAACATCTTGGTTGAAAATATGCAAGGCCTAGAAATAGGCAACAAGGGGGGATTGGCACAAGATCCGTATGCCAATCCAAATATAGAATACACATTGGGAGACTACCTCCCATGGTCAACAAACACCCCTAGAAACAGCAGTAATCCCTCTCCTTTGCTAGAGAGAGGCAAAAATTCAGAGATTAATCCTCAAAGAGAACATCAACGGCTTCCAGACATCTTTTTGAAACTATTCCCCTTAGAGGTTCCAGCTGAACCAACACAGTGTCAAGAGAATCAGGTCCCTCCACCAAGAGTGGAACAACCACAATGGGACCAGATTAACTTACTAGAACAAGGAGGGTCCTCAACGTCGCAAGCAGTAGTTGCTAAAGAGAATGAACATTTTTGGGTCTCCGAAAGTGAGTCAGAAGATGAGACTGAGATGGACTATCTCAAACATGTGCGATGGAATTATCGCCCTTTAACTCATGAAGATCTAATGGGACAAATGGGCATATAGCTAGGGCATGAATGGTGGGTAGACCCAGCAAGGTGGGACCAAGTATTGGATCCATGGATCCAAATTCAATATGAGCATCGTCCACCTCGAGATCCCATCATGACATCAGTGTCGAGAAAATACCCTGCCATCCTTTTTGCAAATAGGGATGAATTCACACCTAGGGAAGATCCATTCATGCCCATTCTCGTAGAGCTAGATCCAGAGTATAGGGAGCATCTGAAAGAATCGAGTTATCACACCCACGATTCTGGAGACCAAATTCATTCCATCCACATGATCTCCATTGATTTGACCGCACCCATCCGTAATCCGACCGATCCAACATGGTCATTGCATCTAGACATAGATGTCATTGACTGGGATCGCGTCAATTCACCTTTATCACCATCATAGTACTGGCCTTTCGGTGAAATGCCTCATTTGACCCCAAGGACAACTCAAGAAATTTTTTAGGTTGAAGAGGGACCCAAGGTTCCAAACGCAAATTTAAACTCAGCCAATGATATCCATTTGATCCCGACTCCACATCAATTGGAGGAAGGATCCCACATGTCAGTCGAAGAAATGACTGACGTAGACATTGGCTTAGACCAAACGAATCCACAGATTATAAAGCTGGGGGTAAGTCTTTCCCCCAAAGAGCAAGCCAAATACATCGCCCTTCTCAAAGTGAAGAAGGAAGTTTTTGCATGGTCATACAGAGACATGCCGGGACTAGACCTGCAGCTAGTCATGCACAATTTAACGCTTGATCCGAAAATCAAGCCTGTAAAGCAAAAACTACGCAAGATGCACCCAACAGTGGCCTTTATGATCAAAGATGAATTACAAAAGCTGTTGGAT
>JAQPPZ010001065.1:1307500-1531500 GCA_028583015.1 Wollemia nobilis
ACTTGCATACACATGACTCCATATTGTATGCACACCTAGACATGACTCTTCACTTAGCACTCTTTAATCTAAAGACACGTGTGCACATAGACTCACATGACACTTATGCATTTCCTACACATTATTACATTACATAAAATATTACTCACACTCTAATCTAATATTTGCAAGATGTGCCATGAAGGTACCATGGGGGTACATTAGAATGTACCAAATAATGTAATATTCCCCAAAAAAAAATTTACTTCTAATTCTTTTATTGATTCTTAATTTTGTTCCCCTACTAGAGGTTCTTCTTTATTCCTCCTAGATCCCTGCTACTTAATCTAAGACATATCCTATAATTTTTTCTTCGTTTTCTTGTACCATAGATTCATGAACTTATTTTGCACATTAATATTAATAGTACCTAATGAATCAAATCAAGGATAACTGAGAATAATATCCATCTCAACAATATTTATGCTATAATAATGTGAATGTAAAACATGTTTATCAATAATTATTTTGAAATATTCAAAAGTCTAAACATTATCTCCCTCAAGTTGTGTGTCCATAATATTCTATGCTTGATTCTATGACCTCTTTTTCAAATTAATATTTATGAAATTATACTTGCTACTAGGGTTTATGGAAATAATAATGCTTTTCTTTTGAATGCATCTGTGAACCTACAAAATAAAAAATTTATATGGAAACAAATCTCCCTAACCATCTTGTTGCTTATATGATGTCAAAATGAGGTTTCTTCAACCTTCATAGTATTTTGTTCTTTATTTTCTTTAAGCCTTTTTGTTTCTTCTTCAAGTCTTGTGATTGTAACCTTTAAACTAGCTAGAGTTTTATATAGGTCCCAATATCTTAAGAATGTTTGTTCATTTTTTTCAAATGGATTGATAACCATTGTCACTATCAAAATTTACTAGACACTTAGAGGTATAAAATGCATGAAGATGGGATATCCAAGTACAAATATCAAATATAAATATTTAAATTTTATCCACCATTATCTAGCATCAGTATCATCCTTTTTAGTTAATTTTAGTAGTTTCATGAACTTACACCCAAAAAAATGATAATAACAATTGGGTTTCATGAAACCAGGATTTAATAAAATATATATCTCCTTAGTGATTTGAAATCCAAAATTCCACATAAACAAGTAGACCTACAAATTTCTTTCAAAATACAACAAACGATAATTGATTTGCTTAACCAAATTGAAAGGTATCTCAAATTTCATTCTTTTCAAAAAATATGATTTGAAAAAATGTCGCTACTTTTTATGAACCTCTCTTATTAATAACATTAAATCATTCACCAATATGCAAAAATATACAACATGCATCCACAAATAAATTCCATAATAACAATCCACATATTAAAATAGAGATTGATAATACCCTTGAGGTAGGGCAACACCATACAATGCTCCTTATTGGAAGGAAGCCACTCCACAAGATCTCCAGCTCCACGAGCCAAGACTTATACAAATAATACTTGATATGACTTCCTTTACAAGGGGGTACATCTCTCTTATTCATATCTACATTGAGGAGAAGAATTTGGTAGGATAATTTAATGATAGGCAAGTTCTTAACACACTAAGGCATCCAATAACATTGGATTATTCTATCAAAAAAAATTCTCAATGTAGGGATCTATAAGAAATATAAATAAATCCTTGTTGTCCTACAAATAGCCTAAATATGGTGTTCCCATTTTCTAGTACATTTATGGGTATTTGTGTGAGGTGAATATAAACCCACAACTAATAAAAAATCAAGAACATCATCCCCTTACTATTTGTGAGATAGTTGGTATAAAACAATTATATCAATATTTATCACAAATTTCCCCTCTTCTCTTCCCTCTATTGGGTCAGATGATGAAATGTGCAATAATTTGTACCCTTGCACCCAGATAATTTCTCTTTCCTCTATAGACAAGTATGCTATAAAACTTTTTTTCATTTGCTTTCATGTGCTTGTTTGCATGATTGCCTAAGTTTGCTTGTTCATCCCATAAAGTTACGGGGGGCATCTTGCAATGAGGTGATGATTATCCTGGCTAGTGAATAGAATCACTTGAATTACATTTGTAGTAAGTCAATGAGCTAGCAGACCTTCTTAGTGACTCCTTGCTATGCTTCTACCCTTAAGAAGACTAGATATTCATAGATAGGATATACCTCACATGCATCAGTGGGTATGATAAGGCATTGTAATAATAGTATATATACCCCCTCGATGGTCTCTTTGGACATGTTGAGTATTTTGCTAATATAGCTTTAGCACACTACGATGATATATTGGTGCTTTTATACTTATGTGTCCCCTTTGGTGTTCTTTTGGTATTTATACAACAATTGTGTATGATTTGTGTTGTTTTTGAAGATATGATATTTTGGAGGAAGAACTATCCCAAGTGGTATCAGAGCTAAGTTTTGAAGGGGCAAAGCAAGTACAATTTTTTCTCTTCTCTTTTGTTCATATCTGAATCTATTTCAAAAAAATAGTTGATCTTTTTCTTTTCTATTTTTATTTTTTTTAGTCAAGTGGCATCGTTATTTCAGTGCATTTAGAGCACTTAGAAATTTATCTATTTTTTCCTCTATATCTGTATATGTCTCTATTTAGGGTTTTATAATATTTAACCATCGTATGGTCTCACCTCATCCTTATGGATATTAGTTATCATAAATTGGTTAACCTATCCTTTCTATTCTTTAGTGTTTTACAGTCTTCACCCATTGTTGGACATTTTAGTTTTAACTATCAATTCGGGGAAAACAACATATAAACACCCCACCTACTCAATTGTAGCATTGGGGATAGTTGGCTATAGACACCCCAAGCACATCCCCCTTCTCCAAGTCAATACCAACTTCTTAAGCACTCTTTCTATCTCTCTAATCTCTCTTCTATTATCTCTTTCATCTATACCTATCCCACTTCCCCCTATCCCTTATTTCTAGTTCATTGACATGGCCCCCACTCTAGTTTTTAATCAGGTTTTTGCCCTTGAGACCCAATTCCCTTCAGTGTAGGAATCCATAAACAAACTCAATGACAAGATGGATAACCTATCACACTCCCTTTCTCAACAAATAGAAAATTTGGTAACCAACTAACCACCATATCCTCTAACATAACTTTCTTAGGAAGTGAAGAAACATGTGACCACAATACCTGAAACAAGTATAAGATATAAAAACGAGCAGTAGTCTTTATATTGATATGATATTGAATTACATACATGCTCCAAGTAGTTAGTTCGGTGAACCAACCACCCAACCAACCAATAGTTGGTTAAACACCTGCCCAAGCAAATAATGTAATATGTGTATTGAACAATATGCTAACATCCCCCCTTATTACATTATTGGCAAATACAAAGAGTGTTGCAAAACAATTCAAACTTGACACATGCAAGTGCCTTGGTGAAAATATCTGCAACTTGTTCATCAGTGGGAATGTATTGGAGTTGTATATGATGCTTTGGAACTTCATCACGAATGAAATGACATTGAGTGTCAATGTGCTTGGTTTGATCATGAAAGATTGGATTCTTGACAAGATTCAAAACACCTTGATTATCGTAAAACAAATGAAGTGAAATATTCTTTGGAAGACCCATGTTTGTAAGAATGTGGCTTAACCATATCATCTCGCAGACTACTCCACTGGCTGCATAATATTCTACCTCTGTAGAAGATATAGCAACCACCTGCTACTTCTTACTATGCCAAGAGATAGGACCAGATCCAAGATGAAAAATGTATCTAGAAGTTGATTTGCGATCATCAATAGATCCGGCATAATCAGAGTCCGTGTATCCCTGTAGATAGAATTTTCTATTCTTCTTGTACTCCAAGCCAAAATCTGTAGTACCATGGACATAATGAAGAATTCTCTTTGTTGCTTTCCAATGACTCACCTTTGGTTCTTGCATGAACCTTGAAAGATAACCCACAACAAAATTGAGATCTAGCCCAGTATTTGTTAGATATATGAGACTCCCAATCAGTTGACGATAGAGAGTGCCATCTACCTGTGGAGATTGATCATATCTAGATAACTTAAGTCCATGCTCCATTGGAGTTGTCTTAGACTTACAATCTGTCATGCGATATTTATCAATCAATGTCTTGGCATACTTATTTTGTGTTACTCGGATATGATGTTTTTTTGAGTAACTCCCAAACCAAGACAATAGTGAAGAAGTCCTAGATCTATCATTTCAAAATATTATTTCAAATCATCTTTTACTGCAACAACCATACTTTCTGAGCTTCCTGTTATGATCATATCATCTACATATAGCACCAAAATCACTATGTCAGAACCATTATTCTTGATATAGATATTTGCATCTAAAGGACTTCTTTGGAAACCATGTTGCACTAGGTGACTATCTATTTTGATGTACCAAGCTCGAGGAGCTTGTTTTAGCCCATACAAGGATTTTATCAACTTACAAACTTTCTATTCTTGCCCCTCAACAACAAATCCTTTTGGTTGGATCATGTACCCTTCTTCTTGTAGGTCACCATTCAAGAAAGCACTTTTCACATCCATCTAATATAACTTCCACCAAAACTGAGCTGCCATGGCACAAAGTACTCGAATGGTAGTCACTTTGGCAGTAGAGGCAAAAGTATCTTCATAATCTATGCCTTCTTTCTGAGCATAGCCCTTTGCAACAAGATGGGCTTTATGCTTATCAATAGTACCATCTACCTTATACTTTACTTTGAACACCCATTTGTAGCCAATGGGCTTCTTTCTTGAAGGCAGATTTACTAGCTTCCATGTATGATTTTTCATGAGAGATGTATGTTCTTCTTTTATAACAACCTTCCACTGAGGCTTACCAAGTGCTTCCTGAACTGTTGCGGGTTCATTTTCATCTAATGTTGTCAAATAAACCCTTTCATCCTCCATATTTGTTTCCCTACCTTCTGCTGCATCCACAGATAGTTCATCAAACTATTGGCAAAGCTCATCCACCTCTAAAATTGATGTCTCTGCTCTCTTCTGTTGAGTCATACTACAAGTACAGGGTCTATCTAGAGTTAGATCTAGAAGTAAAGTCAATTTGGAATATCTCAAAGTGCTAGTATACCATTTTGGAATCTTTTTCTGAGGGAGTGAACCCCCTTTCTTAGGCTCATCATCCTCATGATATACTGCTATAGAGGTATTATTTGATGTGAAATATTCATCAAATACTACATATCTACTTATATGTGTTTTCTTGGTTATAGGATCGATCAAGCGATATCCCTTTGAATGCTCATCATAACCAAGAAAGATACATTGCAAGGTTTTCTCATCTAAATTCTTCCTTCTCTATTTTGGAATATGCATGAAGACTTTACATCCAAACACTCTTAGATGAGAAATGGAGGGTTTCTTACCACTCCATGATTCTTGTGGAGTTGTACCTGTTGGTCATCAAATCTGCCCAGGAAAGGATTTTGGGAAAGTGTACGCGCCCTAGACCTGGACCAACATTGAAAGGCCGAAGGGAAGAGATGCCCCTCATGCCAATCTCCAGAGAAAGGCCGGCTCCTTTACTAAACTACTTCGGTGTTTTAGACAAGGATGAGGAAAGAGATAAAAGAGTAAGGGGAGAAATAAAAAAGAGTAAGGGTGCAGGAAAGAAATAAAAGGGGTAAGGGAAGAAATGTCAATAATTTAAAGTGGGAAAGAACCAGAAGCACGATCGTTGGCTAATAGCTCAAAACAACAGCAATAAATACCAAGAATAAAATGAAATGAACACGATATTAACCCCCCTATGTATCCTCTGGACGAGTTCCAGGATTACCCTTCCCCTTACGTCGAAATCCAGAGTTCAGAATTACGGTGACCAGGAAAAAGTGAATATAACAGAAACACTATCCACAGGCAGCATAAAAGAAAGCTAATACAACGTTTTCCTCCCCTATGTATCCTTCAGGAAAATTTTAGGGTTCTATCCCCAATCGCACACCTAAATCTAGAATGCAGAATTACAGTATGCAAATGAAGAAAAGATAACAGAAATAATCACAGAAGGCAGCATACAAGAGAGAAATTGAGGCCAAAGCTCTTTAGTATTAATCGCAGGGATTCAAGTTACAACAGCTTTCTAGCAGAAAGTTCCCCCCTTTTACATTACAATGCCTGGGTTTTTATAGAGGACCCGACCCTCTGAGCCATCAATGCACAAAATGGAGGAGTACATCCTCGAAAACCTAAGAAGTCGGCCCTTGCAGCTCTCGTGACTGAGCTTTCAAATCCTTTTCTATATCTGGCAACTACGACCGGGTCAGCCGGGGAAACATGCATTAATGAGCCATCTGAACGTCCTTGGTCTTCGGGTGCAGAGCTCGAGTGGCCGCCATGTCCGTCGGGTTCTCCTTCAGGGACTGAGACTTCCTTTCCAATTGCCAAAAATGAGCAGCGAGTTCATCGGGCACGTAAAAATACATTTATGAGGCACTTGATTGCCTCGAAAAAATACCCGGCTTGGAGTGCGTGCCCTCGAAGTGCTTCGTTGATTTCTCGTTCGCAACTCCGCTTCGCAATGGATGTGAGCCGAAGCAGGTCTTCCTTCTTGGTTTTGCACTTCGCATGAATGAACTTCGCAAGACAGCTTCGGGGATGTAAAACGTCGAAGTAAATATTCCTCCTTAAGATGGCTCTCGATCTTTGCCGCTTCGATGGAAAGGCGTGCCAAAACTACTTTGCTGAGGTTCTCCGCCCGAAGTGGATGCTTCGCTGGTGAGTCTTCAAAATGCTTCGCCGCGATCCTCCCTCAAAACTACGGTTCGGGGTCTTTTGGGCCGAAGTGCATTCTTGCCTTGAAAAATGTTCTGCTTCTTCATGGGCCACTACCACTTCGGGTGAAAGTGCTTCGCACGAAAGCTATCCGAAGCAGATGCTTCGCAACAACTTTCGGCGAAGTAAAAATGGTTCGTCGGTGGGGAGGCCCGAAGTGGGTGCTTCGGCGATTTCTTGGCGAAGTAGTTTTCAATGTTTGCACTCCTCCAAATTCTGCTTCGCTAGTTTTTCGCCCGAAGGAACTGCTTGAAGCGCTTCGGGTGCGAAGCTCTTTTCACGCCTTTCTTGTCTTCCTTCTTCAGCGAAGCTATTTTTTAGCATTTGAGGTTCCTTGAATGCCGCTTCGCAAAACTTTTGCCCGAAGTAGCTGCTTGAAATGCTTCGGGTGCGAAGCTCTTTTCATCCTTTACTTCTTTTTTGGCGAAGCTATCTTCCTTTTCTTGCGAAGCTTTTTTCCTTAGCTTGCTTGGTAGCGAAGCTCTTGCATCTCCATTCTATATACAAAGGGGATGGCGATGAAAGCCAAAATTGCTGCAACTTACAAATATTTTCAAAAACAACAAAAAGAAATACTTTACAAAAGGAAACACTTTACAAAATTTTTGATTTTTCTACCCCTCTATGCAATGTGACAAAATTGTCAACATTCTTGGCGGCTCGCGGGGCAACGAGCTCGTCTCGGTGGAAGAACCCTCAGCCTTGATCCGTTGGGCCAGAGTTACCTCCAGACCCTTCTCCTTTTTCTCATTTTGGGGGTGCTTCCACGACTTCTTCTTCTTCTTCTTCTTCTTCTTCTTCCTCTTTCGGCGAGGCTTCCTGTTGCGGTGGTGGGGGAAGGCGATCGCGGATGCGTTCCATGGTTCGACGAACATGAGCCCAAGCACCCTTCTGAAAAGGCTCTCGGTCTTGTAGTGCTTTGACCAAAACATGGAACCGATCAATTTGCCCTATGTCGGCATGTTTGGCTCTTGTGCTTAGATCATTCAGGCAGGCCGTGATCTTGCAATGTCTCAGAATAAAATCTGTGACTTGTCCTTCTGTAATTGGCTCCTCCCACTCGTCTATCTCTGAGACGTCGCCTTCAAAATGAAGCCATGCCGGCTTGAGCTCTTCCTTGGTCAAAAGGTTCCCATCATCATCCGTGAAACTTGGGAAACCTAAGGAAGAGAGGTCTTGAAAGTAGCCCAGTGATGTGCGTTGCTCATGCTCAAATATATCCAGGAGGTCTTTCGCCTTCTGTGCTTTCCTCACCTTGGAGAAGAAGGCACGGACCGTGGCTTGGGCTGTAGACCAATCCCTAGCCGTCCGGCTCATCGCAACGACCTGCAGGTCCTGATATTTGATACTTTGGACCTCAAAAGCCAGTTTGAGTCGCCTTTTGATTTTTTGGATGACCTCATCTACTATTGGCCCTTCTTGAGCAGCGGCATACTGGGCTTCGGTAATGTAGGTCAAAATTGACAGGGCACTGGAGGCCCGAGATCTGAAGTTTTTTAGCAGGTGTGAGCGGATTTCTTTTATTCTGGCCCCTATCAAACAGCTCCAGGCTTTCTTTTTCGTACAACTGTTGCTGCATCTGTAGGATCTTGCTTTCAAATTCTTTGGCCTTCAGATCAGCTTCGGCCTGTATCTGGCTCTGGGTTTTAGTTGCACTCTGCAGTTGTCTTACTTGTTGTTTCAGGGCGTCTACTTCCTTCTTCATCAGCTCACACTGCTTCTCTATGTCCTCTAGCTTGGAGCGGATCCTGGCTAGCTCCTCTTCCAACTTGATGTTGGCGCTCTCTGCTTCAAATCTGCGTTGATTGGCGATGTTTGCATGTGCACGAAAAGTTTCAATTCTTACATGCATGGATGCAGATTCATTATCTACATTCAAGTGTTCTAGGTCCTTAGTCTTCTCCTGATAGTCGTAATCTACTGGAGTCATCTCGTCCAGGGGTTTTTGGACCTTGGGGACCTTTTTCACCTTATGCAACTTTCCGCCTTTCAAGTCAAAAATGGCGCATTTTTCTACTTCGGCCAGAGAGCGCCCTCTCTTTTTCCTGGCCTCCTTTAGCATCTTATCTGTGTTTTGTCGGGCTTGGAGTAGCTTCTCAGCTAGAGGGCGTTCCTTAATCATGGATAACTCTAATTCAAATGAGGCTGGATCTCCAGCCAAAGGGGTGAACAAATACAAGGAATGGACAGGGGATGCCTCACCAGTAGGTTCGACGATGGGTGTGGCAGGAGCTTCGGCGAGAGGAACGATGTCGTGTGTAACAAGGGAGTGGGAAACGAGGTTCGACGTTGGAGTACTACCTTCGCCCTGACTGAGGACCAAGGGAATGGTGGCATGGGCGAGCGAAGTAGTATCGATGGACTTGTCCCGGCCAGATGACTCGAATGGAGTGGACATGTGAGTGGGGCTAACGGGATTGTGAGACAAACTCGAAGTAGTGAAGGGCAACACGCGAGAGGGTGATTGACTTTGTGGGGAGAGAGAGACTGCTGGGGACTCACGGTCGGGACCATGGTGGACATGCCTTGAGAAACCAGGGCAAAGGGTGGAGAGTGCGTACCTGTGTGCCCTCCTGGTAGAGCAATAGTAGTGACTTCCTGTGTGATCGGCTCCTGTTCCTTTTGAACTTCGGTACTTTCGACCTCCATGACTTCTTCTTCGGGGACCCCTTCTTGTTGGAGGAGTTCCTCCACATCGATGACATCCACGTCTGGGGTTGCTTCGGCTCTTGGTGACGTCGTCCCTTCGATATTTGCTTCGGTTGGGCCGATCGTAGGTTGTCCGCTAGAAGCACCTGGAAGCTTTGTGCGTGGTCGCTTCGGGTGGGTTGGAGGCACTTGAGCTTGCTCCTGCCTCTTTCTTTTCTTCTTCTCTGATGGTTGTGCCGACCCCATGGCACTGGTGTCATGGCTTTCCATAGGTTCCTGAGGTAGTTCTTCTAGTGCAGCTTCTGCCTCCTCCTCTTCTTCTTCTTTCGAAGCATCATCAGCTCTCCTTGGGCTTTCGCCCGAACCTGGGGCACTTGGGGGAATGAAGTCGGTGAAGGAGGTGGGCTTCCAAGTCCCAGCATTGGCTTCGTAAACAACCGTGAAGTCCTTATCCGTCTCCAAGAGTCCATATGATTTCATCTTCTGTCGATGAACTCTCATTTTCCACCACTCCTTTAATTGTTCTACACCCCAGTCCTTCAACTCCTCCCTCAGCTCGTCTTTCATCTTCCTCCAAAAAGTGGAGTCTGGGCTTGGGAAAGGATGTTGAACAGGATCAAACTCAACTTCCATAGGGTAGAATTCATGCCATGGAGGCAAGGTCTTCATCCTTTCTAAATGCCACTCCAGATCCCTCCCATTGGGGTTATTCCTTTGCTCCATGATTTTTGGGTGGGGGCAGACATGAAAATTCTTGAATCTGAGGTGGTCCCTCATCACTCCCAAGGGATCGTAGAGCCACCTTTGAGGAATCTGGAGTAGACCAAAGCTGGCAAGCTTCTCCTCCATGAATACATGTTGCTTCAGGGCAAACACTTCAATTACCCCCATTTTGAAGGGGAAGTCGCAAGTGTGCGCCCATTTTCGACCATGGCCGTAGACGGCATTTGTTGCGTCGCTCTGTCGAGCGACCTCTAATGCGAACTGGTACTCAGAGGGGTAGACAGGTAGCAGGAAGGGCTTCCCCGTGAAGCCGAATAGGTGAACCACAAGCCCTTGCGTTAGTTGGAAGATGTCTCCCTTCTTCTCCATCACCACTCTGTCTCTTAAACTGAGGGGCACCTGAGGGCAAGAACCCTTCAACAAATGAATGGCAGGTCCCAAGAATTGTTGATTAAAAGAATAATATGACTCCGTCCTCGCTAGGAGGGGAGTCCACTGGTACACAGGCAGAGGAGTTCCATCCTTGCCGCTTGAAGAAATGGCAATGTGGGGGAAATTCTTATGTACATGGTAGAAAAATAACCAAACTAGGAAAGAGCAGGGTGCGAAGTACTGGCCCGTCCTAGAATTCTTCATGTTGGTAAGCCGCGTGTGCAAGGTTCGAGCCACCCATTCTGCCCAATCGAAGAAGACTAGGTTGGTGTTTGGCCTTGAAGCATCAGGGGCATAAAATTCCCCTCTTGAAATACATTCGGCCAAAGACACCTCCAGGGGTGCACCGAAGCATCGGTTGACAGGCCCGCGACCCATGCAATGATGGAGAAGATGTCCATGCTCTTGAAATCTGTCAATGGGCGAGGCATCTGAGGAAGCTTGCCTGAAGGGAGCCCGTCCTTGAGGTTCTCTCTTAGAAATTTCAAAATATAGGTGGAGGAGGTGAACCTCTCCATTTGTTCGCTCAGGATGACATTGCGAACGGAATAGCCCTTGGGCGGCCCCTGTTGTGGCATGAAGGCTGCTTGCACATCTTCTTTCAAGATTGAAAACAATTTATGGCCAGTGGCATCTAGCACTTGTCTGGAGGAGGGCTGGTAGTTCTGCGTGATGGCATAGATTAATTCGGGACAATGGTGCACGGGCGGGGTTAGATACCAGTAAATCTATGAATAATACGCAACGGCCCTCTTGTTCTCCGGGGAGAGTCTGCTTGTCATAAACTCAATAGTGTGTCGGAGCTCGGCCATGCTCTTTGAGAGTTCGGTGTCCCTTATTTTCTCCCACCCATCAATTGGTGGCTCTTCAAGTTGCTCCTCTTCTGAATCCTCTCCTTCCTCCATCGGCTATTTTTCTGGGTGGGGATTGAGGTTGATCTTCTTAGGTCTATGTTTTTGCTCTTCTTTGCCCTTCTTCATTTTCTCTGGGGGTGTTGCCTCAGGCTCCTTCCCCTTCTCTTTAGAATTTTTCTTCCCCATTCTGGATATGGGTGGCGGCAGAGTCCTTGATGCAGAGAGCTTCGATGTGAAGGACTTCGATGCGAAGGGCGGAAGAAATGTAGGCTATCAACGGGAGCTCTTAATCCTTGCATTAACAGTTGGCAAACATCCCTTTTACCGCTAAGCCCCACGTTTTATAGCCTTAAAAGGCAACTACCCCAATTTATGGCACCTACCAAAATTAAACCTTCAACTCGGACGGAAGAGGTCGTTTTGCCATTTGATTGGCTTTACGATGGCGTGGTACGCGGGCCCATGTGGTTCGATGATTTGCTCTGCATTGGGAGTTTAACTTCCTGCCACCTCGTACCTGGGCGCGAGCTTTTCTCACAACAAAATCTTCTCGGGATGCGCTCCGCCACCTTGGCATTAAAATCATTCACCCCGAACATTCCCCTAGGTTGTCGTTGGCGCGTCTCTCAAGACACGTTTTAAATGCTCCTCGTCTCGCGTGCCATAGGGTTGGCGAAGTGGAAACCGGTGCTGAAGATGCTTCACGGTGAACCTCCGGTGCGAGCCGATATTTTATGCTTCGAGCCCGAAGTAATTTTACTTCGCCGCATCACCACTTTGTTTCACGGAAGGTTGCCTCCGAAGTTTGTTCCTTTTGGAAAATGGTTCGCTAGATTTTCTTTGAAAACTGCTTCGCTCAAACTTCTTTTGCGAAGCATTTCTCAAGCCTTGTTTCTTTTGAGGACTCCTTCCAAGCCAAAGTGCTTCACTGCGAAGCATATCGCATCAGTTACTTCGCACACAAAATCCTCGAAGGAGATCCTTGCTAGGTCCAGTGAAGCTAGGGCTCGTTACTATGGTAGTATGGTGTTGAACCTTCTGGCAATCATGGAATAGAGTATATACAAAGATAAAATTTTACATACAAAAGTAAAACTTGAAACATATATATATATATATATATATATATATATATATATATATATATAAATTTTTTTTTTTTTTTATCTCAGCGATGAAAAGTCTTCAAATGAAGACCATTGACAGAGATCGGCAAGATCTGACCATCGACATCCTTGAGGATGAAAGAGTTGGCCGAGTTTACCTTCACAATTTCGAACGGTCCGTCCCAGAAAGCGTCCAATTTGTCATGATTCCTAGGCTTGGCCTTCCAAGAATCCCACTTCCATACTAGATCTCCCACTCTAAAAGTGCGGTCGGAGGACTTTTTCTTGAACCAGTCTCGGGTGATCTGAGCATGCTTAGCGAAGCTCTGGTAGGCCTTCTCACGATCTTCCTCTAGCTGCAGTAGCTGAGCCAACCTATTTTCCATTGGATTAACTTCATCTTCCTCTCCTAACAGCTGCAATGCAGGGATCTCTACATGGGTAGGTAAGATGGCCTCCTTGCCATACACCAGGGCGTAAGGTGATGTCTTTATTGACTTCTTGATAGAAATTTGATCGGCCCACAAGGCCCGATCTAGAAGGAGGTGCCAAGTTCTTTTGTTTTTCTCCATGAGCTTTCTTAGCACCCTTAACAGAGTCTTGTTGGTTGATTCTGCCAATCCGTTACCCTGTGGATAGTAATTGGAGGAGACTTTATGATATATCCCATATTTGTAGAGGAACTCATTGATTTTGGTGCCTACGAAGCCAGGACCATTGTCCATAACGATTGCTTCTGGGATGCCGAACCGGGTGATCAATCCCTCTAGGAAGGCGATTACAGTCTCCTGATCAGCATGCTTCGTGGGAACTGCTTCGGCCCACCTGGTGAAGTAGTCGGTTGCGGTCAGGACAAACTTATGCCCAGTGGAGGAGTTCGGCGATATAACCCCTATGAAATCCAACCCCCATTGTTGAAAGGGCATTTCTACTTGTATCGGTCGGAGAGGCATAGGAGCACTTCTGCTTCGGCCGATGAACTTTTGACATTGCTCGCATCTGTGACAGACCGCAAAGGCATCGACGAAGAGTGTAGGCCAATAATAACCAACCTTAATTATCTTCAATGTCATTGTTCTTCCTACGAAGTGACCTCCAGATAACCCTGAATGGAATTCTCCCAGGACTCTCCTCTTATCATCTTCTTTTATGCACCTGAGAAGAACGCCATCGATGTTTCTAAAAAATAGGCCTTCGGGGCGCAATGTGTATCGGAGGGACCGCATCCTGAAGTGCCTTCGCTGCGAAGCATTTAGATGCGAAGGACATCTACCGGTGTTGAAGTATTCAACTATCTCACCGACCCAGTCCTTCTCGTCCTCTTCTTGGTTTGCGAAGCATCCTTCTGCTGTTGAGTCATCCCATTGACAAGCTGTCACTTCGGCCGCTACGCTCTTTGCTAGCTCTTGACATAACGCGTGACCGCGAACCAATTTTGTGGGTCTGATTTCGATGTCGAACTCTTGTATCTTGTTGACCCAACCGACTCTTTTGCTTCCCAATTCTCCTTGGATAATGAAGTTGTGCACATCGGGGTGAATGACAAAGACCGTAACCCGACTTTGGGAAATGAATTGCTTGAATTTCCTAAGAGATTTCATTACTGCATGCACCTGCATTTCTATGAAATTGTATTTTTCTTCATGGGGGTGTATCACCTGGCTTAGAAACGCGATGGGGCGCTCTTCGCCATCTTCCCCTTTCTGTGTCAGGACTGCAACATAGCTCTCAGGTTCTCCTATGGCATATAGGATGAAATCCCGATTGTAGTCAGGGTTGGTCAGGACCGGTGCCTGAGCGATTCGGGCCTTGATCTCTTCAAATGCTTCTTTTCTCTCCTCCGTCCAGATGAATTCAGCGCCCTTCTTTAAAAGTTTGGACATTGGCTTGATGACCTGGGCGAAATCTGGAACAAACTTCCTCACGAAGTTGATCTGGCCAAAAAAATATTGAAGTCCTTTCTTGTTCACTGGGAGTGGGAGCTTCAAGAGAGCCTCAGCTCTATCAGGATCTACGGTGAGACCCTTCTCTGATATCACATGTCCCAATAACTTCCCTTCGCTGACTACGAATATGGACTTCTTTGGATTGATTGAAATGCCAAACTCTCGATATTTTTTGAATACCTGTTGTAGGTGAAAAGGATGATCCTCCCTTCTTCGGGAGAAGACGGTCATGTCATCCAGATAGATAACAATGACCTTATTCAAGAGTTCACCAAAAGCTAAATCCATGGCCCTCTGAAAAGTGGCCCCCGCATTCGAAAGGCCGAATGGCATTCGTTGGTAAGCAAATGTTCCCCACTTGGTAGTGAATGCGGTTTTATGCTGGTCTTCATCCCTAACCCAGATCTGATTATATCCGGAGAAACCATCGAGTAGGGAGAAGCGCTGAGCCCCAGCCACTGAGTGCAAGATCTGATCTATCTGTGGGAGAGGGTAATGATCTTTGAGCGAAGCCTGGTTCAGGTTGCGAAAGTCCACGCATAATCGTATATCTCCATTCTTCTTTCTAACCGGGACTAGATTCGCTACCCAAGAGGAATGCTTTATGGGATAAATTATCTTTGCCTCGAGCATCTTCAGGAGCTCGGCCTTCATCAGGACCTCGATCTTTGGATTGACAGGCCTTTGCTTCTGCCGAAAGGGTTTGATTCCCTCCTGCAACTCAATTGTATGTTGGATCAGTTGTCGATCGTATCCCTTTAGGTCTTGATAAGACCACGCCACTATGTCGGGATACCTTCTGCACAGAGATCGGATCTGTTCTAGCTCTTTCGAAGTGCAATCTGTTCCAACTTTTATTGCTTTTCCAGGTTCAAGCTCCAGATCTTGGTACTACTTTGCATTGACTTTGATCCTATGAGAAACTGCTCGATCATTCTGATCAAAGAGGCTCTCAAGAGTAATTAATCCCTTGGGGACATGATTATTCTTCAATTGAACTAGCCCTTCATATTCTTCATCCTCAGGGCTTCTTTTCTCAACTGTGGCTGCTTCTTGAATCATAAAATTCACAATCTGCTCATCACTATCAAAAACTTGCCAATGCAGATCTCTGTCTGGGATAGAGGGCCTGTAAATCATCCTCACAGCTTTAGGCTTATGCACCATGTCTTCTGCTGGAGAGTACTTGGCTGCGATGGATGCTAGAACATCGGCATGTCGGTTCTTTTCTCGTGGAATGGACTACAGATTGAGAGATTCGAACTGGTCAAACAAGTCCCATACCCTGTTACGGTATGACTTGAGATAGTGCTTCTTTGAAATGCACTTGTTTGTGACTTGATTGCATACCAATTCTGAATCTCCAAAGACTTGGAGATGCTTTATGCCTAACTTTTCTGCTTTCTTGAGTCCTAGGCATAATGCTTCGTATTCTGCTGCATTGTTGGTGCAGCTCCACACCAACCGGTAGCAATATTCTTTTTGCTCCCTAGATGGTGATACTAAAAGAATGCCTGCCCTAGCGCCATTTTTGCATCGGGCACCATCGAAGAACAACTTCCATAGTCCTTCTTGGGCAAATGTTTTGTTCTCTGACTTGATGTGTTTCTCGGGCTTGGTGATGGCATAACATCCCATCTCGGTTTCTATCATGGCATTAAAGTCCGCCAATGAAAACTCATCTTCACAACTTAACTATGCAAGGGATTCCTCGACCAGGTCCACTTGCTCTATCCCTTCCACTATCGCATGCACGGGATCGCTGCTCTCTTCTTCGGACATCTTCTGTACAAGGAAGGTAGAAGGCTTCTCATTGTAGATCTTCACCTTCTTCCCTTTGAATGGAATCTCTAAGTGCGAGTAATCCATAGATAGATATCCTCCTAGCTTCATCGTAAACTCCCTTGACAAGCACATACTGAAATACGGCTCGAGGTCGACGACCACCACCTCTTGTATAACTGTGATTTGAGGCATCTTGTGTAGTCGGATAGGTATATCTTTAATCACTCCTATAGTCTTCATGGGAGTACCATCCAACTGGAGCACGCCATGGCTGCTTCGCGTATACTCCATCCCTATCTCTTCGCACATTGCTTTGGGCATGACTGTCGTCGCGGCCCCGGAGTCAATCATACAATTATGTACAACATACCCTTCCATCTGTAGAGATAGGTAGAATGGAGGTGGTCTATTCTTCCCCATAATGGATGTGGATAGGGTCTGCACTAGGGCAAGTGGTGCTGACTTTCTTGCCTTGGTCATCTTCAATGATTCTTGTAGCAAGTCCACTTGTTCGGGTAGTTGCAGTGCGTCATATAGGCTGATCTTGGCCGGAATCTTCTTCAGCTCATCTACAATATTGTAAGCTAGGGAGTTGTGCACCTCAGGTTCCTTTTTCACCTCATACCTGGTGTGATATTGCTCCGTAGCTTCGACCCTTTGTCGCTTGGTCAGCGAAGGAAGCTTGAGCTTCTCTCTAGCTTGTTCTTTAGTTTCCACCTGAGGTGGATTTGTAGGGGCCTGTTGGGCCTTCTCCTTGACTGGTGCAGGCTGAGGAGCTTCGCTCGGGGCCTGAGAAGGTTGCTGTCCCTTCTCATGGTGAGCATGCACCTTTAAGGGAGCCATTTGAGTAGCATCTACCTCTATCGACCTTTTTCCTCCTCTGGTAAGGACTGCAACTTGCTCTTCTTCACCAATTACCAGGTTCTGATCCAATTGCCTGATGATGTTGACTTGACCACCATGACTACTGCTCGCCAGCGTTTGCACATAATGTTGGTGCAGCATGCAAGTATTCTCTTCGTGAGGGTCATTACACGTGGAGCACCAATGTATGTAATCGAAAGTGCTCGGAGCTTCATCAATCATGACATTTCTTGTCGATGCTCTCCCTTACTGGACCGCTTGATCTTTAGTAAGCGTGGGTGTAGGATAAGACCTTCTCGGTAGAAACTCATGTTGCGCTTGCTTCTTCTTCATAATGGTCATATCATTAGATAGGGTTTGTACTGTGGAGTTCAGGGACTGAACTTCTTGTAGTATTTTGGCTTGCATATCATCGGCTTTGGGAATAGGTGGCAATGGAGCCATCATTGGTATTGGAGGTAGGGCGGGGTGTTGAGGTGGTGTTGGCAATACAGGGAATGCCGAAGAAATAGTGGGCTATGAAGTCAAAAATGTGGGAAAATGGATTTGTGGAGTAGCAATTTGAGATACAATGGGATTCGGGTTCCAAGATGAGATCGGGTATGCAGGGGTTGTAGAGATCTGTGAAGCGGTTGTGCTCGCATACTGAGATTGAGGGAAATCGGGGAGTATGGGCATCGACATCCTTTGGGGGAGCTTACCCATAGCTATTAAATCCATCTCCGCTCTCTGGGCTAACTCGTATAACTCGGGGAAGGTATTAATGTTCGAATACCTTACCATGACACTGATATCAGGGTTGAAAGCCCGAAGGAAATAGTATGTTGTAGCTTCGCTAGTTGGTCGAAGTCCAACTGGTATCCTTTGCCAGGTTCGAGTGAACCTAACATTGAAATCGGTGATCTCCTCTTGTGGATGTCTCTGAATCATTGTGAACTGATGCAGGAGAGAAGATGGATCGACGGACTCATTGAAGCTTCTCATCAATTGTTCGGCTAACTGGTCCCATCCCGTTATAGTACCGGGTGGTAAAGATCTATACCAGTAGAGGAGCTTCCCTCTAAGAGATAGAACCAGAAGCTTTACCATAACTCGCTCCTCTGTGATGTCATGAATCGCCGCCAGAGAAACTATGTCCTGGATGTGCTCCAGAGCAGTCTTCCCAGTTCCATCGAACGTTGGGATCTTCTTCATAGCAGCAGGCGGAACTTGCCCTTGTCCCGCTAGATTTAGTGGTCCCGAAGAATTCCATGTTGGGAACAATCTGGGTGGCGATTGCTTGCTGTTGCATTTGTTGTTGTTGTTGTTGTTGTTGTTGTGCCATATTTGCTCCTGGATTCTGAGAAACAGGAATTCCCGAAGCTCCTCCTTGGTTGCTAACAGGATGACTAATGTGAATGGAGGCACTAGGATGCTTCGGTGAGTTGGGAGGATTAGGAGGAAAGCTAGCTGCTGTACTATCCGAAGTTAATCCTTGTTCGTCAACAGCAGCCTCTTGCGAGGATGTTCCACGTAATAGTGACTCGAGGGTGACCAACCTAGAACGTTCCCCGAAGGCGTCAATATCAAGCTCAAAGAACTCAGTTTCCTCTCCTCTATTCCTAACTCTCCATCTTGTTTGCATGAAGGCACAGACTTAGGTACCGGTCTCTACGACTTAAAGATTCTTGGTTAAACAGAGTCGCCAGATGCTAAGAGTCTTTCGGCAATGAGACGAGCATCGATTCTCACTACCACTCACAAGGTGAGACTGACCGGGTCCCACCGGGCGTGCCAAAAACTGTTGGTCATCAAATCTGCCCAGGAAAGGATTTTGGGAAGTGTACGCGCCCTAGACCTGGACCAACATTGAAAGGCCGAAGGGAAGAGATGCCCCTCATGCCAATCTCCGGAGAAAGGTTGGCTCCTTTACTAAACTACTTCGGTGTTTTAAGATAAGAGTGCAGGAAAGAGATAAAAGTAGGGTGCAGGAAAGAAATAAAAGAGTAAGGGTGCAAGAAAGAAATAAAAAGGGTAAGGGAAGAAATGTCAATAATTTAAAGTGGGAAAGAACCAGAAGCACGATCGCTGGCTAATAGCTCAAAACAATAGCAAGAAATACCAAGAATAAAATGAAATGAACACGATATTAACCCTCCTATGTATCCTCTGGACGAGTTCCAGGATTACCCTTCCCCTTACGTCGAAATCCAGAGTTCAAAATTACGATGACCAGGAAAAAGTGAATATAACAGAAACACTATCCACAGGCAGCATAAAAGAAAGCTAATACAACATTTTCCTCCCCTATGTATCCTTCGGGAAAATTTTAGGGTTCTATCCCCAATCGCACACCTAAATCCAGAATGCAGAATTACAGTATGCAAATGAAGAAAAGATAACATAAATAATCACAGAAGGCAGCATACAAGAGAGAAATTGAGGCTCAAAGCTCTTTAGTATTAATCGCAGGGATTCAAGTTACAACAGCTTTCTAGCAGAAAGTTCCCCCCCTTTTACATTACAATGCCTGGGTTTTTATAGAGGACCCGACCCTCTGAGCCATCAATGCACAAAATGGAGGAGTACATCCTCGAAAACCTAAGAAGTCGGCCCTCGCAGCTCTCGTGACTGAGCTCTCAAATCCTTTTCTATATCTGGCAACTACGACCGGGTCAGCCGGGGAAACATGCATTAATGAGCCATCTGAACGTCCTTGGTCTCTGGGTGCGGAGCTCGAGTGGCCGCCATGCCCGTCGGGTTCTCCTTCAGGGACTGAGACTTCCTTTCCAATTGCCAAAAATGAGCAACGAGTTCACCGGGCACGTAAAAATACATTTATGAGGCACTTGATTGCCTCGAAAAAATACCCGGCTTGGAGTGTGTGCCCTGGAAGCGCTTCGCTGATTTTCGTTCGCAATTCCGCTTCGCAATGGATTTGAGCCGAAGCAGGTCTTCCTTCTTGGTTTTGCACTTCGCATGAATGAACTTCGCAAGACAGCTTCGGGGATATAAAACGTCGAAGTAAATATTCCTTCTTAAGATGGCTCTCGATCTTTGCCGCTTCGATGGAAAGGCGTGCCAAAACTGCTTCGTTGAGGTTCTCCATCCAAAGTGGATGCTTCGCCGGTGAGTCTTCAAAATGCTTCGCCGTGATCCTCCCTCAAAACTGCGGTTCGGGGTCTTTTGGGCCGAAGTGCATTCTTGCCTTCGAAAAATGTTTTGCTTCTTCATGGGCCACTACCACTTCGGGTGAAAGTGCTTCGCACGAAAGCTATCCGAAGCAGATGCTTCGCAACAACTTTCGGCGAAGTAAAAATGGTTCGCCGGTGGGGAGGCCCGAAGTGGGTGCTTCGACGATTTCTTGGCGAAGTAGTTTTCAATGTTTGCACTCCTCCAAATTCTGCTTCGCTAGTTTTTCGCCCGAAGGAACTGCTTGAAGCGCTTCGGGTGTGAAGCTCTTTTCACGCCTTTCTTGCCTTCCTTCTTCAACGAAGCTATTTTTCAGCATTTGAGGTTCCTTGAATGCCGCTTCGCAAAACTTTTGCCCGAAGTAGCTGCTTGAAATGCTTCGGGTGCGAAGCTCTTTTCATCCTTTACTTCTTTTTTGGCGAAGCTATCTTCCTTTTCTTGCGAAGCTTTTTTCCTTAGCTTGCTTGGTAGCGAAGCTCTTGCATCTCCATTCTATATACAAAGGGGATGGCGATGAAAGCCAAAATTGCTGCAACTTACAAATATTTTCAAAAACAACAAAAAGAAATACTTTACAAAAAGAAACACTTTACAAAATTTTTGATTTTTCTACCCCTCTATGCAATGTGACAAAATTGTCAACAAGTACCTTTTAGAGCCCTTGTGGGTGCTCAATTCAAGAGGTATGATATTGTATTTACTGCTTTTGCCCAATACTGATCTTCAATATGTGCTCCTTTTATCATACATCGGACCATCTCCACAATGGAAGGATTTCTCCTCTTAGAAACACCATTTTATTATGGTGTATAAGTTGTTGTCAGTTGTTGCTTTATCCCATGTTCTTTCAGGAATGATTAAAAATATTTGGAAGTATATTCCCCCCCTCAATCTGAGTGGAGGGATTTTATGAAACATCTAGACTCTTTTTCAACAAGTTTCTTGAATTTTCAAAAGTATGAAAAATGCCTCAGATTTCAATTGGAGGAAGAAAACCCACATCTTGTGGGAGTAATCATCAATGAACAATTGACTTTCCACCATAACTTGTTGGCATAGGACTACACAGATCAGTGTGTACCAAATCCAAATATTTCTTAGCTCTGGAAGAGCTAGATTCAAAAGGTACCCAATGTTGCTTCCCTGCTAAGAAATCCGAGCAAACTGGTAATATGGAAGAAATATGAGGAAGTCCTCTCACCATCTCATATTTACTCAATTCAATAAAATATCCTAAACTGAGATGCCCATATCTTCTATGCCAGAGATAAGTGGCCTCCTTTGTAGTTGTAGCTAGAGCAACATGAGGAGTTGAAAGAGCATCTAGAATGAACAAGCTATGCTTGTAGGAACTAGTTGCAACATGTTTACCTTTCTGGGTTATAAAACGTCTCTTATTTCCTTTCACAACATGGAACACAACATCCATTTTTCTATCCAACATTTGAGGAACAAATAATAGATTATTGGCTAATCCAGTGACATAGAGGATCTTCTCTATATGACATCTACCATCTGGAAGAGTGACAAAATATTCCCTTCACCCTTGACTTGGTAGACTTGATCATCAGCAATGGTGACTGGCTTTCCCTCTGTCTCCTCAAATGTGTCAAACCATGATTTATTTCCAATCATGTGCTTACTAGCTCCTGAATCAATATACCATAAAGCATCTTTATGGGAAGATGGAGTATGGGTCATAAGCACCTTGTATGCTCTTTCAGAGTCAGAATCTGAATCAAACCCAGAGGAATCTAAGTCTAAGTTGGATTCAACACAAGAAACATGTCCCTTAGGTTGCTTATGTTTATTTTTATATTTTTGTTTCTCTTTCCCTTTCTTCTGAGAAGGTTGATCATTTTATGGCTTGTTTTTTAACCAACACCTATTGGTATCATGGTTATTCATATCATAAATCTTGCAATATTTATCCTTCTGCTGATATTTTTCCCTTTTCCTTTGGAAGAAGAACCCCCTTTTTGAAACTGACATTGTTTCTTACCCCTTTGTTGGGTGGAAAGGGCAGTATCTGGCATCTCATATTTTTGAACCCGATTTGCCTCCTCAGTCTGAAGCAAATTTACCAACTCCACAAAATATAATTGTCTACCAAAAACATTGAGGGAAGTGATCAACATCTTATAGGAATCTGGCAATGCTCTCAAGATGATAGAGTTCAAGATGTCTCATCCACTGGTTTTCCCATAGCATTCAATTTGGCTTTTAATTCTGCCACTCTACAAAGGAAGAGATCAACTGTCTCCCTATAATTCATACTGAGGGTATGTAGTTGAGTTTGAAGGTGAAGAATAGTGGATTGATTATTTCCTTCATACACAGTAATCAAATAAGTCCAAGCTTCATGACTGGTTTTTGCCTCACAGATATGAGGTTGGACCTCATCTGTAGCAGCAAGCAGGAGAAACATGAGGCCTTTCATGTCCGTCTTATCCCAAGCTTCTTGATTTGTTCTTGTTGTTTGAGGGTGTTTTGTAGTGCCATTTACTACATCCCATAAATATTCCACCTAAAGAATGACTTTCATATTTGTCTTCCATGGTGTGAAGTTAGAACCTTTTAGCAACTGTGAATCTGAGAGATATTTGTGAACTGTAGTCATTGTGAAAGTTCCTTATAACACCAAATTAAGTGAATATCAACAATTTTGCTTCCCCCCTATGTCTTAGAATTTTACAAGAAAAAATGCTGAAAGTCCCCCCTTTATTTTGCAAAATAAACGAGGAAAAAAATTGTTGGTAGACCCCAAAAAAATCCCCCTCTCCTTGTTGTTGGAAAAAAAATGGCCCCGGTTGTACAAAAAATTGACCTTTGCAAGACAAGTTTTTTTTTTTTTTTTTCAACCAAATATTTTTGTTGACAATTTTTTTTTTTAAATTGGTTTTCTTAACAAAAAAAAATTTATGGTAGCCAACTCCATTGCGAGCAATAGGAGAAACGTGTTTTGCAATAAAATGAACCCGAAGGGGTTCGAAACGTGGACCTTGTCCACGCTAGGTAGCGCATAGACCACGTGCGCTACCATGGTGGTTGGGAAGAAGAAGGGACAACCATCCCTTTCTTTCAAACTATGCCCAAAATTTTATTTTTTTAAATGTCATGGGAATTGTCCCACATGCATCATAGGATGCATCGAACACGGTTTAAAAAGAGCAAAATGTTAGTAAAGCATTGACTACCTACGAGCAGTCAGTCCCTCCTTTGTTTTGTCACCTCGTGTAATGCATAGATTTGCCACATCAAAAGTAACTTGTCTGCCATGTCATATGGTGGACCTCTTTGCCACATCATAACTAGCCATGTTAACTCACCACGTCACAGCTCACCACATCACAACGTGCGTCTAGTCAGTGCCACATCAGAACTAGCCATGCCAATTTGCCACATCATAGCTCCTACCACATGTCACATGTCACCTACATATAAAAACCTCGAGAAGCAAGCTCACATTGGGCTTCACTCTTCGCTCATCTGTCTGACCTAGAACGTGTCTCATGATCGCTCTCTGCCCATCCATATGACCTCAAACAATGCACCTCATGACCTCGAACAATGCTCCCACCTAACTTCAAACAACGTCTGATTCGTATCACATGTTGTCACGGGTCTGGTCACCTCGAACAGTACACCTAGGATTTGGTCACCTCGAACAACGCACCCAGCATTGACAGATCTGGTACCATGAAGAAACCTGTGACCACAATACCTAAAATAAGCATAGGATATAAAAGTCAATAGTAGTCTTTGTATTGATATGATATTGAATTATATACATGCTCCAAGTAGTTAGTTCGGTGAACCAACCACCCAACCAACCAACAGTTGGTTAAACACCTACCCAAGCAAATAATGTAATATGTGTATTGAACAATATGCTAATATGAAGTTCCCCACCTCTACCACACCCACCTCCACCTCCTCATCAACCACTCCACCAAAAGATTCAAGTCCCTACTTTTGATCCTAACCTCGATCGGTCCTCCACTTATAGTTGGGTGGAATACCTCGAGTCATATTTCAGTCTCAACCCCATGTTAGTTTCTGACCAACTCACATTTGCGTCCATACACCTTGTAGGAAAATCTCATCACTAGTACCATTGGTGGTAGTGTGAGTGCCCTAATAACCAAACTTGGGCCTCCTTTTGCAACTATTTTTTTGACCAATATGAAGACACCTAGGCCCAATCGTTATTCAGTCATCTTACTCACCTCAAGCAACTAGCATTCATCGAATCATACATGGATGAGTTCCAAGCTCTACATAACCATATCACTTAGTTGTTAGACTGACAATCCATCATCAACATTTATGTTTTAAGACTAAAATATCACATCCAACTTTGACTCAATACAATACCCATCAACACTCTTTGGGAAGCTATTTCTATGGAAAAATTCGTTGAAGCAGAGTTTACCAATGAGTGCCTCATGTTTGCTAAAAGGGGCTCATCTAGTTTTCCTCACCCTTAACCTGTCGATCCACTACAACAATGATCCAATGATCCATAACATCCTCCAACAGTAGAACCAATCGACTTCATTCATGTTCCTGTAGCAGAAGTCACTCAACGATGAGAAGTTTACCTATGCATTCGATGCTCAAAGAAATGGACCCAAGATCATCCATGATTTTGCCATGCTCGACATGTCATCTTCACCATAGACCCAAAATTTCACCTAATGATGAACCTGACCTCGATGATGAACCGCTACATGAACCAACTCTCAATCAACCTGATGAACCCCAACCTAATGTCTCCCTTGTTGTCGTCTCCTCCACTTCATATCCTGAACCACTCTGAGTTAAAGGCACCCTTAGGAAAACCCCCATTACCATCCTCATTGATGGAGGTGCCTCCCTTAACTTTATCAACATTGCTCTTGCTCACCAATTAGACTTGTTCATCATCCCTAAAATTGGGTTCCCTTGTTCCCTCCTAGGCTACCATACTCTCCATTGTGTTGGGATAATCAAGAACCTATATATCCAAATAGGTACATACACATTGGTATTTGACTTCTATGCCCTATCCATTGGCAGTTTTGATACTATCCTAGGAGTCTAGTGGCTACAAACTTTGGGAACTTATAGCACCAACAATTCACCTACCCACCCCTTCATTCTCTTCAAAGATAACCTTGGCCAATCCCATAAACTACATGGCATCACCCCACCCCCTAATAGACTAATCTCCCCAAACCAAATGCGAAAATAATTGAACTCCAGCATTGGGTTTATCATCTGCATCAACAATATTGAAGCCCAACCCACCACCCACCCTGACATCCAACAACTCCTCTCTTGATACCAACTAGTCTTTGCTCCCGTTCCCCTGTGCCCACCACCCCCTCATGACCTCGAGCACACTATTGACCTCCAACACCCACATGACCCTATTAGTCTTCATCCATACCACCACACTTACTTTCAAAAAAATGAAATAGAGAAACTAACATCTGAACTCCTTGACATGGGTATTATCCAACCAAGTAAAAGCCCCTATGCTGCCCCTATCGTCTTGGTTAGAAATAAAGATGGATCCTTCCATCTCTATGTTGATTATTGATAGTTAAATAAACTTATGATCAAAAATAAATTTCCCACCCCATGAATTGATGATATGCTGGACGAGATTCATGGTGCCTCAATCTTCTCCAAGCTTGACCTACAATCTGATTATTACCAAATCCCCATTGCTCTAGTAGATTACCACAAAATAGCCTTTCACACCCACCATGATCATTTTGAATTTTGTGTCATGCCTTTTGGTCTCTACAATGCCCCCACCACTTTCCAAGCCCTTATGAACAAAATATTTGCTCCATATCTTCGTAAGTTTATCATTGTTTTCTTTGATGACATACTTATTTATAGCATCAATCTCACTAGCCACCTAACTCACCTCGAGACCATCTTGTGAGTCCTATCCAAACAACTCTACACTAAATTCTCTAAATACGAATTTGGCAAATCCCAACTCCAATACTTGGGCCACATTATCTCAGTCGATGGAGTTCATGTCGATCTTGATAAAAATTCTACCATCATTTCATGGCCCCAACCAAAAATCCTCACTCAGCTTCGCACCTTCCTTGGTCTTACTAGGTTTTATCATCGCTTTATCAAAAGCTATACCTCCATAATGACACCACTAACCAACCTCCTTCACTTTGACTCACTCTAGTGGTCAACCACAACCGAGGTCACTTTCCACAACCTTAAAGAACTCATGACTTCCACTCTAGTTTTGGCCACCCTGACTTCTCCAAACCTTTTCAACTTGAATGTGATGCCTCTGGGGTAGGCCTTGGAGTGGTTCTCATGCAGGACTTCCACCCCATTGCCTTTGAGAGTCATAAACTTAAAGACCATGAGTGTCACCTCTCTACTTACCAAAAATAAATGAAAGCTATCCTTCATGCCCTCGATAAATGGTGGTAGTATCTCCTTGGCTCCAAGTTCACCATCTTGACCGACCACCATAGCCTCCGTCTACTGCTCAATCAACTAACCCTATCAGAGGAACAGGCAAAATGGGTTGATCACCTCCAAATATTTGACTTCACGATCACTTACAAAAAGGGATAGGACAATGTGGTTGTTGATGCTCTATCCTACCTACCTGACACACCTACCCTCCAAGCCATCTCCCAGCCCCAACCCACTTGGCTCACAGAGCTAGCAACTTCCAATGAGTCTCAACTAGACTTTGGCCTATGGACCTCAAAAATTCACTCTCAACCAGGTTGGTCCTTGCACAATGATCACCTTCTTTATAAAAATTGTATCTTTGTCCACCCTTCATCCTCATTCATTCCTTGCATCTTGTCTAAGTATCACTCCACTCCCCTCGAGGGCCACTCTGGGTTTGACAAAATGTACTATCACATTCACTCAAATTTCTACTAGCCCAAGATGAAAACTCAAATCCTCTCCTTTGTTTTTGAATGTGACACATGCCAATGTAATAAAGTCATAACTATTGATAGACTCACCAAATATACCCACTTCCTCCCCATCCATACTTCCTATACAGCCCCACGCTTGGTCAACCTATACATCCAATCCATCTTTCAACTTCATGGTTTTCCATCCACCATAGTCTATGACCGTGATCCCAAATTCACCAGTAACTTTTGGCAAGAACTTTTTTGTGCCTTGGGTACCTCATTTAACATGAGCACCACTTACCATCCACAAACTGATGACCAATCTAAAGTCCTCAATAAAACCTTGAAAACATATTTATGTTGCTTTGCATCTAACCACCAATCCAAATGGACCTCCTGGTTATCCCTAGTTGAATATTGGTACATTCCTCTCACCACTCTATTATTGTAATATCCCCCTTCATGGCCTTATATGACTATCCCCTCCCTTCACACCACACCCTTACCACCAACCTTTGTACGACTAGCATCCAACAAAAACTACAAGACATGGATCATATTCTCAACACCCTTAAACAAAACCTCTCAGTCACCCGTAATCGCATGAAACAACTCATCAATCAAAACATTTTTGACAGGTCCTTTGCTATAGGTGATCTAGTCTTCCTCCACCTACAACCATACAAACAACACTCCCTCAAGCATCTTAGGCAACACAAGCTTAGTCCCTGCTACTATGGTCCTTATAAAGTCCTTCAACACATTGGAGAGGTGGCCTACGCCCTTGACCTTCCCCCTGAATCCTAAATTCATAACGTCTTCCATGTCTCCTACCTCAAAAAACATATTGGGCCAAATACCACCCCCCAAATTGTACTCCCTATCCTCGATGATGAACAAATCCTCTCTGTCCCACCTGATCATATCTTGGCCAGCCAAAATCATTGCCTATGCAACCAAACCATCTCTAAGTACCTTGTGCAATGGCTCAATAGTGAACCAGAGGAAGCAACTTGGGAATCTACAAATTTTATGTGCCAACATCCCCACCTTCTTGGCTTCGAGGACTCAACATCTTAGGGAGGGGGACATGCTACACTTCTACCCTCAAGAAGACTAGATAGTCATAGATAGGATATATCCCACATGCATCAATGGGTATGATAAGGTGGTGTAATAACACTATATATACCCCCTCAAGGGTCTCTTTGGACATGTTGAGTGTTTTGCTAATATAGATTTGGCACACTACAATCCTACATTGGTGCTCTTTTGTGCTCATTTGTATCTCCTTTTTTTAGGATCCTCAATCCTAACATTATTAGTTAGTATTATTAATCATTTAATTATTATATTATTAACTTATAAAGTGAACCATCACAACCCTTCATAACGTGAACCATCACGTCTCTTCATACGTGAACCATCATGTCTCTTCACCAACGTAGCTTTAGGGTAGATATATATATTAGGTTGGCCATCCATATCAAATCATCCAAGAAGAAGAATAAGAATATAGATTCTAAAGGAGGGAGCCCCCTATAGTGGCAAAGCGATTACAAGGGAGCCCCCTTTGAGTGGCCTGCGATTACATTTACATTAATTTGTTAATAATTTTATAGTAAGACCTTGGGGTCTTACCATTTGGTATCAGAGCCATGTGGGACCCAGTCATGTGGGAATTGCTCAAAGATCTTCATCAAATCACTTTTGTGCGTGAGTATCAAACTCGGTTTGAGGATATCACCAAACACAACACAAGATTGGATGAATCAATTCTCATCAATGGCTTCATTAGGGGATTAAAAGAGGAAATTAGAATGGAGGTGACAAGGTTCAATCCCTATACCATGATGCAGACCTATGGATTGGCAAAATTAGTTGAAGATAAAATCAATGCACAACAACGATTAGGGAAACCACTTATGGAAAAATCATCGACCACTTACATCGCTCCCAAACCTATGCATAATGGAAGGGCACAAAGCACTTACACAACCCCCAAATCTAACCGAACTTTACAAATTAAACATCTTAGCTTTGAGGAGATGAAGGAACGACGAGCAAAAGGACTCTGTGATAATTGTGATGAACAATTTGGACCCCACCATAAATGTGCTACACTAACATTGTATTTATTGAAGGAAGTTGATCCCTGTCTCTCCATAGAGCAAGCAGATGAGGTAGTTGTGTTCGAAGCGACCAGTGCACCTACTCACCGCAATGAAGACAATGAGGTCGATGTGCAAGAAGTGATTGATGTACCAAGCAAGGATGAGGTAGACATACCCAAAGTGATCAATGCTAGCCAAACATGCACTCTACAAGACCTACACATACCTTCCTCACCAATAGTGAGTTCTTGCCATATGACCAAACCTATTCGGAACCAACGCAGAGTGACTACACACTCCTTCTCCGTTGGCTCTACCAAGGAACCAAAAAAGGATATGAAATCATTACCATCACTTTTGATGCATCATTCTGAAGTATTTGAGGAACCCCAAGGGTTGCCCTCCCATCGTCATCATGATTTTCCTAAGGAAGATTCTACTATTGTTCTTGGCAACCCCCCGCTAATGCTTCATCCTTCTCGATATCCCTGCCTACGAAAGGATGCCATTAAAAGAGTCCAAGAACTTACACAAATCCTTCTTGGAAAACAAAGGACAAAGCTTCTCACTTTGAGCTTTGAGGACAAAGCTCTTTTTAAGGAGGGTGGCATGTTAGGATCCTCAATCCTAACATTATTAGTTAGTATTAGTTAGTATTATTAATCATTTAATTATTATATTATTAACTTATAAAGTGAACCATCACAACCCTTCATAACGTGAACCATCACGTCTCTTCATACGTGAACCATCATGTCTCTTCACCAACGTAGCTTTAGGGTAGATATATATATTAGGTTGGCCATCCATATCAAATCATCCAAGAAGAAGAATAAGAATATAGATTCTAAAGGAGGGAGCCCCCTATAGTGGCAAAGCGATTACAAGGGAGCCCCCTTTGAGTGGCCTGCGATTACATTTACATTAATTTGTTAATAATTTTATAGTAAGACCTTGGGGTCTTACCACCTTTGGTGTTCTTTTGGTATTCCTACAATAATTATGTATGATTTGTGTTGTTTCTAAAGATACTTATGATATTCTAGAGGAAGAACTATCCCATTCCTTAATAGTCTTTGCTCATATTGATATTTCAAAATCTGGAGGATAGGTTAAGGTCTTGATAATGTTATAGTCACAAAGAGATATTGCCATGTCAAAGAATCAGATTCCTTTAGTCCAGATTTAAAATCTTTGTTTGCTATACCAAATTCTTGAATATCATTAATGTTGCATATACAGACATGTTTGCTCATTTTCTCAACACATAAAATGCATGATTACTTCTTATAAATGCATGGTCTTCTTGAGCATATACCATGAATTTTATGGGGAGGAAGACAATAATTATCCCTTGATAAAATAGTTTTCACACAATATTGAAAACATTTGTAAGATATATTTTCCTTTTTCCCCTCCCACAAAAGCCCAACATAATGGTATTTTTGCATATATGCATGATTTCTTAAGCATTTAGAATTAGGGGACTCCACAATCAAGCAATGAAAACTAGTTAGGTTAGCTCATATGCATTGCACTTACACTATATTACTAATGCTTAGTAGGTCCCCACCCTTAGGACTTCAACTTGCTTCTTGGTGCACTATTTGTCTTTCTTTGTCGGGATATAGTGATTACCCTTTTCTACTTGGAATCATGTGCTAGTGGACTTTAGTTTATTTTAGTTATTTGAGTTGCATAAAACCTCTAGCCTATGCATTTTTATATGGGATAATGAGGGTTATTCCTTTCTCGGTGGACTTTAATTATCAACACATAACATTTAACAAGGAATAACTTCTCATTATCTTCCATTCTGAAAAGACATAAGCTCACAATTTCTAAGGATTATAAGATGAGAATTATTTCTTTCTAACATAGTTTTCATACATAAGCACAAAATACCAAAAATATTTATGAGAAATAATTATTATCCTCCTTCACTCAAAATCATGAGTTTATTGCCTACTGATATTGTTCTTTTGTGTAAATATCATAATTGTTTGATTACTTGTTGCATGATCGAGTGCCAATTCACTTTCTTGTGTTCATATGTTTGTTGTTTGCATACAGAGTCAAGATGATTCACCATGACCCATGATGATCCTAGTTAGGATAGATCGCATTATATGTTACATTATTTTTAAGCGAAAAACCCCTTCTAGGGCCGCCTTGGTCTGAGAGACCATGACCAGGGGGTTCTAAACCATCAAATTCACCCAATAGTCACACCCGACCCTGTCCACACCAACATTATCAATTGGATTTTGGGTACCCAATTCAAATTTTTGATAGGGTGGATATTCGAACCTGCGACCTCCCTTGGAGGATTACCCTCTCCTCTCCAACTCACATACAACACCTGGATCATTATATGTTACATTTTTACTAGGTAACTAAAGTAGCGAATCTCTCAAAATAATATTCCTCATGCTTGCATAAATAGTTGTATACCTGTCATATATACACTTGCATTCATATATTAACAATGAGAACTAGGACTATTTTTAACCATTTACTAGCACATGAGGGACATGTTCCTATCATAGGTTAAAACTAGTCCATAATTCTCAAAGGCAACAAACTTGTATGCTTTTTACTTATCATGTAAATTAAATAAAAATATTAATAACCTTCTTTTCAAATGATGTCAATGCCTCCCAATTCATAGGAATGGATGGCTCTAACTTCTTGTAATACCTCTAATTAATTTTTGTGTTTAGACCTCTTGTTAATGCCCACTAAGTGATGAGTCGACTATACCTTATTTTCTCATGGGCCCTAATAAAGGTCTGAAGTAATGAAGCCTAAATATCTTCATTTATTCATTAGGACATGGACAAAATAATTCCATTTCTCTTAATGAACAACATAGAATCTTGAAAAATCCTTTGCCAAACATGTCAGGTGACAAATATCCTATGACATATATACGACTAATGACAAGATCATCCATGAGCAGGGAAGCAAGAAGTAAAAAGCAAGTGTAAGCCGAGAGCAAGTGTGAGCTGAGAGCAAGTGTGAGCCAAGAGCGAGTGTGAAATGAGAGCAAGTGTGAGCTAAGAGTGAGTATGAGCCAAGAGTAAGTGTGAGCTAAGAGAAAGTGTGAGCCGAGAGTGAGTGTGAGCCAAGAGCGAGTGTGAGCCAGGAGCGAGTGTGAGTCGAAAGTGAGGAGGAATTATGAGCAAGGAAGCAGGAAGTAGAAAGCAAAGTGTGATCAATGAACAAGTGCCACTTCTTATTCCAAATCTTATGAGGATTTAAAGGATTTATTTGAATAAAATCTAGGTAACGTGAAAAGAAAGTCATTTGTGAAAGTATTTACTGAAAGTAAGAATGTCCAATTTGGAAGTATGGATGCCCTAGCTAGCAATAATAGAAATAGTGAATCTATGGAAAACCTTGTCCAGGTAGCCGATTCTACTCCATACGTGATTATCAAGGATGAGATGATTGAGCATGATATAATGGCTCTTAAAATCAAAGCGTTAATTATAAATTTCATGGATACTGGCCAAGTTTTTTTTAGATTCAAAATTAGATCAAGTGAAACTGGGGATTGAATTCAAAGTACTCCATGACTTTTCTTCCAAAATGATTTTTCCTCATTATTTTATCTAGTTCAAAAATAAGGGATAAAATAATGGATGGAGGTTCGTGGTTTAGGAGCAAAGATGCATTATATTTAAGAACTTACAGTGGCAATTTTTTTGTGGACATAGAAACTATTAAAAGGCTTTTGGTATGGATTAGGCTTTTTGGACTTCCTTATCAACTCATCAATAAGAAGGTTTTAAAAAATATTGGTTATACTCTAGGTGATTTCATCCAGGAGGGACCAACTACTAAGGAGATGAGGTATATTGTATACACTCGAATATGTGTTGTTATGCATATTTCAAAACCTTTAACATAGTCAATTAGTATTAAATCTAAATCAAGAGAATGGGATCAACAAATGGATTATGAAAATATTGCATTTCGATGTGGAAAATGTCATGAAATTGGGCATATGGAAACAAAGTAAAAATGATGGTGGAAGAGATGGAAATTTTTGGGTAGAGGACAACTTCAATTCAAAACAAGGAGATCATATCACATGAGAAGCTAGGTCAAATTAAGAATTTTCCAGTCCTAAGAAAGTGGCTAGAAAACCCCTCCACATCATCATATGACAAAGGCCATTATAGTTCACCCAAATCAACCATTAGAAGAAAAATGATGAGGGATGAGAATTACAATGCACAAGTTCAAATATAGGAGCTAAAGGTGTGAACAAAGAGCGAAAGGTAAATTTTAAAGCAAAGGAAGATGGGGAGGTGAATTTTAAAGCAAATGAGGTGAAGGAGGTCAATCTTAATCTAGGTAAATCACTTTTATTCTCCTCAAGTAGCATAAAATCTTCTCCTTACAATAAAAATAATTAAAGTAGTACAAAGTGTATTCCTTGCAATTTAGGGTTTCAACAGAAATACAGTAAATAAAATCTTATGAAGGATAACCAAGGAAATTTAGGGTTTTAAGGCCAACATAAAGTAATGCCTATGGAGGATCATCTATGCAGTTTAGAGTTTTTAAGGCAACATAAAGAAGAAAATGATAATGAGGATATTCCTTGCACTTTTGACTTTTTAGGGCAACATAAATCTTTAGAAGATAAGTCTCATTATGAACAATATGAAAAAATAGAATAGATTGATGAAGATGAGAGTGTTGGAAAAAAATGGAAGAAGGCGATGAAGATCATCAAAGCAGGAACAAAGAGAAAAATAAACTCAAAAGGATATTAGTCTAGTAAGAGAAATAAAAATATCACAAGTCTTAACAAGAACTGGGGCTAAGACCACTAATAAAAATAAAAAAGTGTTGATGATGAAAATGATATCATGGAATATTAGGGGTATGAATAAAACCCCTAAAAAAAGAGTTATTAAGGAATTAATAGGTTGTTGTAGTCCTGAATTTATTTTAATACAAGAAACAAAATTAAGCAGTGAGAAATGTAAGGATGATTTTAAGAAGATTTGGAATATGGATGATTGTTTAGCAATTTCTTCTATAGGATCTTTAGGTGTTATTGCAATTATGTGGGACAAATGCAAATGGGATGGTCAATTATTAGAAGTAAAAAGTAATTGGGTTGTTAGATTATTTTGCAACAAAGAGGAAAACATCAAAGTTGGGGTTATAAATGTATATGCTCCAACTATAGTTACTCCTCATGAAATATGTTGGAAGGACCTTAGCATATTTTTGTCAAATACAATGATGATTCATTGTGATCTATGGATTCTTGGGGGTGATTTTAATATTGTTCTATCTCTTTTGGAAAAGAAGGGTGGTATTCCAAGATGATCTAATCAATGCAATATTTTGCTTCATTTGTTAATTCAAATGACCTTTGGGATGTTAATTCCTCAAGCTCTCAACATACATGGGATAACAGATGCATTGGATAAAATCATATAGCAAAAATACTGGATAGATCCTTATTATCCAATAAATGGTTGTAAACAAAATGTACAATATCTTTAGATATTTTATTATGAGCAATATCAAGTCATAAACCCATTTTTTTGACTTGTGAGTTACCTAATAATAGTCATCCAAAGCCATTTCACTTCTAGTTTATGTGGATTCAAGACCCTGATTTTTTTCCAAATGGTTATATTATGGTGGGATGAAGCAAAATTTGAAGGATCATGTATGTACAGGTTTGTTCAAAAGTTGAAATATTTAAAAAAGCAAATGAAGGTTTGGAATGCAAAATATTTTGGTAATATTTTTAAAGAAAAGAAAGAAATTGAATCCAAGCTCAAATAAAAACAAGATATAGTAGAAATTAATGGAATGGACTAGGATTCTTATGTGCAATAAAAATAATTACTTTATATCATAATGCATTGAAAAAAGAGTGACATTGGTTTCAAAAATCTAGAGAGAAATGGCTTAAGGAGAAAAAAAATACAAAAAAAATCATGTTACAACAAAAACAAATTCTTTGTTCATCATACCAAAAATATTTTAACTCCAAATGGAAGAAATATTGAGGATGAACAAGATATAAGGAAGGAAGCAATTAATTATTTCAAATATATTTTATCAAATTCTAGACAAAATAAGGAGGCACAAGAATACCTTCTACAAAATATTCCATCAATTATCACTCAGGGACAAAATGAAAGCTTGATGAAGAAGATATATATGGAGGAGCTATTTGAAGCAATTTTCTCTTTCCATCCTAACAAGGCACTTGACCCCAATGTATTTCTTACAATTTAATTGCAAATTGTTTAGGATTTATTGAATACTAATATGTTAGTTGCGGTTGAAGAGGCCCAAAAAAATAAGGCTATAATAAGTGATATCAATGCTACTTTTATCACCTTGGTTCCCAAGAAAGACAACACAAAATATTGTGATAATTTTTTACCAATAAGCCTATATGATTTATTCAAAAGTTATGGAAAACAGGTTTAAGGGCATTTTAGGGTGTCTTATCTCAAAGGAATAAGATGGTTTTGTCCATGGTAAACAAATTCTTGATGGTTTAATATTGCACAAGAGGCCATACATTCTCTTCATTCTATGAAAAACTAGGTATGCTTTTGAAACTATATATGAACAAAGCATATGATAGGGTTTCCCAAAATTTTCTACATGTTATTCTTAGAAAGTTTGGCTTTGATTATAGTTGGTGTGA
The DNA here is from genome assembly GCA_028583015.1 of Wollemia nobilis. Classification (NCBI taxonomy): domain Eukaryota; kingdom Viridiplantae; phylum Streptophyta; class Pinopsida; order Araucariales; family Araucariaceae; genus Wollemia; species Wollemia nobilis. Next base: position 1,343,589 of record JAQPPZ010001065.1, read on the forward strand.
GTGGATTAAATGTTTTTATAGCATTGCAAATTTTTCTATTTTGATCAATGGTTCTCTTACTGGCTACTTCAAGTTATCTTGTCAACTTTGCAAGGTGATCCACTATCTCCTTATGTATTCATTATTCTAGCAGAAGTATTAAGGAGAGCCCTTTCAAAGGCAAAAATGGAAGGAAAAATCAAGGGTATTCAAGTTGCAAAAAATGGTCCCTCTGAATATCTCCAATTTGTTGATAATAATTTTATTTTGGGCTATCCCTCAGTTAGTGAGGCAATGGAGTTTAAATCAATTTTATGATGCTATGAGAAGGCTACTAGAAAATTAGTAAATACTACAAAATCCAAGATTTTTCATTAATACTGCCCTAGATTTAGATTAGGGTTTAAATTTGAAAAAATTCCATCAACCTACTTGGGTATTCCTTTGTCTGATAAAGGAAATAAAATGAGATTTGGATCTCTTTTTTGGATAGAATGAAAGCTTGCTTGGTAGGTTGTAAAGGTAAGTTCTTAACCATGGGAGGAAAGCTACAACTTATAAGGACTACATTGAAATCCATCCCTATTTATATGATGTCACTTTCAAGACTACCAATAGAAATGGCATCAAAATTTGATAAAATTCAAAGAGACTCTCTTTGGAAAGGTTTCCTCTTTGTAAGTTGGATAGGGTTTACAAAGGAAAGAATATTAGAGGCACAAGCTTGCAGAATTGCAAACAATTTGGCATTAGGAGAAAATATTGGGCAGAGATTATTCAGAGATCAAGGAAATAATTGGGTAAAAAATTTATCTAAAAAATATATAGTTCTCTTGTTACAATGAAAATATTTAATAAATAACACTACCCAAAGGATCGTCAACATGGAACTTTATATTAGAGAGTTTGCAATTGATAAAGAAACATATTATATGGTCAATCAATGAGGGGAGTTATGCAAATATTTAGTTTGATGCTTAGTTGAATCCTTATCTTCTTATCTTTGACACAAAATGACAACCATTGGCTCAAGCATGCCTTGCTTGTAAAGGTCCAAAGGTCAAAGATTGTATTATTATGAGCAACAACTCCAGATCATGGATTTTTTTAGTAACCTGGTTGAAGGAGAGGATCTCAAAAAAATGTAGATGAACTTTGAAAGATGCTTCAAGAGTTTTATTTGTTGATTTTTACATGAAATGATGAGTTGATTTGGAATTTATCAAAGGATGGTGAATACTTTGTTAAATTGGGATTTGAGGATTTAGAACAATCAAAATTTTCTTCTCCCAAATATTTTCCTTGAAAGAATGTGTTGGTCATTATAGGCTCTCCCTAAGGCTTCAGCACTCCTTTGGTTAACAGTTCAAAGTAAGATTCGTACAAGAAAGAGTCTACAAAGAAGAGGATATTATGGACCCTTTAGATGTGCCTTGTGTGAGAAGGATTTAGAAACATCAGACCATTTACTTCTTTATTGTCTGTTTGCTCACACCATTTGGGGTTATTTTTTAAAAATATGAAATTATATTGGGTAGCTCCATCAACATTGAAAGAGTTGATGAAATGTTGTATTAATTATTTCAAAGCTAAAGCATTATGTATTCTTTGAAGGATTGGCCCTGCCATTATTTTTTGAAATTTATGGCTTGAAAGGAATAACATAATTTTTAAAAATAGATCTCAAATTCATGTCCAAGTTTGAAACCGTATTATTGCCTCTCTTGTAGAATGTCTAAAAATATGGTGCTCATCATGGAAAGTCTCAATTGTAGAAAAAGAGGTGCTAATAACTTGGCTACAAGATTTAAATATATAGGGAAGAGTCATCTCCAACAATGGAATTAAAACAAAGGATCTACTTCGATCTATGGTAAAATAAAAATGTCGAGAAATTGGGTTTATCAAAATTAATTTTGATGGTGCTTTTAAAGGAAATCTAAGAAAAGTTGGTGGAGGTGGTATTTTTAGAAATAGTGAAAGAAAAATTCTTCGCTTATTCAAAATCATATGGAACTTTGACTAAAAACTATGTATATGCTAGAGCACTTATTATAGGGATAAAAATTGTAGTAGAAAAAGGATGGAAATATATTTCAATTTAGAATGACTCATAAATTATCATCAATGCTATTAAAAAAAATAGATGTGGATACTGGATAAAAAATAATATTATTGTTTATGTCCATCATCTATTACTAGAGGCAATCTCTTGGAAGTGTGAGCATATTTATAGAGAAGGAAATCATATAGCAAATAAATTAACAAATTGCAATGTTGATCTTCATCCCGATGAAATTTAAATTTTAGAAGGTAACTAGCCAAGTGAGATTTTATCTCTTAATCAAAATGATGTCAAGGAGCTAATTGTGGAACATAGCACTTTGAGGAAGTTGAAGAATATATTTAAGAGAAAAAAATGAAAAAATTATGAAAAAATGTATGCTGCAACAAATGTAATATTTTGGCATTTCGATGGGAGTGGCCCCCAATAGAAGCCACATATAACTTATTTAAAAAATGTAAAAGTCACCCATAGAGGCTTCTGCTAATAGTAACTAACATATGTCATCATAATGAGCCCTTTGACTAGGGGTATTCAATATGAAGATATACAAACAATGAACAAATATGGATATAGACTATCCAACAACAAACAAAATGTGAACATAAATTGTCCAAAAAGCAGAGTATTATATGGACATAATTTTTCCAAAAGTATTGTATCATACGAACATATATTATCTAAAAATATTGTATCATATGGGCATAGACTATCCAAAAGCATATCTTATACAAACATAGACTGTCCAACAACAAAAAAAATGCGAACATAATTGTCCAAAAAATATTGTATTATATGGACATAGACTATCCAAAAACATTGTATCATATAGACATAGACTATCCAAAAACAGTGTATCATACGAACATGGATTGTCCAAAAGCATATCTTATATGGAGATAGACTGTCCAACAACAAACAAAATACGAACATAGACTATCCAAAAAGTATTGTATAATATGGACATAGAGTGTCCAAAAAGTGTTGTATTACATGGACAGAGACTATCCAAAAACATTGTATCATACAAATATAGATTATCCAAAATAATTGTATTATATGGGCATAGATTGTCTGTGATACATTTTTATAGACATAGATGGTCCAAAGGTATATCTCATGGGCATAGACTGTCCTAAAGTCATTTATTATATGGACATAGACTACCTAAAAGCATATATTATATGGGCATAGATTATTCATAGCATTAAAAATCATAGACTACCTAAAATAAATATTCCCGTCTAAATATTTATCAATTATCAGGCTAGAAGTACCATTCCTTACAAGCTAACAAAAACTCAATAATGACATAAACTATCCAATGATATGGACTACCTAAAATTGCTATCAATCTTAGTTACCTAAGTGCTTATCCACTAATTAGGCTAATAGGCCACTGCGTAGGGGCTAATGATGCCACATCAACAAACATCAATTTATTAAGCACTTTCTGAATAAGACTAGCAAATTAACGCTCTTCAATTAGCAACAACATTCAAAAGAATTAGATGCATGCAAGTACCTCGTTTCCATAAATGAAATAAATTTACAAGAAATACTTCCCTTTTTCTTGAATTCAATAAAACTATCCCGAGGGTATTCATTAACATCAGATTACATGATATATACTTCAAATCATAAAAACCAAATCATTTTATTTTGAAAATTAATTTTCATCACTAAACTAACAAAATCAATTTTTTGAACCATGAAAAACTCTATTCAATTTATTCTAAGTCAACCTCAAACCTCTTCTATAATCTTCATTTACCTAATCACATTCATCCCTCATATTTGCACTTGCCTCGTATTTATGCTTGTTGAAATTTTAGCAAAATCATGATTTCCCTTCAATGCTTAGATCTTTCCAAATCAAATTAATTTGCTAAAATTCTAAGATCACATCCAAAATAATTTCTACAAGCATATATGACTATTATATTGATCATAAAACACCATTAACAAATCACATCATTGAAATCCTCAAACCAATAATTTTACATAAATTTTCACATAACATAAAATTTAAACACCATCAGTAAATTAAACATCAAAATAATGCACTCAAACTAAGCCATCTGGTGAAGGTAGATAATAGAGAAAAATAAGTGCCCTCACACCACTAATTAAAGAGCTCATGGATCTAGGTTTGTGACCCGCTATCTAGCACCCACCTAGAAGTGGGGGCCTCCTCACTAATCTCTATGAGACACAAGTCTTCAATTGTGAATATGATCATGATCATGACCTTGTGGGTTATGGGAGTTGACACTCTAGAGGGACAATAACATGATAAATAATATTATGAAGGAGCACTCACTCTATATTTACCTATAAATCCTATTGGTTGAGCTAAATATCCTCCTATGTCCTATCTAGCTCCTCCTACAAATGAGCTACATCCCTCTCCAATTGGCATCACATTCCTTATGTCCTCCCTAGCTCACTCTCTATCTGTCTTAGTTATTATACTAGTGACAACATGATATCTCCTCCTGACCTAACCCCTATAGGTTGTGATGTAGTGGTATCCAACTCCATTGTCAATTTATCTCTTCTATCATAGCAAGGTAATCTCCTCCACAAACTGTGATGTCTTCCCCCTAGTTCAGCCACTCGTTATAACTCCTCTACCTCCATAATCCTTCCTATGATAAACCACTCCAACTCTACTAAAAAATAATCTCTCTTTGCTCATAGATGGTAGATCTCCCAATCTCTCTCTTTTGTCTCTATGCAAAGATCTATCTTCCAGTCCTCCAACTGTTGTGCCATAGCATCCTACTTTGACCTCAATGTATCACACATCTAAAGTAGGATCTCCCACTTAGTGTTTATATGGATACTTTCACTTGACTCACTTGGGGCTCCCTCAAAATATCTTAGAGTAGACTTGCTTAGACCAACCTAATCCATATGCACCTTCAACTACTTGCTAGGACCACCCTCACAACTAGTAGGTGAAGGCTCATTAGGACCTGCATCATCTATCCTAGCCTCTAAGGATGGTAAAATCTACAAAGGGGGCACCAAAAATAAATGCTACCAATATATTTGTCATTGCTTATAGATGCCTCTATAATGTTGGGCTCTGTTGATGATGAACCCTATGACCATTGGCCTAACCCTCTACTTGGGGCTCCCTAGCTCGTTGGCTACTCACACATTGAGGATAAAAATCCTCATACCACTATTGGTAGCCCTCAGATACACTTGGACCATCTTGATTACAATTAGAAATAATAGGGCCATTTGTGTTTGCTTCCACATGGCTAGTAGGATAAGAAAATTGACCCACTCCTTTATACCACACCTCTTTGTCAAGTATACCCAACTCCCTACCAAAATATCATAGCATGTGGTCAAATTGATAGAGCTCGTACTCACCCTTAGGTCCCATCATCTATATCACTCATCTAACCTAGGCTAGTTTATAGACATCCTTTTCCCACATTATATGTGGTTGATAGGATTATTATATAATCTAATCTATAGCCAGATCATCGATTGTCTCTCACATAGATCATAATTTGCTCTCTATTGAAGCCTTATGATCAATTACAAAGTCACATACCCATAAATAGGTAATAATAATAATATTATCATCCATATTCCCAAGCAAACTAGGTGGTCAAACTACTCTTATGTTATCCATAGCCTAAACCTGAAGAAACAAGCAATATACTATGCTCTTCACTCGCTTGTATGTTATGCAGTGAAGAGTATGATATAGTTGGGCTAATACTATTGGTCCCTATGTGTACATTGTGTGGTGGTCCCTCATGTTTGCTATCACCTTGTCCCATCCCCACTACATATTTTGTTAACTCATATCACTCATGAGCATTTCTGACACCAAGGCACAAAGCAAAGTAGTGTGGTGATCTAGGTGGCATGTAAAGTACCCGTCATTGATATCAATTCCAGATCCAATAGTATAATAATTAGGAATGCCAACCAATCACCCCAAGCACTATATTTGATTAAGGTCTAAAATAATTATGGAGCCTCTAATGGGGATACTAAGGATCCTCCAAATATCCTCCAACATAATTGTCATCTCTAGAATATACTAGTCTTTGAGTACCACCTCTTTGCTAGTGTTGTCAACAAAGCACTATCAAATGACACCTTAGGCATATCGACTATAAAAAATAGGCCTAATGCTCTCAAATATCACTATTTGCCACTGGTCGTACACAACCTAGGGACCACGAACACATATCTTAGGTCACCAGAACTCTCAAAACATCCTAAAAATGCAAAAGTAATGAAAATTATTATTCACCATCTAAGGGCATAAAAACTCAACTAACTTATAAATAAGCATAATCAATTTTAATCGTCACCATTCAAAAGATCTCAAAAAATATTTTCTAACAAGTATAAATAAGACTATATTTTGCTATTATCTGATGCACTAGAAATAAGATAGAAGGTCTAGAATGGGTGACCCCAACAAAAACTTCACCAAAAGCAAAACAGACTCCATAGTTAGAAAGTACTCAAAAAATGCTCTCCAACGAGTATAAACACTCTTAGTTTTTTAGCCATACGCAAAAGCATCATATGGTCACGAATTTGCCATATGGGTGCAAAAACATTGTACAATCATAAATTCGTTGAACGGACACAAAAATATCATACAATTGCAAATTCATTGTATAGCCATTTCCCATGCAAAATTGACATGAATTTTTAAAAAATCATGATTCTTAAGAAACCTACCTTAGGCTCTAACTCTCCTTGCTCGACAACCCATATGTCCCCCACCCAATATCTCAAATTTTTTTCATATGCCATCGCCCTTAAAAATCGTGCCTTATGGAAAAGAAATAAAAAATCTCCCCTTTACTCTTCCTCTCCCTTTCTCTACAACACAATTGGGGGCAAGTAAACACCTAGCCCCATTTATACCCTCCCCCAACCTTTTCCCTCCAAAATCCTAATTCAAGAAAATTCAAATTAAACTTAAATTCAAATTTATCTTAATTAAACTCAAATTAAAATCAAAACCTTAGGAAAAAATAAAACTCAAATCTTTCAATTAATAACCTTCCAATTTCAATTTTTCATGGCTCCTCGACTACTCATCTCGGTAACTTGAAGGGGCATACCCAAGCATAGTCACACAAGTACCTAGATATAGCACATATTTTACAACACATCACAATTAATTCATTCATCAACCAACATCATAAAAATAGTACCCCTTTTTGCAAAATGGAGAGCATATACTTTTGAAGCATTCATCTTACAATAAACACTTCAAAAAAGGGAAAATATAGACACTCAATTTTGTTCCCTAGATCGATTGCTCAACATTTTTTCCATCTCATCTTTGACCAATTTGACCAAAACCTTCTTTTGAACTTAATTTCAAGGGAAAATATGCCATCCACTTTAAATTTCATAAATCTTGATCAAATCAGTTCATATTGTACTATTGGAAAGCTCTCAAAACAAGATTTTTGGAAAGTATAAACATGACCACTTTTTGCATCCATAATAATTTTGTGGCCATGTGACAAATTTATAGTTGTATGGCAAATTTGACCTCTTATGACAAATTTTCCCCACTTGACTTTGACCTCCTCAAAACCTAGGTTAAATCAACTCCAGTTTTCAAAAAATTGGTACCATTGGAAAGCTCCCAAAAATTATTTTTCAAGGAGTATAGACACAACTAATTTTCCCACTCGCAACGAATTTGACTGTACTAATTTTGACCTTCTCAAAACTGGATCAAATCAACTCCAAGTTTCACAAATTTGGTATTGGTGGAAAGGTCTCGAAAAGATATTTCTAACAAGTATAGACACAACTATGTTTTCCACCCATGGCAAATTTGACTACACTCTCTTTGGTATTTTAAAAAATAGGTCAAATCAACTTCAAAGCTGGTTACATACACACACATAGATTCTTAGTGATACATATACACATTCTGAGGCAAGCATTAGTATTTTGGTAGTTACATTGTTAGGATACTTTGTTAGTAGCATGACATTTAGCAATAGTTTTGGGAGGCTTTAGGGGCATTTTGTAAGGTGATAATGCTATCAAAATTGCTAGCTTGAGCTTTTTTAACATTGGAGCTTCACATTTAGGACTTGGCCTCTTTCTCCTATTTCTTTCGTTTTATTTACTTTTGCATTTCCAATCTTATGATTTTGTACTTAGGCAACTGTAACTTATTTTCATTACAAACCTTGAGTGGTATTGTTGGGGCTTGATCCTTGGATCAAGCTAGTCTATTGTTTAGAATCTAATGGACAAGCCCCAAACTACTAATATTTTTTTTTTGTTTCTTTGTAGTCATAGATTTGTGTTTCTGCTTTTGCAAGTTTATGGTGAGTATATGGGTATGTGGCAAGTCTATTTTCGTTTTGTATGTACATAATATTTTTGTAGCTACATGGTATTTTTGTTGTTATACGATGCTTTTTCTTCTATACAACATTTTTGCAGCTATACAATATTTTTGCACCTGTACATCATTTTTTTAGTAGTGCGAAGATTTTGCAATTTGTTTTGTTTTTTGCACAATTCCCAAGAACAGGACTAAAATATCAACTTCTATCCTACTTTCAGTCTACAATAGATAAACTTTGACTTATTCCCAACTTTAAAGTTTTCATAAAAAGGTATAAGAAAAAGGAATTCAGATTTTGCATTTTAGAATAATGATCTATGCAAACTTTTCATTCCCTAGTAATAATATATTTTGTTAAGGAGAATCTTAAGTAATAATTCTTAGATTTTTGTAGCGTTAGTTTAATTTCATAAATATTGCTCATATAAGTGGCATTTCATTAATCTTGCAACTTTTGCTTTGGAAGAGGAAAAATAGAGTACTTTTATTTTAGGCAGTTTCTTTCTCGTTAGCCTTAATGCATAAAAAATGATATATGTCTATTTTCCTTCACTTTTTCTTGTAGTTTCCTTTGTCTTCTAGGATTTTATAGGATAAAAAGAATAGCTAATCATCTCTCAAAGAAGACAAGACTAAATTCGGGCTACAAATAAATCTTCATAAAAAGGCTTGGGGTTAGTCTCATTTCACTTTCTTTTGTTGTTTGTTGCATGCTTTGATAACACATTAAAAGGATCTCAATTAAGGAACTTGGAACTTTCACTAAATCTCAAGGAAATACATCCTTTGTTTAGGCATTAAAATGAAAAATGCATGGAGTCTTTTGCATCTAGGATAAATCTTGTTTTCTTGCATTCCTCTTCCACCTCTGCTTAAAGGGAAAAATGTAGAAGGTTTACTTCCTTATTTGTTTTAAGATTAGTTTTTATTGAAAACTAAAAAAATCATGTTTAGAATAGTTTCTTATTTGAATGTATAATGGTGTGATGCATTTCTATTTCATTTTGGTAGCATCTTTTTTTCAAAAGAATTAGCACTGAAAGTAAAAAAGAACTCCTTTTAACCTAAGCATTTTATTTTCTTTGTCTTCTTTGTTTAGACATCTAAATTGAATTTACATATAGAGATGCATTAGGCTAGCTTGTTTATTTGTATGATTCTTTCCTTTATATTTTGCTCGAAATGAAGAAAAGAAAATATTTTATTTTAGAAGTTTATATTTTAGATCTTAGAATTAGTGCCAAGAAATGAATTGCATATAGTACTATTTTATGTACATTGTCTTCACTTGCATTTGCATTTGCATCATTGCATTTAGACATTAGATTAGAAAAAAAAAATCTAGGCATTTACAAAAAGAAACCCATCAAAGTAGATTAAGGAAAATAAAAAACTACCCTTAGTGAACCCTTAAGTCCTTTCTTTCACCAAAGATAAAAATTCAAAAACACAACAATGGGATGACAACAATACCCTCTCATTTAAGTGTGGATCCTTGAAGAAAAATGATCTATGAAGGTCAATGCCTCCTGGGATCCCCTTCTAGTCGCCCACATTATCAAGCATCAACTCCCCTAATGTGTCCTTGACTTGATAATTTTGTGTGAACAAAGCTTCTTATTTTTTTTGCACCATAATTATTTACCACAAGAATGAGTTAAGAATTTGAAATGTTGGGATTGGTTGCCTTAATAGTTGTATCTTTAGGTTATGGTTGTGACTATAACTATGATTGTGACTATGACTGCTATTACGCTTGAGTCTTAGCAAGAAGGTCCTTGCCTATCTTGGGTTGCAAGACATAGAATTATTTGGTAGAATGTAAAACATGCTTATAATAAGCATAAAAGTTCTTATTATTACCAAAACCCTTAATGGAGTCAATTTGAGAAGAAATTCAATTCTTGAAAAGGGTGTAAGGTTTGAGAAGTTGGATGGGATAGAAGTACTCTTTTATGAGGGAAAATAATCATTACTATTTTCTTTTTTTCTAGCTTCCACCTATAGAGAAATTTGGTAAGCATGCTCCAAGGACATCGTGGTGATAAGCTTGATCTCCTCTTAAAGATAAGAAAATAATTAAAAGATAAAATTGATACAAAGAATGTAATGATAAGAAGCTTGAGGTTGGATTACCACTAATTTAATGTCTGATCATCCATATGGAAATTAGCCACCATAATATTTTATGCCTCCTTGATTTGGGGTTGTGTCTTGAAGCATACCTCTAGATTATGAATTCAAGCATCTACTTTATGCTCATCAATTTTTCCATCAAAATAAGAAATAAATATCTTGGTTTTCAACTTAAAGACAGGTTGGGAAAACTAGACAATTGAGGAAGAATTGATGGATTTCTGTCCCATGAGAAGTTGGAACAAATTTGTCATTTGTTCCATAATTTTTAGCTTGACTAAAACTCATGTTATTGTTTTTATAGATTGTTCAACAATTGGGTCAAAAACTTAATTAAGTCAAAATTAGGTGTAAAGTTGCTTGAACTAGCCATCACAACTAAAATAATAATAATTTATAGGAAATAAATGGAATAATATCTACGCTACTTAGATGATTCAGTTTTTTAATGGAAAGGAAACAATTATTTCTCTTATAGGTGTCAAATCTAGAATAAAATATTGAATAGCTATTTAGAATGACAAATCAGAATGCCATTTTTCTAGTAAGAAAAAAAAAGCAAAAGGAAAATGTTGATTTGTAGGTAAAAGGAAGACAACTTAGGGCAACAAGTGTAAAAGCACCAAACTCAACAATAGGGTATGGTGTCGAAACCAATATTAACTTAAGTTTGAGCAAACTCATCAAGGAGGGATCCCAACCACGCAAAGATATATTTGGAGATATTATTAAAGCTTTGATACCAAATGGTATGTACCTAAAATAAAAATTATAACAAAAGGCATAAGTTGGACTATAGATTATAAATGATATAAATGTAAAAGTAAAATAAAGAGGATAACCACCAAAACTTGATGATTTATATTCTTTATTGGAATGTATTAAATAAAAATACAAGGATAAAATGTATATATTTTTGAGGAAAGCAAAGGCTCAAACATACAAGAGATATTTATGGAAATTCAAGATCTTGCTAAAGAGTTTGAAGAAATCAAGTTTACACTTACTTTAAGGGAAGGTGAAAAATGTGCAGATAGGCTAGCCAATAGAGGAGTTTTGATTGAGGATCATGAAGTTAAATTCTCCTTTCCATGGTTAGAGGAAGTAGTGAGTTTGCTGAAGCTAACAAGAAAATGTTGATTGCTTGATTAAGATTTATTTTCATATTTTCCATTGGTAATATCTTCTTTATTTTATAAAATTAATTTGTTTTCATATAAAGCATTTATTATAATTTTTGTGGTTGCACTTGTGTTTCAAGAAGAAAACTAGCAATCTAGATTTCGTAAAGCGGACTATGATAGTGCGATGTTTTGGAAATATTACTCTACTAAGATGCAATGCATAGATAGTAGAGGTAAATTTTTGGTATTATGAAGGCTAATATAGAAAATATCAAGAAGGATGTTGAATTCTAGAATATTTGTATTCATACAAAAATTGAAAAGATCTTGAAAATGAGAATCAAGAATTCAGACAATTAATGTAAAATGATGTAGGTTTCTAGCTATAGCATCTCAATTGAGATGAGCAATGTATCTATTTGTAAACTCTCAAGCTCTAAATAAGTGAGTTGTAATTTTTCAAGGGTGGGGGACCCAAGTACAACCTCTTATTATTCATCCAAAAAAACAAAGTACATGCAAAATACACTAATTGGAAATTTTCAACTAGAAAGATAAAAGTTATAATTAGAAATTTTGAAAATTCACTAATTAGAAAGACTAGAAAGTGCCATAGTTACAAGCTTACCATAGTTTTAAGGTCTTTGGCCTCTCTTTGAGATGTTCAATGTTCAAACCTCACTTAGTATGAGGGGATCAAGACCCCTTATAAAAACCTGTGTAAACTCATTGAAAAATAAGACTAAAAAGGTGCTAATTTATATAGATAGAAAGTATGCTACAAAGCAACCAAAAAACATCCAAGCTTCTAATATTAAGGGATTCTTCTAGAAGAAGCAATTAAATACAAGTACTTTGATGTATATTAGTTGGATAATGTGCAAATTAACTAGAATAATGAGAGATTAGAAAGCACTTTTTGCATTGCAAAATAAAGATGGTGAGGCAAAATTATGAGATTAAAAGACTATTTGGGTCTTATTCTAATTGTTAGTGATGCTTATAATGTATTATGGGTACAATGTATGTGCCAAAAATAATTCAACATTTAAATAGAGACACATGAATAGGATCCAAAAACATTTGATTATAAGAAAATTCAAATTAAAAGCTTTAGTTTCATATGAAATAATTTAACAAATATAGGTGTTTTTCTATATAGACATCCATAATGATTTATCATCTAGGATATGTAAAAATAATGAAAATATATATGTGTCCTAAAATTATAGTAGGATATGATCTTTGTTAGGTATTAATTATAATGTTATTTTATCACTTTGTTGAAGGTATAGAATATGAAAGGACATGACTTGCTAGTCTTCGAAACATCAAGAGTCTCTTGAAACCAAAAGATACCATTTTATACATATTTTTGTAAAGGTTGCATATTTTGTCGATTGATATGAATAATAGCAATTTTCTACTTGCTTGATTCCATCATCTGGTATTAGAGCAAGAGGAGAGTTTGTGTGAGGCAACAACCAAGAGAGGAGTTGTGAGGAGTGTTATTCAAAGGGACAGTCATCATCATTTGATGAAATACCTTGTGTCTATCAAAGCAAGGATCTAAGGTTCTTTTTTACAGTCATTATCTTGTGAAATTTGGTATTCATATCAGCCTCTACCTTTCCCATTTTACACTCTCCCCTAGAAATCAAAGTGGAGAAATAGAAGTGAAACATCCATTAGTGGTGAAGCAAATGTGAAACATAAATTAGAGGATGTGGCCCTAAATATTATAGTAGATTATGTGGCTATTGCACCACCTCAGACCTTATGCTACCCCATATATAGAACAAAATACAATGATATAAGAAAAAGTGATATTACGGGTCCTGTTTGACTAGATAAGTTCGGTTGAGACCCCAAAAAATACTTGTTCTATTGGTATAGACCAAGGAGATGTTGAAAAGGATACATCTCAAGCCTTATAAAAACATACAACTTGATTTTGACGTAGACATTACCAAAGGTTATTGTAACCATTTGAAAGAGCCTATCTCAAAGAAGAACATGGAAATTTTTTTTTTTTTTTTTTGGAATTTACATGATGGAATCGGTAGCCGCCACGAATCCGGGCAGACTGTCCAACTTTTTATGAATGGAAAATATTTGTTGCAACATGAATTCACAAGTGATACATCTACAAAAAATTGGACATAGACGGTGAAAATAGTAGTCTTATACAAATAATACATGGAGTAAATACAAAAGAGAAGACTTTGAGATCATACATGGAGTAAATACAAGTGAAGTACCACTATAATTGAATTAACAAAAAAATAGAAACTAAGCAAATTTGTGGACATGGCAAAGGTTTGAAAACATAAATAAAGGAACAAGATACATGACAAAACTAATATACCTTCCTTTCAATGCATATATATATCTGTAAAGGAGTTGGTATTTGAAAGATAATATTAAATTCTAAATGAGGGGTCATGAGTTCAAATCCCACCAAAGTTAATATTTGTTTATTACTGTAGAGGGGGAAAACTGCCCTACCGGATACGATTCTCAACTAGATCCATTGGGAGTCGAGGTGAACCATGAGGGTAAGTTATAACTCTACACTTGATGGGAAACAAGGGGAAGGGTTCACTAGGAATGGTTTTAGAACTCGTTGCAAGTCTGGGGTGAAATGTGTTTGAATGTGTCAATTAAGCATGCACCTGTGTTTAGCCTTTCTAAAACTACACTATAAAAAGGAGAATAACAATGCAAGGAGAAAAGAGCTAACCCTAAAATAATTCTTTGTTTGAATAATTATTAATCCTAGGATTACAAAGCAAAGCCTTTGAGCAAGGGTCCAATAGAAATGCACAAACTAGGTTAAATTTCTAAATGGACACTATATGATTTTATTCTTTCAAATGCTTAGAAATTTGATTAGATGCTTTTCTTTACTTGTGACCTTTATTTTGAACAAAAATAAATAAAAATTAATCAACAAACAACCTAAATATTTACTAGGGCACTTATTTGATTTGATGGTTGTTCCAAGCTCTATCTTACATCCAGCAATGTCCCACAACTTTAATCCTGCAAAATAACTACATAAAACTCTCAAAAAATATGATATGCGTTAGGGGTCTACTTAGGTTGTTGTATGACTATACTTGGAGATGCAGTAGTCAAGCCCCCTAGGTCCTTTTAGCTAACCTTTAGATTACAACAATGAAAGTTGACCTTTTTGGAGGATGAACAAGCATAATACCATGCAATTGAACATAATGATAAATAGAATGTAGATTATGTAATTATGATCTAAATATGATATAAAATATAGATCTAGGATTTGGGGGTAAACTTCTACTCCTAAGCTTAGTGTAGGCAAAATCGCATGCTATACGGGATGACCGTGATTTCGCTTTTGATGAAATTGTGCCCTGTAATTATGGTGTGCAACTTTGTAATAAAATAAAAATGTAGTAGAACAATGCAAATGAACTAACAGTAGATGCAAAATTAGCAATGTACAAATGCAAATAAGAAAAACAATCTGATGGTAGCGAAAAAGCAGACAAAATAATGAAGGCCTCCAAAATAGCAGACTCCACCTTAGGGCTCCAACACTTATCCGCCAAGGGTAGCAATACACAATCAAATTCAGTAGAAGAGATCTCCACATAATCCAAAAAACTTCAATAAAGTCTTATTAGCACTTGCATAAACACTTGTTGGTAGCTTGTTAAATTGCTTCACTTAGAATTTGTGGTTAGAAAAGATCTAGGAGTCAGGTCTCAAAAAGAAAGCTTCAAACCCTCTATTTATAAGATATTTGAAACAAGAATGAGTGGGAAAATTGAGGAAATTTTGATGCCAAAGAAGGTTAAGTGAAAAGCTAAGGTTTTTTAAGATAAAACCCTAACTAGGCAAAATCACACCTCATAAGGACTGATCGTGATTTCATCAAAGTAAGAAAAATGGGGAGAAATAAGGGATAAGAGAGGCCCACACTTGTTGTGGGCAAGTTGGAGGGTCACTCTAAGGGTCTAGGGAAAATGACTCACTCAAGTGGGTCAATTTTTTGTGTCTACATTTTGCCCCCTCTTTGATGCATTTATGGCCTAGTAAATGCATCAAAGAAATATGTAGACATCTATGGGCGGAGGACGACAAACAACAACAAAAAATTATTGGTTGGTTTAGAATAAAGAAGTGGTGTGAAAACTGTGTCATTTCGAACACTTTCATATTTTACATGCAAATCGAGGCATTAGGGACATTAATGCCTCTTAGGCCAAGGTGCCCCTCAAGTTTCAGAAGGGATATCACATTCCTCATGAAACTCAAAACAACAAACACATAAGAAAGAAGAGTGAAAATAGGAGAGAAAAAGTGGAAAAATAGACATAAAAGGGGCAAAAGGTGAAAAACCTAATTCATTTTCACTACGCAAAACCGAAGAAAGGAGCTCTGGAGAAAAACAAAGATGGCACTTTCGACACACCGTTCAACCGTTGTGAGGGCGAGGTCAGCGGAGTAGGCACAAGTAAGGACTAAAATCCTCCTTCTGTATTAGGATAGGGTAGATTTTAGTCTGTTTTTCATGCATTTTTTATTTTTTTTATTTTTCTCCAGAGATCGTCGTGCATGACCTAGGTACAATTTCATGACATGACCGCAATTTCACCCTGGTTCATGACAACGAGCGAAATCATACCTTAGAGATAGGGGGTATGATTTCATAGAAGGAGAAGAAAAACAAAATCATGCTCGAAGCTAGGTGAGCGTAATTTTTCCAAAGAGAGAGAAAAAGAAAGAAAGAAAGAGAGAAACAAGGAAAGATGAAGCAACCTAACAAATTGATTAAGTTTTGTTAATTTTAATTTATTAATGTGCATAAGAAACTGATGAAGCTTTGTATATTATGTTTGTAGATGCAGCATGATGTACTAGAGAGTGAGTGGTGATCGAGATTCTTGGAGGTAAAGCTAGATGGCCTTTCATAGGTGGAGATAGATACCCTAGAGGTCGTGGGGCTAGACCACCTGGTGGAGATGCCTCAGGTAGAGGTAGATAGAGTGCTATAGTGCTAGCAGAGAGATGGTACCCAAAATCATCAACCTTTTGGTTACCTATAGAGGAGATGGTAGTCACACTAGAGGATGTGTGGTGCATCTTGCACATCCTCATCAAGGGGAGAGCAATTTACAGGGTACAGGATCAGCGAACTACATTGAAGATATTATCAAGTGGTTGGGTCCACCAAGTTTAAGAGAGTTTTATCTTGATTGATAATATGGTAGGATGCTATGGGGTCGATGCTCTAATGACCATGCTCTGTGGCTGGTGGTGAGATTACTGATGTGCCATACCAGTAGGTGATATCTAGCATGGGTGATGGTGAGTGTAATGGCAAACATGTGAGACCAGCAGGTGAGGTTTGCATGGGATTCATATGTGTTGGCCCGTTTGTATAAGATATTTTACAATGTCATGTATAAGCGGTATACAGGATTAATGTGCACAATGTTGCTATAAGTATGGAGCTAGGATCCATTGCCTAACCTAGAGTGACTAGTAGCATACATATGGTCTAGGTCCTTCAAGCGGGTCCAGAGGACATATGCCGAGAACCTGCCACTAGCGAAGCAGGTTAATAGATGAGCTACGAAGATCGAAGATCATATGGCAATTATGGCGTCTACACCCTATATGGGTTGAGGATGTGGAGGATCTAGCCAGGGTGAGGAGGATCAGGTGGGTCTCTATGGATAAGGGATAGTTGTAGCTCTTCCAATTTGACAAAGTCCAATGATAGTTCAAGATTTTCCAAGAGATCTTGACCTTGGGTGATTACTGGTATAGGCAAACTTTTTAGGATCCATTGGGTGTCAAAGGGGACCTTGATGTGGCAAGGTGGGCAGAGGAAGACTTGGATGATCCACTCCTTAGGGATCTAGATATGGATGACATTGAGGTGGCCCTCAACTATTGGAGGTGGTATAGAGGTGTTATGCCCCTAAAGATCTCCCCACCAGTGTTGGTGCAAAGGCACCAAATCATGAGTCGATGTATGCAACTAGCACTGAGAGAGGTCACTCAATGCACCATGGAGCAATACTAGCAAGTACAAGAGGGCCCAAGATACAAATAGATATAGGTTCAAGTGGAGCTAGTGGTGATTGCTAATACTACAACTAGGACCAAGGAGGTGGGAGCAACCAAAGTTACCCTTGTGATGGTTGAAGCCATATCGAGCAGAGGAAAAAAATAGACCTCTACATAAACAATAATTGTCCCTAGTGAGATTGTGAGTCAAGGAGACCTGAGGAGGGAGATAGAGGTGCTACAGGTATAGGTAGTAACTCTATATAGGGATATGGACCTGCTTCGAGAGGATGGGGCTAAGAGGATATAGGGGTTGAGGAGTGCACTAGGCACTACAGAGGTAGAGAGGGACACGACATGACCAAAGGTTGACCCTATCCAGGAAGAGGTGATTTATTTGTATGAGCAACATCGATAGGCTCGGGTAAAGGGGATGGTTGTAGTCAACAACAACCAACAAGGTGATGGGATCCACCTACTATACAAGGAGTTGCAGAGGGTGGGAGAGATGTTGGAGGTAGTCGTGTAGAGGGTGACCTTCTTCTAGATGGTATACTACTAGGTAATTTTAGTAGATTAGTGAGTGCCAATACCTTCATCCCTACAAACACTGAGCCAAACTTGATTTAGATCACAGATGGTATCATGGTCCATGAATATGCCTCCACCAGGACCACCTCCAATGGATAGAGCTGAGGAGACAGGCTCCTAGAGCTAGGGAGGGGATTGGGGTGATATACCAATTTTTAGTGTGATATGCATCCCTAGGGATGGTTGAGTGTACCAGGTTTGGACTGTGGTACATCGATCGGATAGACCTATGTATATTTTTCTTTATTGAGTAATATTATGCTACAATTTGTGCTATGTGTGTGATTATGTGTGCTTATTTTTATGGTGATTTTTAAGTTTTATTTTAATGTTTAATTTTCTTTTATGCATGATATGCACTTAGACTAAAAATGCAACATGTATGGATGCAATGGAGTGAATGCAATGCAGGAAAATGCATGGATGGAAGAAGGGGAACAAAAAGAAGAGAAGAAGGAAAGTAAAAGGAGGAAGAAGGGATAAAACACTACTCTAGGCAAAATCGCGCCCCATAAACATGGAGCGCGATAATGCCTAAACAAAATAACAACCCATAAATACGAAGTGCGATTTTAAAAGAAAAGAAAAAAGACAAAAGAAGAGTAAAAGAAAGAAGAGGATGAAGAAGAAGAAGAATAAGAAGAAGAAAGAAGAAAAAAGAAGGAAAAAAGGTCAACAAAGAAGCAAAGGGGGACTCGAGGCATGATGTTTGGGTTAGCATAGATCGTACCAAATCAATGTGATCAACCATGCATACATCAAGCAAAAGAAGATGGACAAGCAGAGTGATACTCACTATGGGTGTAGTACTTGCTAAGATGGTCAAAATGTGGAGCGAAACCCATTATGGGTGTTGTGCTCGCAAATATGGATAGATGATCAAGATATATACTCGTTGGGATGTATGCTCACAAATGATCGAATGAAGGTTTCCATCTCACTCATGGCCATGAAGTTATTCGTTATGGGGTGTGTTGTGTATGCAAGATGTATTAGAAAGTACTACTCGATAGGGGTGTGGTGTGTGCAAAATGTGAATGAAAAAAGCAAACTGAGCAAGATAGGATGTGAGTGTGTGCATGTGTTAGAAGAAAAAAAAAGAGGAATAAAGAAAAAGCAAAAATCAAGGAAGAGTTATGTTCCTTGACCTGAAGATAAATTGATGGTCATCAGTTATGCTTTTGAGATCAAGCAACACAAAAGCAAAGACAAAAGGAGAAAGGAGATAAAAAAATAAGAGGAAAAAAGAAGCAAAAAGCCCTAGGTTGGGGACTTTGCTAGGCATAAGAGTCCTAGTGAGAGTGCAATGCAAGTGAGCCACAACCTAACTAGGTATCATCACATGCCATTGTTGTAAAGATCCCCAAAAACTATATGATCAAGCAGTCATGAGCAAGCGACAATGCAATTATGACAAGCAAAATGCAAATGCAATGAAATGTTAGGCAAATCATGCAAAATATGATAGGTAAACATGCATTATGAACAGGCAAACAAATGTGGCGGATGAAAATGCAAGGTATACCTAATCAATATATATATATATATATATATATATTATTGTTATTGTTATTGAGTAGAACGATAGTTGGCACATAGTCTGATTGTGCCTCCTATCTTAACAAAAAGAAAATGCGTACAAGGGATTGATCTATCAAAGAAAAATCTAGAATAGGGATCATCTTGATGATCAAAATCATAAGGAATCTCCTTCATAGGTTTTTATCTGGTAGCCTTTGCACAAAAATCTTCATAAAACCTAACTAAATCATCTTTCTTAACAAAAGAAGGGGTAATCCCTAATTTTGCAAGATATCTATAAGATAATGAAGTAGGTTCTCCTTGAGAAGCAACATATTTACCATCATAATGCATAAAATTTATCATATTACAAAACAAAACATTAGAGGGATAAGAAGGGCCTTCATCCTCGTCACTCCACTCCAATTTTTTATGATCTATATATTCATCATAAGTTTTAAAATGATGATCATTATCAAATGGTAAAGGTTAGTTTTTGTTGGGAATGTAGCCTACACCACACCTCCCAGGCCAAACTTTGATATCCAAAGGTTCTTGAATGTCTTTCTGTTGTGGCCCCAAACCTTTACCCACATATCCCATACTAGATAGGATCTATTTACAAAGTGGGTAATCATTGGATATGTAGCAATGGGTAAAATAATGCTCAATAGGAGAAGGGTTGCTACTACGGATATTTTCTTCAAAGGTTGTTCCTACAAAGATAAAGGTACGCGTGCCAATGTGTACAACTTTACCCTTCTTACGAGGTAAACCCATAGTCCTTGGTGAAGGTGGTAGCTTGGAAAGATCCAAAAGAGGCTCTTGAAGGAAATGATTAACTTGATCCCATGATGAAACTTGGATGAGAGGTTCCTCACTCACTTTTAGACTTTCAAGTTGCACAAATATTTGAGATGAGGGACTTGGAGGAGCAGATGATGAAACTGAAGGACAAATATTGAGACTAAACTGAGTTTGCTCAACCATCAAACAATATTTTAATGGACAAGGGTCACCCAAAATGGTAACAACTTGATCTTTAAATTTTAACTTCAAACATTGATGAAAGGTAGAAGGGATAGCCTTCATCACATGGATCCAAGGATGTCTGAGAAGAATATTAAAAGATGTTGGGCAAGATACCACATAGAACAAGGTATTTGAGATCTGAGGTTCAACCCTCAAGGGGAGAGACATGGTGTTGCAGGTCTCTTGGAACTCATTGTTAAAAGTCTTGATGATAATATCAAATTTAGTTAAGTCTTCCTCTTTTAATCCAAAATTTTGGAAAAATTAATAAGTGCATAAATTAATGGAAGAACCGTTGTCAATCAAGATTTTCTTGACAAAAGTTCTCCCAATAAATATTGTGATGTAAAGGGAATAATCCCCTCATAAGTCTGAGGAAGGCATATCATCATTCGAAAATGTGATGTGATGTGATGTATCCTAAGAGAACCTACAACATTGGCTATAACACTAGGGGAAATGTATACAAGGACAGATTTTTGTCTTACAAGTTCCAACAAAACTTCCCTATGAGTAGGAGAAGTTTGTAAGAGTTCTAAGAAAGAGATCTTGGATGAGGTACTAGCTAACCGATGTTGAAGGTCAAAGGAGAATTTAGGTTGAGATTTCAACACTTAAGGTGGTGCTTTTACTCCTGCACTCATCTAAGCATTATTCAAGACTAGTATGGGCTCTGAGGGTGGTTAGATGAATATTTCATCTCTTGTTGAGAATGTTGAGTTGGTTGAGATTGAGATTTTTTCCCTATAGTTACTGTTATCATACCAACCATATTATCATAGGGAGGTGGCACATTTTGATATGACACTTGATTAGCTACCTGTTGCCCATGCTTAGGTAGGGGATCTTGTAATATTCCCATATCTTGATTTATTGTGAGCATTTTTTTAGTAGGAGGTTGGTTGTTTGGTGGATGAGAACATTCTATGACAAGGCAACCTTCATCAATGAGGTCTTGAACCACATGTTTCAACCTCTTACAAGAATTTTAGTGTCCCTCCACTTTATGATACTCATAATATTGACCAACCTTGTACCAATCAGCTATGGTGTCAGGTTACCTTATGGGAGGCAACTCAATCATATAAGCTTCTAAATGTTTCTTTAGGACCACATTCATAGGCGTGTTGAGCCTTGTGAAATTCCTTTGTTAAGGTTTTTGAAGTATTATCTTTTGTAGGTTTTTAACAATACTATTAATAGGCCTACTATATGTTACACCATCACCAACCACATGCTTGTTCTTATACTAATTCTTAGTGGTTCCATCTTCTTTCACTTTAAGTTGTCCTCTTCAGATAAGATCTTGCTCTACCTTTCGTGCTAGGTCAATTACTTGATCACAATATGTGATAGTAGTAGTTTCCAATGCATAAGACAATTGATCTTGTAAATTTTCAATAAATATCTCAAGCATGTCTCAAGGAGGTAAGGTATATCTCAAGAATCCAACTAAACTCTTCTAGTAAGAAAAAAATTCTAAAAAACTTTTCTCTTTACCTTGTTTTAACATGTAACATCTTTCATGATCACATTCTTTTCAACATAAGAACCAAATTGTTGCACAATTAATTCAGTTGTTTCTTAAAAATTCCTCAAATAATGGTTGGGCAACCGATAATACCACTCTAATGCCATACCACCAAGGCTCTTAGGGAACATCTTTAGCAACAATATCTCATCATATATAATATCATGGCAAGCTATTATGAACATTCTCAAATGCTCAATTGGATCTTTTGTTCCCATATATATAGGTAAAATTGACATGGAAAAATTCTTAGGATAGGGCTTAGTTGCTATGATAGGGTCTATGGGTTGATTGCAAATTTCTCTATAGTTGTAGGTGAAATTAGGGGGTTGAATCATATCCACTCTTGAAACCAATTGTTTCACCATATTAGTTAAACTTTACACCTCGGGGTTGTTGTTTTGTAATACCCCTAGATTCCTTAAGGGAGGGGTATAGGTCGACTATTGAAATAGTACTTAGCTATGATATGTGGTATATTTCAGGAGAGGATAACTAATATTTTGTGGAATAGAAGCAATATTGTTGAGTTTAACAGAATGAGGAGGAAATTGAAAACAATATTGCATGACACTACTAGTTGGAAGAACTTGCAAACTTCTCCCAATGTTGGTGGTTACAGTAGTGGCATAAGTTGGTTGATGGACATGATTTCCATGATTCGACAATTCAAACAAAGGGTTAGTATGAACATGTTTAGGAAAGATTATTCAAGGAGGAGGAGTCTCACCTCTTTCGAATCAAGCTTCCTGCTCCATAGCTACAAGAAAGTCTTCCTTATAACATTTCATAAAATCCCAAACATGATCAAATGATTTAAAGATGTAGCACTCATCAAGCCCTTCAAGGGGATCATAGTTTATCTTAGTTTCCATATTTTCTTGCTTTGCTTCATCAAGGTTATGGTTCTCCCTATCAATATAATCATCTTCTTGGGGAACATGATCAAACTCTAGCTGCCTTCGCTAACTTCTAAATAATGGAGCCATTAGAAGAAGTGAAAGGATAAAAGAGAAGTTCAACGAAAACACACAAGAAGAGTTTTAAGATATTTATTAATGTTCTTCTAATTATAATAAAATAAATTAGTGGTCTTGTTAAAAGGTTTTTCAAAATAAAAGCAAACAAGGATTCCTAATTTGGACACTAAGATGTGCTTTCATGTCAAATTAACCAAGTATGTAGAGGGAAAAAACTACCCTACCATGTACGATTCTCAGTTGGATCCACTGGGAGCCAAGGTGAACTATGAGGGTATTTTATAACTCTACACTCGGTGGGCAATCGGGAGAAGGGTTCATAGAAAACAGTTTTAGGACTCGCTCCAAGTCTAGGGTGAAATGTGTTTGAATGTGTCAATTAAGCATGCATCTATGTTTGGCCTTTCTAAAACTACACTATAAAATGGGGAAGAACAATGCAAGAAGACGAGCTAACCCTAAAATGATTTTTTGCTTGAATGATTGCTAATCCTAGGATTACAAAGCAAAGCCTTTGAGCAAAGGTCCAAGAGAAATGCACAAACAAGGTTAAAACCCTAAATGCACACTATGCTTGTATTCTTTCAAATGCCTAGAAATTTGATCAGATGCTTTTCTTTACTTGTGATATTTATTTTGAACATAAATCAATAAAATCAACAAACAATTAAGATTTACTAGGATACTTATCTGATTTATTAGTTGTTCCAAGCTTTATCTTGCATCCAACAACTTTAATCTTGCAAAATAACTTCAAAAAACCCTTAAAAAGTATGATCAATGTTAGGGGGCCTACTTAAGCCACTGTATGGCCATACTTGGAGGCATACCAATCAAGCCCCGTAGGTCCTTTTAGCTGACCTTTAGAGTACAAAACTGAAATTTGACCTTTTTGGAAGATGAACAAGCATAATACAATATAACATAATATAATAATAAACAAAGTGTAGATTATGCAATTATGACCTAAATATGACATAAAACATAGATCTAGGATTTAGGGACGAATTTCTACCCCCAAGCTTAGCACAGACAAAATTGTGCCCTATATGGGGCGATCATAATTTCACTTTTGACATAATTGTACCCTATAATTACAAGATGCGATTTTGCAACATAAGAAAAATGCAGTAGAACAATACAAATGAACTAATAGTAGATGCAAAATTAGCAATGTATAAATGAAAATAAGCAAAAACAACCTGGTGGTAGCGAAAAACAAACAAAAGGATGAAGACCTCCAAAATAGTAGACTCCTCCTTAGGGATCCAACACTTATCCACCAAGGGCAACAACACACAATCAAATGCAAAAGAAGAGATCTCCATAAAATCTAAAAAGCTTCAATAAAGTCTTGTTAGCACTTGTATCAACACTTTTTGGTAGCTTGTTAGATTTCTTCGCTTAGAATTTGTGGTTATAAAAGATCTAGGAGTCAATTCTAAAAAAGAAAGTTTCAAACCCTCTATTTATAAGAGAATTGAAACAAGAATGGGTGGAAAAAGTGAGGAAAAGTTAATGCTAAATAAGGTTAACCGAAAAGCTAGGTTTTTCTCAGAGAAACCTTAACTAGGTGAAATCGTGCCTCATAAGGGTCGATCGTGATTTCATCGAAGCCAGAAAAAGGGGGGGAAAGAAGGGGGAGAGAGGCCCAAACTTGCTTTGGAAAAGTTGGAGGGTCTCTCTAAGGGTCAAGGGAAAATGAATCACTCAAGTGGATCAACTTTCTATGTCTACAATAACTACCTTAGAAGGAAATATTATTATAATTTTGTAAATTGCTATAGTTTATATATGAAAGAGAGAGAAGTAAACATTATTTTACAAAAAAATAAAATAAAGGTAGTAAATTTTATGTAAAAAGGTGCATTTTTAGGTGGAGTTTAACATCTTCAAAAGCATTTTTCTGCCTCAAAATTGTATTTTATATTTCAAAATTACATATTTTGTTTAAAATTATGCTTAAGCACAAATCATAATGTTTAGTATAAATGATACTTCTAGCTTTCGTTTACAAGTCATAGTTTCATGTTAATCTATGGTTTATTGGCTAATATAGTTGTCATAATGACATCTAGGCATCAACCCTATAAATCATCAGGGAGAAATAAGAAGTTTTTTTTGTTATTCTTTCCATTGCATTTTTACTCTATTCATAACTATCATTAGACATAAATATTAAAATAGATAAATTATGAGTATATAGGGAAGTTACGCCCACGTATAAGGATTTATATTTAAGTAGGTATCATAGATAGGGCAAATACCTTTATGTACTACTTTGGTACCATGTATTGTTCTCTTTCACATATCTTAAGTTCTCTCTTACGTACGATTGCTTATATCGATAGGATTAACTTCTTTCGCATACCGATGGGTATATAATAAGGGCGGGTATATAGAAATGATTAATATATTAGACTTGTGGTATATATAAAGGGGGATCATTTTTGAGGCATAAGGAACCCTCACCGTGGCAACTTTAAAAATATTTCTCACAAAATCATAGTTGTTAAAAGGTCCAAATTTTTGGCGTAAAAGGTTTAAAATGATTATGGCATGGTGGTTATAGGGGTGGACTGTATGAAGATCTGTGTGGTGGCTTCCGGGGCGGACAACGTAGAATACTGTGGCGGCCATAAAAGCTGGACAGCCTGCCCGGTTTCATGGTGGCTACCGATTCCACCATGTAAATACAAAAAAAAAAAAAAAGGTCCAAATTTTGCACCTTAGAAGACCAATATGAGGACCATTCTAGTGGTCGAGAAACTTTGGGACATAGTCATCGGAGAAGAAACTCGACTTGAGGAAATTGTAGCTCAACAAAAATATGATGAGGGGGATGGTAAGGCACTAATTCTCATTACCTTTGGAATAAAAAATGAAGTTCAACCACACATCATTGAAGCACAAACATCAAAATAAGCATGTATATGCTTTCAACTATATTTGAAAGGGAAAATGAAGTCATAATTCTTCATCTTCAATCCCATATTCATACATTGAAGGTTCAATATGGAGAAAGTATTAAGCAATTTCCTTGTAGAATTATCAATTTGAAGGTAAAATTGAATACCATAGTAAATAGATAGATGACAAGCTTTTAGTCTCCATTGTACTTAGAGCTCTTCATCATTCATTTTAAATGTTGGTCACATCTTTACTGGTTTCAAAAAGGAGGGTATCATTTGATGATTTGGTCAATATTCTTCAACAAGAGGAAATATAAAATCAAGAGACCAATTGTCCAATAATACACTTATCTCTAACAAAAATCATAAAGGAGTCAAAAGCGTTCTTCCACTTCATTATCACATAAACAACCCCAAAAACAAAGGATTTATTGATATATTTGTAAAAAGGAAGGACATAATACTATGATTAGTAGATACAATTCTTTGATTCAAATGGTTTACGTCAACAAATTTCCTTAGGAAAAACCATGATCTAAACCACAGCAACAACAAGGGCATGTTGCCCTTAAGAAACTAGAATGTAATTCTAAAGAAGACTCTAAACTTGCCCACAAGGTACTGATGTCTAAGGTAGCAACAAAACCAAGGGATGAAGTTTGGTACATTGATTTAAGGGCTAGTAAACACATGACTAGAGATAAATAATGATTTGATTTCCTATAAGAAAAATATGAATAACCAATCACGATTGTCAATGGTAAAATTTATTAGGTTAAAGGAGTGGGCAATCTATCCAATTCAAAATGCATGATTGACATTATGCTATATTTCATAAGGTTAGCAAACAACTTTCTCTTAGTATCACAAATGTTGGATCGAGAAATGGCAATAAAATTAAAAGTTGTTGATGGGAATAAAAAAAAATTATGGGTACTGGTTCCTATAAAAATGATTTGTTTGCACTTGATGTCCTATCATTTTAAATCACATTATCAACAACCAAAATTGATGCTAAATCGCTTTGGTATAAGAGATATATTCATCTAATTTTTGAATATTTAATCCAGATGAATAAACATCACACAATGAAAGGTTTGCTTAAACTTTCATCCACACTATCTATTTGCTCGAGTTGTTTAGGAAAGCAACACCGAGTACCATTAAAAATTAGCACTCATAAAGATAAAAGACAGTTGGATGTGGTACACACCGATATGTGTGGACCTATGCCATCCAGTTATAGTGGACATGGGTACTTTTAGCTATTTATTGATGACTACTCACAAAAACATGAGTATACTTCCTACCACTTAAATCAGACGCCTTCACACATTTTCAACATTTCAAAAAGTTTGTGGAAACATAAATAGGGCATTTTATTCGAGTCCTCTACTCAAATTGAGGGGATAATATACATCCAATGATTTTTCCAAATTTTTGAGATAACATAGGATCAAGCAACATCTAACTATTGCCTATACTCCATAATAGAATGGTCTTGATGAGAGAAGAAATTATCCCATCATGGAAATAGTTCAGTGTATGCTCATAGGAGCAAATCTAGCATAACAATATTAGGCTAAAGTTATTAATATTGTTGTGTATCTTCAAAATAAAGCACCTACAAAGGCTCTCTAAGGGATTACACCTAAATAATATTGATCCAAAAGGAAGCTCTTAGTCGCACACCTTATTGTTTTTGGATGCAAGGCATACATGCATATGCCAAAGTAGAAAAGAACAACGTTGGATGATAAAAAATTATCTTGTATATATCTTTGTATGATGAGGCATCAAAACCCTATCGACTGCTGGACCTAGTCACCAAGAACGTTCATGTAAAAATATGTAGTATTTGATGAAGAATTCAAGACAAACAATAATGATTCTAAGGAATCTAGGGATACCACACCTCCAATTGTGAGCATTGAGTTAGATATGAAAGTTTGTGAAGAAGTTTTAGAATATGAGTCAAAAGTAATTTATGAAATGGTTTTAAAACCAGTAGCGATGGCACCACCACAATAGAAAAATGCTCCAAATTGATTCACAATTACTCTCAAAGGTGTTAAGCTCGATACATCACCTGATATAACTCCTACCAAACCTTGTACTTGTAGTAGTACACAAGAAGAAGTATATTTGGGTATGAAGACATTGGTATTAGAGAACTCATAATCAATTTAAGTAAAGGATGTAATTTAATCAACTAAGTGGAATGGATTAATGAAAAAAATATATAATCTCTAATGAAGAATGAAATATGGGATGTGGTTGATATGCTTAAAGGAAAGAAGCCCATAGGTTGCAAATGGGTATACAAAATTCAATACAAGGTAGATGGTTTCATTGACAAGTATAAGACCTGACTTGTTACAAAGGGTTTTGCACAAAGGAAAGGTATTGACCATGTATAAAAATTTACATCTACAACCAAGATGACCACTGTTCATACAACTTGTGCATTTGCAGTGCAATTTGGATGAAAATTCACCAAATGGATGTTAAAATTGTCTTCTTTAATGGTGATCCTAAATAAGAGGTGTGCATGTCCCAACCAAAAGGTTTGATTGTTGATGGGAATAAAAAAAAAATTATAAATTAAAAAAATTGTTATTTGTGTTAAGACAAGCTCCCAAAGCTTGGTCCATCAAAATAAATGATCAAAATAAAGCAATTCTTTTGATCCAAATCTCTATATCAAGAAAATTGGTTCTGACATAGTGATCCTTATGGTATATGTTGATGATCTACTTATTGCAAGGAGTTCAAATAAATTGGTGGAAAATGTGAAGAACGGTTTGAAACAATCATTTATTATGATAGATTTGGGACTTTTGCACTTTTATCGATTTAAAAGTTTGATAGAAGAAGAATCACATTGTGGTCGCACAAACAAAATATGCCAAGCCATTACTTGAAAAATATAAGATGACAAATTATAAACCCAAGGCTACACCCATGGAGAAAGGGTTACAATTGTCAAGGAATGACAAATCACCACAAGTATATACTACTATTTATCTTCAATTGATAAGGTGTCTTGTATACCTAACAAACACTTGGGCTAATATAGTGTTTGTTGTAGATTATCTCTCGAGATTTATTCAAAGATCCTAAGGAGAGTCATTGGAAATTTGCAAAGAGGATATTGTATTATGTTTGTGGTACAATAGACTATAGATTGGAATAAAAGAAGAATGATTTTTTCTTACAAGGTCAGACAAATTTAAACTATGATGGATCTATAGATGATAAAAAGTCAACTTCAAGATATGTGTTTCATATGGGACTTGGACTTGTCTCATGATATAATAAAAAGCAACATATAGTTGCACCATTACCTATAGAGATTAGATATTGTGTTGCATAAAGAGTTGAGTGTGAACCACTATGGTTACAATTTATTATATTAGATTTGGGTGTGTGCAAAAGGCAACCAATAATTTGAATTATGACAATCAAGTTGTTTTGAAATAGATCAAAAATTTGATGTTTCATGAAAGGATAAAACATCCTGAAGCACAATGTCACTTCATTTGGAAGCAAGTTCAGAACCATGAAATATAACTCAAATATGTTCCTATCGAAGACCAACTAGCAAATATTTTCACAAAGGCACTTGGACAAGTCAAGTTTGAATTATTTCACAATTCTCTTTGCATACCAAATAATGTAATAAGTGGGATATTTTTTTTTGAAAAAAATTGAAAAGCTTGTATTAAAACAAGGGGCAAATACAACAGGGAGATAACTCATCCCAAAAAAACAGCAGAGAACTGAACAGCAAGCAAGGAGCACAAAGGAAACTCCCACAAAGCAAAGAAGGCAGCAAGGAGCGAAATCGCGACATGTCGCGAAATCGCGGGCAACAACCCAGTCGCGGCCGCAGCAGCGCCCTCAGCCGCGATAGCGCGACATGTCACGAAATCGTGACATGTCGCGATATCGCGACAAACCAAGGCCTCCACGCCCGGTCGGCAAGAAAGTCGCGAAATCGCGACCAAAACTCCAAGAAGCATCAAGTCTTCGAAAAGGTCGCGACATCGCGACGAGATTCCTCCAAAGCTCCCAACCTGCTAAAATGTCGCGAAATCGCGACCAGTTTCGAGTGAGGGCAGCAGCAGCAAAACCGGTCGCGATATCGCGACAGTTCTCAACCTCGACTCCCCTGCGCCAAAAGCGTCGCGATTTCGCGACATGTCGCGAAATCGCGGCACGTCGAGAAATCGCGATGAAATTCCTCCGAAGCTCCCAGCCAGCAAAAGTGTCGCGATATCGCGACCATTTCCAAGTGAAGGCAGCGGCAGCAAAACAGGTCGCGATATCGCGACAATTTTCAACCTTGACTCCCCTGCGCCAAAAACGTCGCGAAATCGCGACGACTTCCATCCCCAGACCGCGAAAGCTCAGCAGGTCACGAAATCGTGACAATTTCTCAAAGAAGACCTCATCAGCCAAAAAGGTAGCGAAATCGCTACAACTTTGCATCAAAGACAACGGCAGCGCGCCAGGTCGCGATATCGCGACATGTCGCGATTTCGCGACCTGTTTTCTGCGGAGGCTGGGAAGGCAAAACCTGTCGCGATATCGCGACAACTTCCCGCCAGAGGCCACGGCGTCGTTACAAGTCGTGAAATCGCTACGAAAACCATCCTTAGCAGAAAAATCTTTACACATGATCATAAATGGCATTCAAGGCCTTGTCTAATCACAACGTCCTCGACAGGCATATCACTATGCATCTGCACTCCAACTTCCTTCTCGGCACCCAGCTTAGCAAGAAAATCAGCCGCCTTGTTGAAGTCTCTACGCACATAGATGGGAACCACATCATCCAATTCTTTCCAGAGATCCTTTATTTGGGAGACAAGGGACCGCAGCCTCCAGGCCTGCAAATTGAAGTTCCTCATGCTATCAAGAGCACCCACCAGAATTTGAGAGTCGGACTCAAGAATTATCTTTCTATGGCCCTGCTTTACAGCCCAGATAGAGGCAAATTTAACGGCCAAGGCCTCCGCTTCATTGTTTGTGGCATGACCCAGACCTTGCAGCTCCCAATAGAGCACAGACCCAAGATGATCGCGACAAACAACACCAGTTCCCGCACTACCCGGGTTTCCCTTAGCAGCACCATCAGTGTTAATTTTGATCCAGCCTACAGGGGGAGGGTGCCATCTATCAAAAGCCTGTCTTTCAAGATCAACAGCTCCCTCAGCCGATGGCGCAGAGACAAACTGTTTTTCCTCCTCCACGTAGATAGCAACCGTTTCCGCTACTTTGCTCCAGATGACCTGCCATATTCCTTCAAGAGAAGAAAAAGTTTCACGGAAGATGCGGGAATTTCTCTCCAACCACACCTGCCACCAAATAAAAAGAAAGCCGAGCTCCCAACCAATGCAAAGAGCCTTGGATTTAAATTTGCCTCTCTTCCATCTGTTCCAAATATTGGTCCGAGTCACATCACTGTTGGCTTGGATTTTAAAGGTGGAGAACCAACGCATCCAAATCTGCCGAGTGAAAGTGCATTCAAACAGCAAATGATCAGCAGTTTCCTCTTGCTTGCGACATAACACACACTGAGAAGGACCGATGATACCTCTATGTCTGAGATTGTCAAAGGTGAGGATTCCATTATGCATAAATTGCCATGCAAAGAAGTTCACCTTTGGCCAGCCTTTGGGGTGCCAAATCTTCTTCCAGACATGGACCGAAAAAGAGTGAGGTGGAGGCTCTGGAAGAATCTGATTGAATCCCGCTTTCACAGTATAAACCCCAAGGTTCCCAAAGCCCCGTGCAAGTTCATCCTCCTCATCTCGTCCAGTAAGAAACCTAGCTGTCAAAATTTTTTCCAAGATGGGTGCCAGCTCCGGGGGAATTGGAATTGGCCATTCTTCCAGCCTCTTGAACTTTTTGAACTTGTATTCCCCAATTTGACTGGTATTGAAATAACTCTCAATAAGAATCCAGCCCTTGTCTTCTATGGCTGATTTAATGGGTTGCAGTTCAGGAAACACAGTAATAATAGGAGGGTGCTGATCCCAGGAATCAGTCCAGAAGCGGGCCTTCTCCCCTCTCCCCACTTTCCAAAACAATTGATCTTTGATGACTTGAGCTCCAAGCTTGAGAGTCTCGCCACACTAAGGATCCGTTACCTTCCAAAGGGAAACATCCCAAATCATTGGGGTGAGCATGGTCCAGGTATTTACTAGATAGAATTCTGCTAAAAAGGGAAGTTGGCTGTGAAATCCACCTCCAGTATAATTTTCCAGCCAAAGCTTGATTATTAAGCTTGGAGCTTCTCAGTCCCAGCCCGCCTTTATCCTTGGGCTGGGTGACCTTATCCCAACCGACCAAGGCCCATTTCTTCTTCCCTTTAGCACCCTCCCATAAGAAGCTTCGGGCCATTTTGTCAAGCTCTTTCCAGATAGAATGTGGGGCAGCCAGGATGGAGAATTTATAAATTGGCAAAGCCTGAATAACAGATTGTAAGAACGTTAATCGGCCTCCATAGCTTAACCATTTAAGAGCCCAATGATTCACTTTCTCTTTGATGCCATCCAAAAGATCCTTCCAGAAATTAATTTTTAGTTTTTTGAAGTGTAGAGGAACCCCTAGGTAAGTAACAGGTAGAGAGGTCCTAGTAAATCCCCCATAACCTCAGTGATTCTGTCCTGTAACCTTCGATCGAGGTTGAAGAAGACCACCTTGGACTTTTTATCATTAATGACTTGATTTGATGCCCGAAGGTAGATGTTAAGAGTATCTCTGATTCCTCCGGCTTCCCCGAGCCGGCCACTCCCACCAATCCCGTGTCATCCACAAACCGTAAGTGGGTCAAGACTTCTATCCCCACTTTGATACCTGTTATCAAACCGAGATGACGTCTTCTCAAGAAGAGTCTGCCTAATCCTTCAGCTAAAATGAGGAAGAGGTAAGGGGAGCAAGGGTCTCCTTGACGAAGACCCCGAGAGGCGCCAAAAGGAGTCGAGGGGAGCCCTTTGATTAGAACAGAGAAAGAGGGAGTGGAGATGCAACTCAAGACCCAATCAATCCAATCCTGAGAAAAGCCAAAGGCAGCCAACATCTTAGCCAGGAAGCCCCACTCCACCCGGTCATAAGCCTTAGACATATCCAGCTTTATAAACATTCCTTTGTTACCTGAAGTTTGCATTGTGTGGATTGCCTCCTGAGCAAGGACCACTTCATCCAGGATCTGTCGACCTTCCACAAAACCCCCTTGCTCCGAGGAAATTATTTTTTGTAAAAGAGGTTTTAGCCGCTCAGCCATAATCTTCGTGATTATTTTATAAATAACATTACATAAGGCAATCGGTCTGAAATCAGAGATATGAACCCCCCCCTCCCCTTTAGGAATTAAAGTGATGAAGGTATGGTTGAGAGCTTTAAGCATTCTTTTTTTAGTTCTGGACTCCTCAAAGAATAACCAAAACATCCTTCTCCGTAGTATCCCGTAAGGCCCGGAAAAATTCAATAGGAAAGCCATCCGGACCTGGCGATTTTCCAGGTGCTCATCCCAAATACCACTTTCTTTAGTTCATCACTCGTCAATGGGTCTAAGGAGGATCCGATTCTCTTCTTGAGAGATGAGAGAAGGGATGACATTGATAACTGCATTCTGAGCAACCACATCTTGGTCCATACTATTCTTAAAAAGGTTTGAGAAATAATCCATTGAGTGGGAATGCATTCCAGGGAGAGTATCAAAAGAGTGGCCATTCTCATCTTGAAGGACTTCCATGTTATGCATTTGTCTCCTAGCACAAGCTGAGCGGTGGAAAAATTTTGTATTTCTATCACCTTCTAATAACCAGGAGGTTCTAGCTCTCTGTTTCCAGTAAATTTCCTCTTGGTTATCAATGTCTTCAACCGCTTTGCGTAGAGCATCATCCTCCGCCTTAAGGTGCTCATAAATGGAGCCATCCCTGAAGTGTTTTTGCACCTCCTCCCATCTTGCCATCAGGGGAGCCCTCTGGAGCAGGAAGTCCGACTTATTGGTTTGTCTCCACCGTTTCCGCTTACACTTGACGAAATGAAGTCGTTTATGGAATTTGAACATAGTCTGTCCCATAGGGTAGGCGGCCTTCCTCCCACCACTGGGGGATTTTCCTACGGAGATCCTCCTTTTGCAACCAGAAGTTTTCAAATTTAAATGGCTTGTGGTGTTGACCTATCATCATCCCTCCTTCAAGCAAAATGGGAAAGTGATCTGAGACAGGGCCTTCCAAAATCTGGAGCTTCAGATTCCATTTAATAAATGCCTCTTCAGAGACCAAAAACCGGTCTAATTTTACCTTCCGACTGTGTGGCTCGCTCCTCTTATTTGTCCAAGTAAAGTAGGTTCCAGGGCCTTTGATATCAACCAGGTTAAGGGTCTGGATTTGGGCAATCAAGAACCGGTCCCCTGGATCCAAAACTGGGGCCCCACCTTCCTGATCCCGAATAGACAATTTGGCATTAAAATCCCTAGCTAAGATCCAGTCAAACACTTCCCGGGAGGATCTCATATTGTGTACAACATTCCATTGGAGCCGCTGGCCATCAAAGCATTGAGCCCCATAGAAGTTTGTAATGAGAACATGATCAGCTGTGACATTATTTCTAAACAGAGAAGTTAGAACACCCCTCCAAGCTATGTGTTCTAAAGCTGTCCAAACCTGAGAGTTCCAGAAAGTGACAATCCCCCCGAGGCACCCTGGGCAGCCACATCCATATAACCAGCACCCTGCCATATTCTGTTGGCAGTCTTGCACATAAGATCTACTGACATTTTGGTCTCCTGGAGGAGCAAAAAGTCTGTTTTACATTTTCCTAAAAGTCTTTGAACAGCAGATTGATGGGTTCTACTGTTTAAACCCCTAACATTCCAGGATTGAATAATCATTGAGAACCTTGAGAGCAGTAGGACTCAATGGACCTCACCAATCCTCCATTGATCAGCTTATCTCCTTGCACTGCCAGTAGATCCTTATTGGATTTTCTCGCTCGCTCCTTGGGAAGTACTATTTTTAGACCTCTTCTCCACCTGGGTAATCCCAAGAACCGGCCTTTCCCTCGTTCTTTTCGGAGCTTCCCATAGTAACATCCTTGATAACCGGTCGTGGCTCGGGGAGTGGATGACCAAGGTGCCCCGAATTCTCTCGCGAGCAAAGTCCCAGGGGATTCCATTACCTGTTCTAAGACAGGGGTAAATGATGGAGAAGCCGGGGAGTGAATGTTAGTATCCTCAACATTCCCATCCACTCCCTCCATAACTTGGTCCTCTTGATCCACTAGGGATTTAAAGATTTCATACCGATTGGTTGACTTAAGTTGTGCATGCTCCTTAGAATTTTTCTTCTTATTTTTCCTTCGCTTTGGAAGTTCAAAACCATCTTTCTGGAGACCAGAATCCTGAGGAATACTAGATGGTTCTTGGACAGGGGTAAACTTACCCACTCTGGAGCGGTTTGGATTTCCAAGCGGAGCCTCCACTTTTGTGTTCAGGGTATTTGGACAGAACCTCGCCAGATGGCCGTGCTGATGGCAGGCTCTGCATCTAAAAGGAAGGGCCTCATAATCTAACTGTTGTATCCAGGTAAGCCCTGTCAACTCGAGTTCCACCTCGACTGGTAAAGGCTGGCTAATATCCATTTCAACACGGATCCTAGCGAAGACAGCTGTGTTTCCCTCTATAGTATCTCTCGGAGACTCCTATAAACCCGCCTAATGAATTACCAATCATTTCTAGAACCTGTTCCCCCCGTAACTCCATAGGAAGAGCATACAACCGGATCCAGGACCGGGACCGCCGTAGGTTCAATACGAGGGTCAAAACCCACTCTCCAAGGTTGGAAAAATAACCCAGCTGGGCCATGGTTCCTCTTCTCGTATTCAAAAGCTCTGTTTCTATCTCGCTAAAGAAGAGAAACTAATAATGAAATATCCATTACTAATAGGCCATAAGGAGTACTCACCTAGTGGCTCCCAATTTTGTCTAACCCTGGTGTGCAGAAAGTTCAGAGTGGGACGGATACCCATGAATTTGCAAATCAGGTCGTGATGAGCACGATAGGAGATTGTGTCTTCGACCAGTTTCGGTTCTATAATAATCTTTGGTCTGGAAGTTGATTGCGGAAGGCAACCGTTAACTCGGTGTGTGGAAGCACCCTTGCCAGCGTTCTTGAGTAACGTCTGAAAAGCAGTCCTCTGCGCTTCACCAGTGGAGGGCGAGGGGTTTTCTTTCAGCATCTCAGCGTATGAACTCTTTTTTCCAGCAGAAGAGACTGGAGGAGACCCCATCGGGCCCTCCCGGAACAGCTTACAAGTCTTCAGAGTAGTGCAGAAACAATCAAACAAAGGCTCTGGGAAGATCTGTCGGGCCAGAGGCCCACGAGCAGCGCCCGACGCCGGTTCAGAAGTTTTCCCGCCAAATCGCCAGAGCTCGAAAACTCTTGTAAGGACCAGCACCCATTTCCCGTAATAAGTGGGATATTAGGCATTAGTTATTACTTTATTTTCATCGTTTTGTTGAAGACATAAAATACGAAAGGACATAATTTGTTGGTCTTTGAAACATCAAGAGTCTTGAAATTAAAAGACACCATTTTGAATATATATTTGTAAAATTTGTATCTTTTGATAATTGATATGAATAACAATAATATCTTACTTGCTCGATTCCATCAAGCTTCACAAGAAAAATAACATTTAAATAAAATAAAATGTCAAATGGATGTGGATATTGATATATTAAAATACCTAAATAATAATAAGGATATAAATGTCTCATGTAAAAAATAACTTCATAATAACAATGTAGTAAAAAAAGTTAGGAAAAAAGAAAACACAATATCTTGTCGAATTTAATCTCCACATACTCCACATATAAGCAACATAAAAAAACATATACAAATATAAAATATTAAATGAAGAATAAAAATACTTACATCACACTCAAGAACTAAGCTAAGGGCAACTTAAATGTAACATAAATGATAAAAAAACTAAAAAAAATTAGAAAAGAGAATATAAATTTATTATATCTAAAATAATTATATTAATATTTTAAAAAATAATAATTTATTAATTAATTATTAAAAAATAAAAATAATGAAAAAATAATAATTTATCCATAAATTAAAATAAAATTTAATTTATTCCATTGCTTGAAGTTGATTTTGCATGTTACAGTTTAGAATCACTCACCCTTGTCGGGTATTTCGTTGAACGCATCCCTAATGAGTCTTCCCTTAGGGCCTGGGTTAATGCAGCTTGGACTCCTCATGGAGTCAAGCTAACGATGGTTCAAAACCTTACAAAGAGTTTTTGAACTCATCCCTAATGAGTCTTCCCTTAGGGCCTGGGTTAATTCAGCTTGGACTCCTCATGGAGTCAAGCTAACGATGGTTCAAAATCTTACAAAGGGTTTTTTTTGTTTTGCTTTGCAGAAAAAAACTATGTTAAGGTAATTTATGAATATGGTCCCTTGGACTCCTCATGGAGTCAAGCTAACGATGGTTCAAAACCTTATAAAGGGTTTTTTTGTTTCACTTTACAGAAACAACCCATGTTAAGGTGATTTATGAACATGACCCTTGGTACATGAGAAGCTCTCTGCTTGTTTTTTCTCTTTGGACCCGTGATTTTTGGTTTTTGAGGAAAGATCTACCAAAGTCCCTGTGTGGGTGGAATTCCTAGGACTCCTTCTACCTTTATGGATCTTTCTTAGTTGCATAACATCCCCTTTATGGCATGCCATTTTGGTGGAGGCGAACAAAATTTTTCCATGCACGTCCTCAAAAACATCTTTGTGTCGAGATTGATATTTCTCGAGATCTCAAGGATTCTATTGACATACAAGTTGGTGACGTTGTGCTATCCTAGCGGATCCTCTACAATAATTTACCCAATACATATTTTCGGTGCCAGTCCTCAGCACACAACATCAAATATTATCCTTTGATGCCGCATATCAGGGACAAGCAGAGCCCCACCACATAGAGTGCTCCCAATCCTCAACCTCAAGAGGATGGTTGGACGATTGTGGGAGGGCATAAAAATCCATATTTGGCTACTTCTAAAGGTACACAATCCAAGTCGAAATATTTCTCATAAGTGGTAAAAAAATGGTATGAAAAGGAAGAAGTTGGTCCTTAGTTGAAACTGCCAACAATGAGGCTCCTCAGTCTCAACAGATTCATACCCCAAAGGATGAAATAGAGGTTTCTTCACAGTCTGCCCAATCGGCCAGTCCTCTAGTACATTTCTCCTTAGCTAACACAAGCACTCTCGCAACCCGAGAAGGGGATCTACAGAAAAAGATGTCACTTCAGAGAAGCTACTTCATATGACCAGTGTTCAGTTAGGTAGTTATGTTCCTGATTCATTCAACAACTACAGTGTGTTGGAGTATCTTAGCGACGACAAGAATATGTCGTTGGATGCAGAGCCATCATCGATGGAATTGGTTGTTCCTACGGAGTAAGCAAAATTTAAATTTCCTTCTCCTTCGGTGTAATTTTAGCGTTCTCGTAGTCCTCAACATAGGAAAGAATATGGAGACAATTTACTTGAAAATTGGTTTTAGCCTTTCAACTTAAGAGTTCCAATAGCTTTGTGGCATTGAACAAACACAAAATGACGGAGCAATAAGTCTACTTAGTGCTTAGAGCTACTATATATCATTGGATGCAGTTTAAGGTTTTTTTGTTACTCTAGTTTATTTTTCTATGCTTATTTATGTTGTGTATTCGGCCTTTTAGGGGTTGGTTCGGGATTTTGATCGGTTCTATAGTTTAAATTTTTTTGTTACTCTAGTTCATTTTTCTATGTTTATGCTTATTTATGTTGTGTATTCGTCCTTTTAGGGGTTGGTTCTGGGTTTTGATCAGTTCTATAGTTTAAGGTTTTTTTGTTACTTTAGTTTATATTTCTATGTTTATTTATGTTGTGTATTCGTCCTTTTAAGGGTTAGTTTCGGTTTTGATTGTATAGGTGGCCTTACGCCTCGAGCTGTGATATTTTCAGCTTCCTTTTTATTGTAACCTTTTTTATTTTTATTGAATATAATTGTTGGTTCCAATAAAAAAGAATTAAAATTTTTAATAAGGAGAGGGTGACGACCAAATCTTTTTAAAGGACAAATAAAATAATATGTTCTTAGTTCAATTAGATGATGCCATATAACTCCTTTTTTAGACATGCATTAAGATGTTGGGCACTTACCAAGAGGATACTTAGGTTCAAATCTTGAGGACATGTTCAATCTTGACAAAATTAGTAGTCTAACTTGAGTCTGTTGAGTGTGTGTTAGCTTGATGATAATTGTACCAACCTCAAGCCATTAGGGGTCTCTCTCACTTCAAGTTACCGAGGTGAGATAGGGGTTATAGTGACATACCATGATTTGATGCTATGATTGGAGGTAATGCAACTTGACCCTATCACCAATTGCTAAAAAGGAAAGGTAGTTACCGACTCCTCTATGTATTAAAAAAAGGATAAAAAAATAGTACTTGTTTTTTATTACACTAGAGGAATCGGTTTCTAATCCTCTTTGTGAGTTCTAATGGGTTTGAATCTTGCTCTTTGCTATCACTTTAACCTTTAATTACGTTGATAAAAATTTTAACGTAATCGGTGGTGTTGGCACGACATGCTCTCTGATACTACAAAGCCTGAAATATTGAAACCTTGGTCTTCGTTATGTTGATAAACTTTTTAACGTAGCCAATGGTGTTGGCACAACATGTTCTACGATACTATGAGGCCTGAAGAATTGAAACCATGGTCTTCACACTCACCCCGAAACGTTTTGCCCACTAGACTAGGCCAGGGAACGTGGGGTATATTAGATAATATTTATCATGAATTAAATGTGGGTCTCCATTAAAAAAAGGTCTAATGTTTTTACTATTGCAATGTCTCGATAAAAACATATAACTCACTTTAGTCCCGGGCTGGACTAAAGTGAGTGAGGGGGTGGGTGTGTGTTCATTAAAAAACATATAACTCAATTTAGTCCCGGGCGTGACAACTTAATGGTTTGGGATTTGGCTATTCTTCAAGAGGTTTAAGGTTCAAATTACATTTTGGGTGTGTGTGAGGGGGTGTATGTGTATGGTTGTATGTTAATCCCTATAGATAAGTTTATCTTTCGATCTTATAAGGAATTATGGATAAGTTTAGCTTTCAGTCTTACGAGAGGTTACAAATAAGTTTAGCTCGAATCATGGTTGGGATGGAAATGCTCAACCCTAAACATCGACCAAGATTTCTTACCACTACTCAAACAAAAAACATATAGTTCACTTTGAAGTTATGAACAGTTCCTCACCACTACTCAAACAAAAAAAAACATATAGTTCACTTTCAAGTTATGAACTTTAAAAACTCTTTTTTTTGGTAGGTAATAAAATTTATTAATATCGCTGGGTTGAAGGGTCCAAATCCCTATTTACATAAGGCTATTATCTAGCACCGAAGAAACAAAAATAGAACAACCCCCATAGACATAGGGAAGAGTTGTGCTAGTTCCATGGGAACACAAAAAAATAAAATAGAAGATTCCAATAACCTTTTTCGACAACAAAAAGAAACTAGGGATATACCTGACAAAATAGAGAAGGTTCGTTAACAAAACTAAACTCAAAAATCCCACTAATCGAAAACCCAAGACTACTGGGCTTTATCACCATATTCAATAGCATTATTCTACTGATGAGCGAGAAGAGCGATGAGCGACGTCGGAAGATCCTGCAATTCCTTAAAGTTAAGAGAGAAGATGACCCCAGCTTCCTTGATCATATTGGCTACTGCTAAGAGTTGGTCAACCGCCCCTAAGACATGGCTGATTATTTTGGAGTGAAAGGCTTCAACAACAAAGCTAGTAATATTTTCAGCTACATCCATGAACTCGATTTGAAGCCCTCTAACATGAACCATTCCACGAATTAACAAACTCGTCAGATGGAGAAGGTTTTGCACAGAGGTGAAAACAATAGCCTTGTGATGAAAACCACAAATTTGAAAAAACCCACAATTTGAAAGGAAACATGTGGGATCCTAAAACGGACAAGGAATGGTGTTGACAAAACACCAAAGACAAAAGAAACAAGGTGTTTATGAAACACCTTATAGCATTAAAAAGAACACCTTTGTTGGAACTGACAATAGTGTTGAAAAAACACTTGAAAGGAAAGACACCGGTTTTGACAAAACACCTTATGACGTTGAAAAAAACACCTTTGCTTGCATTTCTGTGATTATTAAGAAACCTACTCATTTTATTTTTGAACAATGTTGATTAAATCCTCCGAAAAGCAGTCTTCCCAAATAATGCAATCAGATTGGTTTGCTGCCAAATTAGCCAAAGTGTCAGCAGCTACGTTGGCTTCACGGAAGACATGTTGAACTATACTTAAGGGAAGCTGCCTGAG
Organism: Wollemia nobilis; assembly: GCA_028583015.1. NCBI lineage: Eukaryota > Viridiplantae > Streptophyta > Pinopsida > Araucariales > Araucariaceae > Wollemia > Wollemia nobilis. The sequence goes on from JAQPPZ010001065.1 coordinate 1,385,342, forward strand.
AATGGCTTGACTTTCCTTAATAATATTTTGAATATTCCAACCTGGTTTCGAGGAACCTTTTGCATGATTAACCACAATAAGGAAATCACCTTCAAATATGATTAGATTAGGAAAATCTTTGCATAGAACAAGACACCTCCACAAGGCACGAGCCTCAGCATAATTATTTGATTGAATCTCCAAATTTTCAATGAAGGCCTTGATGATATTTCCACTGTGATCCCGGATTATACCACCAGCCCCAACATCCCCAGGATTGCTTTTAGATGAACCATAGAAATTTGCTTTTAGCCAATCCAACGGTGGAGGTTTCCACTTAGTATTAATCCTGTCATTGATGTGAACTAGTTGCTTAGAAATTTTGGTGGAAATATTGAGAACTTTAAACAAAAGCATTTCTAAACCTGGATCAAGGGGTTTGTCACATTGAATTAAGTTGTTCTCGGTAGCGAACCTCACTGCTTTGTTGGCTACCATCATTGGATCCTTGGTATGATTATTGAACACTCTGTTATTTTGCTCTAACCAAATCTGCCATAAGGTATGATGGAGGGAAGCTTTCCATATAAACTTTAATCTAGGGTGGCAAAACACAAGAGGCCACTGGGTAAACATATCAACAATAGTATGGGGCCATGTCCATTGAACTTTGAAGATACTTAAAAGCACTGTAAAAACATCATAGGCAAATTGATAGTCAACCATAATATGTTGCACTGATTCCCAAGCTTGGTAGCACAAATAACATCTGTTGGGTAACATGACTCCACGCTTAATCAAATTGTCAGTAGTTAAAATTTTGTTCTTAACAACCAACCAAGAGAAGTGAGCAACTTTAGGGATAATGTTTTTGAGCCAAACACATTTGAAGATCAAAGATATCGCTTGCTCATCTTGAGAATCATAATTGTCATATAACCCATGGGTCGTTTTGACTGAGAAGTTGCCATCCTCACTGCATTTCCAGAAAGAACTATCTTTTTCCTAGGAAGCTGAGATAAAACTTGATCTGAGAATGGATTGCATGGCCTTAACATCTTGGGAAATTAATTCATCATCCGAATTGAAACTTAGTTATTTTCACATGGGACGCCCCTGGGTTTGGACGATGAAGTCAGCAAATTTTGGTCCCATATTTGCATTTGTTAAGGGTTTTACGACAACAATGTTCTGATCATTTATAAGAGCCTCATCCTTGACCCAATGATCATGCCAAAAATTGATTGTCTTCCCGTCACCAAGCTGCCATCTTACACATCTGCTGAGCAATGGTCTTGTTTGGAGGATAGACTTCTAGAAATGGGTTCCAGCTTGAGGAGCTTCCTCATCCATAAAGGAATGGTGTTGTAGATATTTCTCCCTTATGACAGATATCCATTCCAAGTTCTCATGGGTAAAGATATTCCATGCCTATTTTGCCAAAAGGGCATGATTCATCTTGTGAATTCTTCGAAAACCAAGACCCCCTTTATCTTTTGGGGAGCAAACAGTATCCCAAGCAACCAAGTGAAACTTTTTTTGATTATCAGTTCCTATCCATAGGAAGCGCTTTTGAATTTGTTCTATTTTAGATCCAACTACTGCAGGCACTTTGAAAACAAACAAAAAATAAACAAGAATGCTCTAAAGAACTGACATGACCATTGTGGCTTTTCCTACCAAAGAAAGCAAAACACCTTTCCAACCTGCTAATTTCTTGTGAATCCGCTCAATGACATTATTCCACATTGCATCTTTTGGATGACCCACAAACATGGGCAACCTACGATAGGCAGTGGGCAGATTAGAAATGGAACATTTTGGGATATTAGCAATAGAAGTTTGCCGCGAGACAAGAGTATTAAGAAAAAATATTTTGCTCTTGGAATAATTTATTTTTTGCCCAATTGCATCTTCAAAGAGGTTAAGAATATTCTTGATAGTACGGGCTTCTGAGATGGAAGCTATGGTAGCCAGCAAAATGTCATCAACAAATTGTTGGTGGGTGATAGGTCTTAGGTTGGAAGTAAATTTTATGCCATAAATTAACCCCAGAGAACAAGTTGACTTTATAGTTATGCCAAGAGATTCATCCATAATGATGAAGATGATGGAGGACAAGGGGTCCCCTTGTCTTAATCCTCTAGTACTTGGAAAGTACCCAGTTGTGGAGCCATTCACTAGGATGAAAAACTAAGAAGAGGAAACACATTGCATAATGAGATGGATCCAATCACTATGAAAGCCAAACTTTAGAAGGAATTTAGACAGAAAATCTCTATTGACCCTATCAAAGGCTTTGTTCATATCCAACTTCAAGAAGAAAGCACTTTTTTTTAGATTTATGGGCAGAGTGGATTAGCTCATGAATGGTTATCACACCATCAACAATATTTTGACCTTTAATAGAGTAGCCTTGACACGGGTCTATGATGTCTGGAAGGAAATATTTAAGTTTGGTGGCCATAACTTTGGTAAGAATCTTGTAGACCACATTGCAAAGGTTTATAGGATGATAATCAGACAAAATCTTGGCAGTAGGGCTTTTAGGGATAAGGGTTATGTTAGGACCCTCCTAACATATCCTAATTACTTATATTATTTATTCATTATATTCTAGGGTCACAACCCTTCACTCTTACAACTATTAGACTAGGTATTTAAATGCAATCCACATATGATAATAAGGCATCATCGAACAAATATATAAATTAAGTCTATTGTGGGTTTTCTACCTTACAATCAAAAAGCAATTCAATATAAAAATGATCCTGCTTCCCGCACCATTTAGTTTCATACCATCTGGATCAGAGCTAGATCAAGGAGCAAATTCACTATTGAAAAATTTTCCCACCGCACATTTCAGCCAGTCCACATTCGCGAGGATGCAAACAACATTCACGCTTCACGGATCCATGTCAAAATCCTCGCAAAAATTTAAACCTTCTCCTAAGGTACGAATTAAGTTGTCTTACACCCAAATTGCTCGACCTTTCGCGTGGTGACCGGTGGCTGTTTTGAAAAAGCTAAAATCTTCAACGCAACATCAAGGTTTTCGACGTCCGAAACGCAAAGGAAAAAAATTAAAATTATTATTATTTTTATTATTTTTTGCTCACCTGTACCAAATCATATTGATCGTTACCTACACCAACCGCAATGGCTGAAGGACGACGATCACTAGATTCCATTCATGAGAAACACGAAAGGCTCGTTGAAGAAGTTCAACAGGAAAGAGAGGAGAATACCCGTACCACAAGAGAACTCTTCGAGAAAATATTTGCAATGGATGTTAAACTTGATGCCATCAGTCAAAATCAGGCAAAAACACATGCAAATTTACCCAACCATGGGTCATCAAACAGAGCAATGTTAGGAGGTCCACAAACTTCCATTCTACCATGGACGACCAAATTAGACTTCCCAAAATTTGAAGGAGGAGACCCTACAAACTGGATCTATCGAGCAGATCAATATTTCTCACTAAATCAAATTCCGAAAATGCAAAAAGTGCATATCGCCTCCTTCCACTTGGAAAACGATGCCATCCAATGGTACCAATGGTTCGAGAAAACTAACAACACTCCGACGTGGTCAACCTTTACACATAATCTATTAGTGCGATTCGGCCCTAGCAAGTTTCAAAGCTTTACAGGGGCCCTCACTAAATTATGCCAAACCACTTCGGTAAGCGAATACCAAGCGGAATTTGAAAGGCTAGCTAATCGAACATTCGGATTAGACGTTGCCTTCTTTCAAGAATGTTTTGTCAGCGGATTGAAAGAAGAAATTCGAATAGAGGTGCAAATGTATAACCCTACAAACATGTTAGAGACCATCGGCTTGGCGAAATTAGTGAAGGACAAAATCAAGGCACGAAATCGGTTCACAAAACCAACTTGGGGGAAACCATCAAACACTTATACCAACCCCAAACCAATGCAAAATGGACGAACCCAAAATTCCTACACAACCCCCAAAATTAACCCCGCTCTACCAATTAAGCATCTGAGTTTCGAGGAAATGAAGGAAATACAAGCTAAGGGTCTTTGCTACCATTGCGATGAGAAATTTGATAGAAATCATAAATGTGCCTCACGAAAATTATATATTCTAGATGCCACAGAGGAAGGGAATTCTACTAAAGAGGAACTTGAACTCGAAGTAGAGGTATTATCCAACACACTTGAAAGTGACGAAGAAAATGCACCAAAGGTTTCCTTCAACGCCCTTGCCGGATTTTTTGCCCCTCAAACAATGCGAGTAAAAGGGTATTTTAAGAAACAAAACCTTACCGTGCTCCTAGATTTTGGTAGCACGCACAATTTTATTGATCCAAAGGTGGCTAAACAAGCAAATTGTTTTATATACCCTTGCAATAAATTCGAAGTGATGATTGGAAATGACGAAAAAATTGCATGCAAAGGAAAATGCAGAGATATAAAACTAACTATGGGGGTTTATAACATGAAAGGCGACATGTACATCCTACCCCTAGGTGGGTCGACATTGTACTAGGTGTACAATGGTTACGAACCTTGGGCGTAGTCCAATGGGAATTTGATGAACTAAGGATGAAATTCACAGCAAAGAACCAAACCTATATTATCCAAGGCCTAAAATCAGAACCTTACCAAATTGTCAGCTCGCATAGAATGGAGAAAATTATCCGAAAAGGAAACAAAGGAATGGTCACCCAATTATTTTCAATTCAACCTAGTCACAAAGAATACGAGACACCAGAGTTACAAAAGATTTTAGACCACCATAAGGCGGTATTCAATGAACCAAAAGGCCTACCTCCACAACGAAGTCACGATCACACTATTCCACTATTTCCAGGGCATCAACCTTCTAATATTAGACCTTATCGTTATCCATACCTCCAAAAGACCGAAATAGAGAAATTAGTACAAGAGCTTCTTAAGGCAGGAGTCATTAGACCTAGCAAAAGCCCTTACTCCTCTCCAATTATTTTAGTTAGAAAAAAGGATGGCTCGTGGCGTTTATGTGTCAATTTTCGAGTGCTTAATAAAATGACCATCAAAGATAAATTTCCTATTCCAGTCATAGACGAGCTATTAGATGAACTCCACGGGGCAACTTATTTTTCCAAGTTAGACTTACGATTAGGCTACCACCAAATACGAGTCAATGAAAAGGATATTCCTAAGATGACCTTTCACACTCACGAAGGGCACTACGAATTCTTGGTGATGCCATTTGGCCTGACCAACGCTCCTTCTACCTTTCAAAGTCTAATGAATAATGTATTTCACCCTTTTCTTTGTAAATTTATATTAGTTTTCTTTGATGATATTTTGATTTATAGCAAAACATGGGAAGAACATTTGGACCATGTTAGACAAGCGTTCCAAATCTTGGAGGAAAATCAACTTTATGCAAAAAGATCAAAGTGTTCCTTTGGAAAACAAGAAATTGAATACTTAGGGCATATTGTCTCAAAGGAAGGAGTTATGGTAGATCCTTCCAAAATCGAGGAGGTGAAAAATTGACCTATTCCAAAAACCTTAAAATCTCTACGTGGGTTTCTTGGACTAACGGGATATTATAGAAAATTTGTCCAAAATTATAGTAAAATTGTTGCTCCTCTAACAACATTACTTAAGAAAAACGCTTTCAAATGGTCGTCTAAAGCGGATGAGGCCTTTATCACCTTGAAAACTGCAATGTGTACCACCCTTGTTCTAGCCATGCCCAACTTTTCTAAACCGTTCGTCATTGAAAGTGACGCTTCAGGAATAGGAATGGGAGTCGTACTCGTGCAGGATGAAAGGCCTCTAGCTTTTATAAGCAAAGCATTTTCTCCTAAAAATTTAGCTCGCTCTACGTATGAAAAAGAGATGTTGGCGATTGTCCATGCTATTCAACATTGGAGGCAAAGGTCAGGACCTATGATTTCCCAAAAAGTTTGGAAAATGAGGGGAAAACCCATCAGGCCTAGGAGCTTTGTCTGGTTGCATGGAAAAAAGAGCTTTGTGGATTTCCTCATCACTAAGGGGTTTTAGGAGATTGGCATTCATTTCATCAGTAACAATTCTCGAAATGTGCCTAAGGAGGGAATCCATTGCTTGGGAGGATTGGATAGGCTGGGATCCCAACAAAGACTCAAAATGATGAACATCCTCATTCTTGATTTCGTAGATGTCAGCGGTGTAAGACCTATCACTCTTTACCAAATCCTTGATCCTGTTTGCTCCTCTGTGCTTGAGGGTTGAAATGTGAAAGAATTTAGTGTTCAAATCCCCATATTTTAGCCATAAGTACCTAGATTTTTGATGCCAAAAAATTTCCTTTCTTTAGAATGTTATGGTATTTTGAAAGAAGCAATTTTTCCTCCTATCTCGAATGACGACCCTCCTATCCTTGCTAAAACTGATTTTCGATTATTTGTAATTTATCCCTTATATTATGTTTGTTTTCAAAGATGTTTCCAAAAACCTCCTTGTTCCAAATTTTCTTGTTTTTGATAGAGCATAATTTTTGAGAAAATTGCCTGATATGAGATCCAGAAAAAGTTTCTTTCCACCATTCACCAACACGCACCCTTAAATCTGGGTGTTGAGTCCACATTGCTTCAAACCTGAAGGGAATTTTGAAGGAAAGTCTATTGGCTGATTCAAAAATCAGAAGGCTATGATCAAAACCAATTTTAGGAAGAGCTTGGAGAGTGGCGTCACCAAACATATGCAGAAAATCCTGGGATAGGACAAATCTATCAAGTCTCTCTTGAATAAGATGCACTCCAGCTCTTTTGTTACTCCATGTAAACTGATACCCTTTCAGTTGTACATCCATCAGATCATTAGTGTTCATAAAATTGCAAAGTCTTCAATGAATCTAGGATTGATATTATTTCCTCCTCTCTTCTCTTAGGGGTAGAGAGGAGCATTAAAATCTCCTACAAGAATCCATCGAATATTAGAAAAGGTTGTCCTCATTTAGGTGAGGGTATTCCATAAACTTAGCCTGTCCTGAGGATTGTTTGGGGCATAAATATTTGTCAAGATCTAGGACTGTTTAGAAATCAGATCATGGAACAAAATATTGGAAATCCAACCTTGACTGGAAATCATTCTTCCCTCCACTTTGGTAGGATCCCATAGACATAGGAGACCACCATATGATCCAACTGAAGGGCTGAAAGAAAATTCACACTGTTTCCAAATAGTTTTAGCAACTTGGAGAGAAGATTGTGCGCCCAATTTTGATTCTTGCATAATGAAAATAGTCGGTCTAAACTCCTTTCTTAATGAGATAACAATTCTTTGTTTTACTATCCCATTAAGCCCTCTCGCATTCCAAGAGAGGACTTTCATTTGGAACATTTACCAGGTTTTCTACCTCCTTTGGTTTGCTGTAGAGGAGGTTTGGTTCTATTCGGTTCATCTCTGTTGGATGCCATGATATATGGAAATAGGGTTCATTGAATGCCATTAGCTATCTCTTCTTCTATATCTCTTTTTCTTTGTTCAACTACAGAGGGTCTTCCCATTTTTCTATCACTGCCTACATCTAGCTGAGATTTCTTATAACTTCCAGTATGCTTAGGACTCCAAGCTCCAAGGATCTTACACTCCCCTTTTAGATTAACAACCTCATCAGATCTAAGGATGGGAGGAGGGTGAGAAGGTCCCGACCCAGAGGGTGAAAGAGGATTGGATGGCGGAGGAGAAGAAGAAAGTGGAGGTGGAGGCGGGGGATTGGGAGGGCAAAGGGATTCAATCGCATCATTAGCGGACGGATTTGTTGGACGAAAAGAAGCGTCATTGACGAAGGCAGTGGAATTTGGATCATAAATATCCAGGCTAGGGCATTCATCTTAATTGCCATCAGAAATAATATTTGATTCATTTAAAACACTAAAACGATTAGCCAAAGCATAATAAGAACTTGCCTTTTTCTTTACGCCAGTTGGTTGCTTTTCCTTGGATTCATGGCACTGCCCACCCTTGGAAATCTGGTTGTCCTAGTTCTTGGATGCTAAAAAGCGAGAATGCTGTTGGAAGTCTTTGCTCATGCGATCTTGCCCTTTTAGGGTATTATGGCTAGGGCATAGCTTCGGGCATTGATTTCAAAGGTGACCTTGGATGTTACACTCAGAACAAAAAGCAGGTCTGTTCTCATATTCCACAACTTGACTTTTGCGGTAAGATCCATAGATTAAATTTAAAAGAGTCGAAAGTTGAGATTCTAGGTTCGCGTTAACACATATATGAGCCTGCGTAAATATTGATCTAACTTTTGTCATCGGATCTATGGTGACCAATTCTCCAATGGTTATGGCAATCCCATGGAGAAACTCCTCATGCCAAAACATGAGCGACAAGTTAGGGAGCCTGACCCAAATTGGAGCAAAGTTTATGTTCTAGGTTTTCGGGTCGAAATCTTCTCCCCATTTGCGAAGGAAGAGGCTTCTCCTCCCAAAGAGCCAAGGACCATCGGAAAGGATACGATCTGCGTCCTCTTGATTGTTAAGACGAATCAGAAAGAAACCTCTAAACATGACAATGATTTCCAAACATCCTCGCGTTTTCCATTTAGCGGCCGCCCAACGTCGAATAGCTTCTATATCGGGTCTCCCTCCGACAAATTTTCCCACCAGGGAGAAAGATTCTATGGATATGTAGTTAGCCATAATCTCCTTCGGAATAATCAGATCAACTCCACAGGGGATAAAAGTATGCTTGGGAATCGAAGGGGGTTTAGGGCCTCCTCTAACTGTTTTGGCAAAGGAAATAGTCCCGGATGCTACACCATTAAGGCAAACTCGTCGCTCATTCCTCGTTTCCTCATGATGTTTGTTTGGGGGTTCCTTCCTCCACTCAGATTCGTCCTCTAAAATCCTAGATCTGCTTTCCTTACCGCCAGTTCCATCCTCGATCCCATTCCCTAGCTTAATTGATCCGGTTCCAGCTCCTTGTCCGTTGAAACCCTGGTTCCTACTAACTTGAAAAATCGAAATCTAGCTCGCACTCCTCATCTCACTCGGATCAATAATAATAAGGACTTTCAATATCCCTAATCTACACCTTTTAAACTCTTAATTTTCATTTTTAATCGACTTAACCTATATATATTTTAAGTATTATATGACTTTTTATTTCATATGTTAGTACCTCATGAACTTTAAAAACTTTTATTATGTTTTAGTATCCTATTAAACATAAATGCATAACCATAGTATTGCCTTACCCTTATTTTAATTTCTATTTTTATTTTTATGATTTCTATATATAGATTGATATGATAACAAAATATATTGGTTGACATTATAACTCATTTGCTGAAGGCCTGGGAAAGAAGATGATATGAAAATTTAAGTACGGCCTTGTAATGAAATTGCATGGTTTCTGAGCGAGACGTTTGTCTTTGAACCAAATTATTTCAATCAGAGTAGAAAACTAAGATCAAAAAATGGCTTCCTCATCGTCATCCGTTTCTACTTCGGAGTTATTATCGACTCAAGAATCGAAGCGGAAGCTTAACTTTAAGGTTTGCCTTGTTTTACTTTTTATTCAATTCCAATTTACAATGCTAATAGTAATAAGATACAATGCGTTCTATGGCATTGCCGGTAAAATGTTTGCTTTGTGTTGTGGCAGAAGAAACAGATGGAAGTAGCTATCGCGGAGATCAATAGTCTTCATTCTTCACGGGTATGGGCAAGGGTATGCTTTGTTTAAGGGAAATGGGTCTTGTTCTTCAATGCCTCATCAATTGCTTTTATAATCTGGAAAAATATATTATGCCCTCTTTTAGTTCTTTGATAATTTTTGGTCTGCTATATATTCAAACCCTAAATTAATGTACTTACAACCAGTTGTCTTTATTTAAAAGGTGTGGTTTACTGGGAATCAAATGTATATTTAGAGGACAATTCATTTATGAAATGAGACGGCTTCAACACATTGAGCGGCCTGCTGCGCTTTTGAAATGTGGGAATGAACTTATTACCATATATTAAAGGCAATTGTAAACTATAAGAACATAGTAATAGGTAGTTCCGAGGTCTTCATAGCAGAGTAAAGCCTTGTTCTCTATTGGCTGTTCTTTTGTTTTTTGTTTTTGCTATCCCTTTCTTGGTGTGCAGACTAATCCTTTCCTCTCGAAGCTGTTTTACAAGCAATGTAGCCTTCGATAAATGTGAATTTCAAATATTAATTTCTCAAAGCTGTTATACTACTTACAATCAGTGTAGCTTTCGATAAATGTGAATTTCAAATATTAATTTCAACGTTGTTTCAGTTTTAGCACAATCTGTTCTTCTTAAAGAATTTAAAATTTGTGATTTCTTGTTACAGGCTGTTTATGAGAGAAAATGTGGACTGTTCTTCCGCACAGATGTAAAATCAGCTACAACTTCACAAGAAAGTGAGTTTTGCAGAAACTTCGAAACCCATTCTCTCTAGATGTGTCTGTGGTGAGAAGAGAGCACACACACATATATGTCTGTGGTGAGAAGAGACGATAGTATATTGACACACACACATACACACACATATGCGGTGTCTGTGGTGAAAAAACGACGATAGTATCTTGATATTAGTGGATGAATAGAAATAGGCATTGAAATGGGTAATGAAAAAAATGCAACTTTGGACATGGATGCGTCCTTGAAGGTCTGAGAAGCGTCCCACATTTAAGGGGTAGGCTATTTCTTGGAAACTCCCCCGCTGTCGTGTAAACTTGATGGGCCTATCCTATAATAGGGTCGTCACCCAAATAAAAAAACGGAGGGAAAAAATGGAGAAACTTCCCTATCTTGAAAACATAATAGATCTATTCTACAGTACGTTATGTCTTGCAGTCGCTTGACCTTTCACGGTACTGAAAGATGGCCCCTACAAAAGGCATCGCTCACCCAAAAAAGGGAAAAAAAACCCTAAAACCCCCCAAAAGATTGCCCCTCCTGCTAGAAGGGCGTCCCTTAACAAATTGTACCATGCTGCAAGGATGGCGATAAAATATGCAATGAACATAGAGACTCACTGCCATGGCCTTTTTGAAGATCTGCTCCTTGCCAACTCTGAGCCAACATACAGAGTTACTAAACCAGATATTCCTTGCAGCACTTTTGACAGAGTGGTACGGGTGACAACCCCTTAATCACTACCTGAGCACACAGCTTACAAAAGAGTGACTGAACAAATGGATCCTCCTCTTGGAAATATGTTTTTTCCTTTGTTATCTTTTCTTAGTGGAGAATTCCACATGTTGGCTTGGAGTGTTGTAATCCCTACCTTCTCATTATTAAACTGCAGATCCCATTTAGCCCCTTGTTGCAAAGTGGCCTCATGATTAAGGGAAATACTATGTAATCTGTCACAATGTCTTTAATTTTCCTACCTGAGGAGCATCTTGCAATAGAATCACAATGGCTACTTATTGGATGTTTCCCATAGTTTCAGAAATTCATTACTCTTCCTTGCTTGAAGCATGCAAGCCCAGCGTGTTGTGGAGAATGTATTGTCTTCAAAGCATCTGACATCCTCTTGCTTAATGGTTAGCTTAATCACAAGATCAGAAATTGAGAACAAAAACTAGTTTCAGAAACATTTGGATTCTTCAGAGACTTCAACTGATTTTGTAGTTTGTGCCTGTTGGTCTGACTCAATATCAGCAAAGTGCATTGTCATACCTTCTTGATCCAACACAAAGTTCGCTCACAAGATGTCTGGAAATATCTTGTCTGAATCCTCTGTTATATTATGTCTTTACATAGAATTTCATGTGTTATGACAATTATCATTATGTCTCTGTAGCATGCTGCTCCAGCAGGGACGTCATTAGCAGTATTTAGTCTTTTATCTGTGAAACAACCAACTTCATCAGAGAATTTTTATATTTGAGAATTTGATCTCAAATAATTGTTTCTATAAATCAGTGCCTAGTCCACAAATCATGCATATCTCTTGGATGCTCCTTTCTATCTGATTGTTCCTTTTTATGTCTTAAGCATGCTATTTATGACAAATATTTATTAAATTATCACGAATATGACCAGCCTGTCTTTTGCACTGTTAACTTTTAATCATAATGCAGTGTACCAAGTCGTCAATGCCAAAGTGTGATCGAACTCCTTATTAACAGCCTGCAAACAAGCTGGGAATTTGTCTCACACAAATTCATTATATGCTTTTCACTAATTCCTTGTTGGAGATAATAGTGCTTAGCATTTCCTTGTTGACAATTTAACTGCATAGCTCTCAACAATACTCATATGTCAAGTAATTAGTTCATGCAATTGCATGCATTCTGGCTGCAGTGACAGGTCCCTTTGGGGCTTACAAACAATCTCAAGTCAAGCAGACAACTATACGATAAGATCCATAACATAGCTGCCTTTGCCCATTACCATACCTAAGCTTTGACAAATGTGACAGCTTGCTGAATTCATTTAGTCATTACGTGGAAGTTAATAAAACATATCATCGCTTTAGTTCTTGTATGCAGCGTCAGCAAATTACGGCCATGTTTTTTTTTTTTTTTTGGGTCACATAAGATAATATTATCCGAAGAATGGTTCTTTAGTCACGTTTGTTTAGCAGCTTTACATATTTCTCACAACTTGGTATTTTACAAATATCAATGCCACTATGACATTCACAATGTTAGCTGTTAAGCATACTAACATATAAATCTTTGATGGCTACCTGCAAGGTATAAGCACAAGGGAACATATTATCCATTTTGCTGCTGCCCAAAGAAAATGTTGGTTATGATTGATGCTTGGCCATAAGTTGACATTTGCTTATCAGTTGTTACTTTGCTTGTGCTTGTTTGTTCACAAGACATTGTCCATCCCTATAGTTTCTCTGCAAGATCTTCCTTGTGATTCTTTCATTGGGTGAAATCAATGAGAGTTAATATGCAATGTTGACAACATTCACAAGAAACCTTATGGACTGCAATGACGCTCAATGTTAAAACCAGTAGTTGCTTGATTTTTTGATTTATATAAAAAATATTAGAATTTTGGCAACCTTTTCCTTATGCAAATGAATTTGATGGACATAATTGGACAAACATCAGTCAGTGGCAAATGAGTTAAAAGTGAAAAATTAAACCTAAAGCTTGTTGCCCCACTACCTATATGATTCACTATCCATTTTCTTGACTACTGTAAGGTCTCTGAAGAAATGTAATAAATAAGGTACTTGTACTTATAAAAGTACCTTGATGAGTCAATATTTAGTCATTAAGGGTGTTAGGTGGTCTATAGGGTCCCTAGATAATAAAATTGTTAATCCCACATATAGTAGGTAGGTGAATAGACTTGCTCAAAAGGGCTATATATTGATGTTATATAATGAAAAATAGAACATGGAGATTTCTTTCTTGAGGAGAAATTGGAAGAAAACCCCCATGCACTGAAGAGGATGGAAACCCTCTCTGGATCTGGAATAGACAAAAACCCTTTTCTGGCATGTGTTTGTGCTTGTTGTTTTTGATGATTCCAGTTTAAATATTTTTCTAGATACTATAGTGGTATCAGAGCTGGTTTCCTGCCAGCCTGTGAGAGTTTTGACAGATTTGAGGGTTTTATACTGTATTCAAGGACAACCTTTTTTTTCAGAAAATTCCCCATCAATTTGCTGGCACATGATAGAAAATCTGGGGTGATTTTAACTCAAAATAGATTGGAGCTGCATATTTTAGGAGGCTGAAGTCAGGGAGATTCAGAGCACTTCCATAAGTGCCCGCACATTCTGTCCATACAGTTGGCACACCTGTAGGGAATCTGCATGGGAGGGCACGAAAGCCCTTGCTGCGTTTCGATCTATATTTTTGTCACATCAGCCATGAAATCAGGTACAAAACTATGCTCTTTTCTGTCTTGTTTTTGCGTACCAAAAAATCTTATTTCCGGGCACCGAAAAAATTTGATACTTACGTTTGGCTATGTATTTTCTGTTTTGGGTCCGAACCAGATTTTTGATTGCTGTCTCCTATTCGTGTGCATTTTTTTTTCTTTTGTGTTTCAAACCCTAGTTCATTGTTTCAATAATAAAAAAAATATCTTTTATTTTCCTTGCATTAATTAATTCGTGCAACGTCCTCTTTTTGTCATTGCTAGTTCTAGTGTGGATCTTTGAACCCTCAGAGAAACCAACATATGAATCACTCAGCTATATTGGGTATATAGCAAGCCTAAGCTGCCCACCTGCTCATATAGCATCTTGTGTGTACTTAAATTGTTTGAGGAGTATATTTTGGTGAGTTAGTGAGAGAAATAAGGAGACTGCTCCTCGTAGTTGCCTTTCCTCTCTTTGTTTCTCTCCCCTCCCCCCTTCTATCGGTGACTTGTCATTCTTGGCTAAGCTAGTGTCTAGTGAAATGGGGGATAGTAATACTCCAATACACAGGTCTTAGACAGACCAAAGGCTCTTCCACGTGCCATTCTACTTCCACACGCCACTTTGCTTTCATGTATCATTTCTCTTCCATATACCATTCTGCTCTCACATACAACTTCTCTTCCACGTACACATGGGTATTTTGAAAGACCTTGGTATATAGGGAGGTTTGGCATATCAAAAGGTTTTGACATATAAAGAGGTTTTGTATCTCGGAAGGTTTGGTATATAGGAAGGTAGAATGATAAGGGTTTCTTCTATACCTTAGTTACTTTACCACACATACTTCACCTCTACATCATGGCCAATGGAGATGAAGGTCTCTAGTTGATGTTCATGATAGTAGCTGAATGACAACCTTTAGATAGGATTTGTTGAATTGAGAGTGGACATGGCTGCTAGACAACTGGTAGAAGCTGTACCTTTACATGGGCATGATGAGGCTATTGAGCATTAAACTTAGGGCCATCAACAACAAAGAGTCGACCACAATGCAAAGTAGAGAGATGGGCATATTGAGCACCATCCTGAACATAGAGATGGTCTTGAGGCAACTACAGACACAACGTCTTGAGCTACTTAAATCTCTAGCGAGCAAGAAGACATGGAGGAACACGCTTGTGAAGATCTCCTTTGTTGATTATTGTAGTTTGAAGGAAAAAAGGAGGAAGAACGACAAGAAGGACAAAGAACTTAAACAAATACAACAAAGTGAAAACCTCGATGTTTGATGGGAAGCCTTATGGCAAATCCCAATAGAGTGCCCGTGCTTGGTTGCAGTGATTAGAGATTTACTTCTGAGTTTGATTATCTCGATGTACAAAAGTTGAGCTTTGTTGTGCTACATTTGTCTGGTATGACACATGACTGATGGCACGAAGGGATGGACACCTTGGGGCATGCTCGGGTTCGAACATACAGGGAGTTTCGCCAAAAGCTCCTAAACTACTTTGAAGGATATTTTGACAGAGCAATACTTCATGGATCTATCTCATCTTTGACAATTGAGCACAGTATAAGAGTACATAAACAAGTTCCGTAGATTGTTAGTTATAGTGCATGGGATAGAGTTGCCAAAACTTGTCTACATGTTCATGGATGGGTTGAAGGATTTGTTACATGGATGGCTATGAGTGTTTGCTTTGCTATCACTTGTACATGCTATGGCAAAGGTAGTTTCTATGAAAACATTGATGTCAATTTCCTTTTTTAATAGATGAGGACCATCATGGTCATATGCTCAGGGCTGTACATCAACACAACCTAATCTTAGACTCCCGATCATAGGCCATACTCAGTTTAGGGGATCTCAAACGGATGATAGACGGCCACAAACCATATGACATATTCCGGGAGTACTAAGGACCACACCATACTAGCAGTAGACTAGTGCACAATGTCCTCCTAGACAAGAGAGGAGTGGTGGTAGGAGAGATACATGTCAAAGAATGGGCAAAGGTCCCTCTGTTTCACCTATAAGCAACCTGTAGCCAGGACATGCATGTCAAGGGCAAGGTCGGGTGCACTATGTCAAGATTGTGCAATGGGATGAAGAAGACGAGGAGGAGCCAAAGGTGTTTGATGCCTCTATTATTAGGGAGGTTGACAATAATGAGGATGCTAGCATTACTGATGAGCCATCATAGGCTTTGCTTTTAGCTTTATTTAGCGTTCCCGTTTATTTATCATTGAGAGCTAGGGGACAAAATAGTGGCTAATAGATTATTTTGTTGATTGGCGGGAGCACCCATAATTTTATTGACGAGAGGGTAATTACATGATTGGGCATTGCTATGGAGCAAATCACAGGGTTTGGTGTTGCTATAGTTGATGGATTTACCATGCCTTATAATCAGATAGTGTGTCAGTTGAGGGTTCGGATTGGAGCCATTCCCATCATTACCAACATATACGAGTTGCTCTTGGGTTTCGAGGATCTTATTTTGGGAGTGCAATGGTTGTAGACTCTTGGAGACTTCACCTATAACTTTTAGGAGCATACCCTCAAATTTGTTGAGAATGGTCAACCAAGGATACTTAAGCGGATACCTTTAGGACTAGTCAATGTGATCTCCTCTCATCAGTTGGAGGGTATTTACTGAAGTAGTGGCTAACGTTGGATTGCTCATTGTTGGGCAGTCAAGTGTTGAGACAAAATGGTATTAACTAGGCATACCATCTAGATATCAGAGCCCTATTGGACAAGTATGAAATGGTGTTTAGAGATTTGTCACAAGGGTTACCACCAGATCGAGGGTTCCAACATACCATAGAGGTAGAGTCAGGTTCTAGACCAATCATGGTGCCTCCTAATAGGCATCCTTGGGTCTATAAGGAGGAGATTGAGAGGGCCATTAAAGAACTTCTTGAATTGGGTCACATTAGACCTAGTTCTAGTCTGTTTGCTTCTTTAGTGGTGTTGGTGAAGAAGAAAGATGGGACAATGCGTGTATCGATTACCAAGCACTGGACAAGAAGACTATTAATAACTAATACTCAAATCCATGCATTGACGAGTTGATGGATGAGCTTCATGGTGCAATTTATTTTTCAAAGATAGATGTGATTGGGTTACTAGGGTTTTGAGTAGAAGATGTTTCGAAGACAACTTTCTAATGTTTTGTGCGCATTATGAATTCTTGGTGATGGCATTTAGGATTACAAATCCACCCGCTACCTTTTAGTTTGTGATGAACCACATGTTTCAAAATCATTTGAGGTGGTTTGTGTTGATTTTATTCAATGAAATCTTGATCTACAACAAGACTTGGGACAAACACGTGCAACACCTAGATATAGTATTGAGAACCTTAAGCAATCAGTAATTCTTTGCCAAGGAGTCAAAGTGTGAGTTTAGGGTCATATAATTTTCATATCCTGGCCATGTTATTAGTGCATCAAGAGTGCAAGTTGACGAGGCCAAGAGAGTGGTAGTCCAACGATGGCCCCCTCCCACCACCGTATTTGAATCGAGAGGATTCCTTGGTTTATGTAGTTATCACCGACGCTTTATATAAATATTCCCTTGGTTACTCTTTTAGAATTAATGAAAAAGGAGCCTTTGAATGGTTGGACGCAACTCATTGAGCATTTGAATGACTCAAAGATATTATATGCACATGCCTAGTATTAGCTATTCTTGATTTCACAATTTCACTCATAGTTGAGTGTGAGGCTTCTTGCAAAGGGATTGGAGCAATATTGATGCAGGGTGGCCGACCCATCACCTTTGAAAACTTCATGATTGGGAGAAGTTACATTCTATCTATGATAAGGAAATGCTAGTTGTGATGCATGCCTTATCACGTTTCTGACAATACTCGGTTTGTGGGCGATTCATAGTCTGTATTGACCATAAGAACTTGAAGTTTTTCTTGATCTAGAAGGACTTGTATGATTGTCGACAAAAGTGGGTGAGCAAGCTTTAGGTATATGATTTTGACATTGATTATGTCAAGGGCAAAAATAACTAGGTTGTGGATGCATTATCACGAGTTGAGTGCAATGCCATTTTAGAAGTTGCCACTGATCGGAGACAACAAAACATAGCGAAATATGCTAAGAATGATTAGGCCATGCACATATTAGATAAGGTGTCTAGAGGGCCTATGGCAGACTTTTCCTATCGCGTCTTGAATGAGTTGGTTACCTTCTTTGTATTGTATTAGGCGGGATATTGTCAGGGACATCGTGATTCCTCATTTTAGGAAATTAGTGCTGCTTCAAGATGTACAAAACAATAAGAGAAATGTCCACTTGGAAAGGACTGAAATGCTTTATAGCAAAAAATATCTGTAGTTGTGAGACCTGTTGCTGTACCAAGCATGAATCTTCCTTTCCTATAGGTCTTCTACAACCTCTTTTCATTCTAGGAAGAAAATGGGAGTTCATTTCCACGAATTTTTTTACAAGGCTTCAAAAGTTTGGAGGTCGCGATTGCATTTTGGTGATCGTGGATAGCCTCATCAAGTATACCCATTTCTTGCCACTACAACTGATGTGTAGGTTCCACAGATGGTTGATTTGTTCTTTTGAGAGATCTTAGACTTCATCAATTGCTCAAATCGAAGATTCTAGGTTTATGGGAATCTTTTGGCAGGAACTTTTTTGTTTGGTTGGCACATAAATGACTCCCAGCAACACTTACCACCCCTAGACAATGGGAAATCAAAATAGTTAATAATTGGGAGGAGGGATATCTTTGCTTATACTATTGAGATCAACAAATACTATGGGCAAAGTGGCTATATTTAGTAGAATTTTGCTATAACACCATCTTCTATGTTAGTATTCAAATGACACCATTTCGGGCTTTATATAGATATGATGCTCCTTTGCAGATGGACTTTGCCCTACCCAACTTCAGAGCCCTTTGGAGGATCATCAATAATTGATCTTATCTTTACGAGAAGGCAACAAAGAGGCCTAATATTGACAAAAGGTATTTGTTGATCGACACAAAATAGAGAGGACCTTTGAGGTGGGAGACATGGCATACCTTTGGCTTAAGCCATATAGACAATCTTCATTGAAGGAAGGTGTTAAGGAAAAGCTGAAACCATGTTTCTATGGTCCATATAAGGTAACACAATGTGTGACTAAGGTCGCTTATGAGCTAGATTTGCTATGGGTTCAAGATTACATCGCATTTTTCATGTATCCAAGTTGAAGAGGGCAATCAGACCGTAGGTCCAAGCTTTCCCCAAGTAACCTCCTATTGACAATGAAGGAAAGCTTGAATTAATACTCAAAAGTGTACTAGACCAAAAAAATAAGCAACTAGGGAACTGAGGCATCCAAGAGTACCTAATTTAATGGAAGGGCTTCCGGTTGAGGATGCTACTTGGGAACATGAAGATATTCTATAACATCCACAATTGGTAGATGACTAATTGCTTTGGACGAGCAATTTTTGGCGAGATGCACTTGTAATGTCCTTGGATTTAATGAGGTAATAAACATGTTACTTATAAAAGTACCCTGATGAGTCCATATTTAGTTATTAAGGGTGTTCAATGGTTTATAGGGTCACTAGATAATCAAATTGTTAATCCCACATATAGTAGGGAGGTGAATAGACTTGCTCAAAAGGGCTATATATTGATGTATTGCACTCATTTTTCATTATTATGAAAAGAACTTGGAGATTTCTTTCTTGGGAAGAAATCAGGACTAAAATCCCACACATCGAAGAGGACGAAAACCCTCTCTAGATCTAGAAAAGGCGAAAATCCTTTTCTAGCATGTGTTTGTGTTTGAATTTGCAATTCTTTTCAGAAACATTCCAAAGCATGCATTCACCACAATTGCACTCCGAAATGAAAAAAAGGCGATTAAAAGATAGCAATAGTAAACAAAGTAAAGAAACAAAGGGAGATGACAAGAAGTATAAGGTGGGTGCATGTGGGCACCCCAATATATCACATTTTATTCACACTTATGATACAAATGGATCATCATTGAGGGGTATTTATAGTGATACCAAATCTCCAATGAGAGGTTAACCTCAAGTCGACATTGACTTGACCTTGAGGTTAACTTTACAATAAAATAATAATAAATTACACCCTTTAAGCAAGGTTATCCATAAAGGTGGATTAACCAATACCACTAAGGGTGAAATATGAAAGAGGCCCTTAGGCTTACATGAAGATGCCCATAGGCTTACACATAGATGCTCGTAGGCTTACATAGAAGAATGCCCGTAGGCTTACATAGAAAGATGTCCATAGGCTTACATATAGAATGCCTGCAGGCTTACATTAAGATGCTTGAAGGCTTACAAGCACTTGCCTGTAGGTTTACATCAAGAGCACCCGTAGGTACTTTACCATTGTTGGCCTTGGCCTAATAAGATTAGATTATAAATATTTTAACAGTTTGTGCTTGTTGTTTTTAATGATTACAGTGTAAATATTTTTTTGGGATACTACAACTTCTCACATTTACAAAACAAAACAAAATGAGTAGGGAAAAAAGTTACAATGATATTATGGAAGTATATTTACAGGGACAATTGCAATTCAATGGTATTTCTATATGATCTTTGTTAGAAGGTGAAGTCATTATGCAATTTCTTGCCAACAGAAACTGCTGCTAGACGTCTAGGCAACACTGCTTGACGTCTAGGCTGCTAGACGTCTAGGCAGCAGTACTAGACGTCTAGGCAGCGGACGTCTAGGCTGCTAGACGTCTAGGCAGCAGTACTAGACGTCAAGGCAGCGCTGCTTGACGTCAAGGCAGCAGACGTCAAGGCAGCAAACATCAAAGAGTGCACGTCTAGGTAGATGACAAGAATGCGGAATACGAACAGTCTTGGGAGCGGAAACGAATAGACTTTGGGAGCTGAAACGAATAGGTTTTGGAGGCTTCCATTGGAAGAGGAAACAAACAGTTTGGACTCTTCCTTCTGCTCTATAAAAGGGATGTGATCCCTTGCATTTGAGTTGGTGGTTGAAAATCGTCAAAGGACGTGAATGTAAATTTTGCTGAAATTAATAAGAAGAGAAGTTGCCATTGCCTCGTGGTTTTTCCTGCACATTGCAGGTTTCCACGTAAATCTTTGTGTCACTTGTGTCATTGTTTCCGTGTTCTATTTTTGTGTTACTGTGCTTCCTCTTGCAGGTGATAAATCTTGAAGTTTTTCCTAACAATCTTAGTGGAGCAAGGGTTGCTTGAGTCCTCATAACCATTGGTGCCAAGATCTAGTGGATGCTAATGCAAACACAACTCTTTGCATCTAGGCGCCAACTTGCAACTTCATTCCTCAAACTAGCACCAAGCAACACTGGTCCTTTAGCTAGCCCTTTGTTTCGACAAGATTGTCTTGTCCTGAGCTAGAGCCCAAGCATTGATGTCAAACACGTCAACTCGATGCTAAACACCAATGCATAGTGTCAACTTAGACATCGACACACATCCAATGCCTTAGATCCACTCTAGTTGTTAGTGCACATTTTTAGCCACTATTCCACTTGACAACATAGGAAGTTGTGGAAAACTAAGTTGCAAGAAACTTGGAAATGAGTTTGGCTTCTAAAAACAAAAACACCTTAGGAATCACAAGTCCTCAAGCCTTTTAAAAACGTGGAAACGACAAAGGGAACACTTAATTTATAAAAATAATAGGAACTAGATATTGTTAAAATTTATAGACAAAATCGAATTAAATAAATCACAATTGAATCAAAACACATTCATTTTTTAAATCCCATATATAGAACAATGTCTAATGTCAAAGGTCAACATTTATAGATAAGGCTATGCATGTCATGTAAAACTAAACTACATGGATATCCTATAAAGTTAGCTCTTAATCTTCAAAGTCGTCAAGATCAACACCAAAACTAGAAGAAGACCAAATTCTTGTGGCTTCAACAAAAGGTTATGAGGAGGATTTTCATCATCCTCAAGATCAACTGTAGCCACAAAAATATTCAAGCTAGGATTTTTAGGTTCCACATCCCAATCTTTTGTTTGCCCGCTTTTCTACTCTTCTTTAATGTACAAAAAATAGATTTTGCCTTTTTGAGCCCAACCTATTTCGCTTCATCGACTAAGTGAACCCCTATGTAATTCAATTCCTTTTTGTTATCAAAGAGTTTGCCATCGTGTATGATGGGTGTGTGGGGTGTATGGGGCCCTTGTTCAGCTTATCATCATTTTTTAGTTATCATTTATAATGTTTCTTTTTCCTCGTCTTCTTAGATTTTTTAATTTAATTTTTTAAATTTGTTTTCTAATCTATCTTCCATGAAGTTTATGGGATGGGGACAACACAAGATGATAGGACGAGTTTTTGAGAGGATGAGATGTGGTTCTAGGATGCTGGGACATCTCTATAAGACAAAACCCCCAAAGCCCAAGACTTGTCCCCATGAGCAATATTTTATTAAAGTGGGTCATACGTGTCCCATATGGGCCTTTGCAATAGCCACACAACCCTCAAGACCCCCAAAATCCAGACCCTTTTTTTGGGTTCAAAAGGACAAGAAATATTAGAAACACCCTTGGAAACATTTGAAACGCCTTTTGGGAATGTTCGAAAAGATTGGAAGTCATGATGATAAGTTTTTGGAAGTTTTTGAGGAGTTTCTAAGTTTCTGAAATGGGGAAATGATGGCAGCATTTGAGTTTCTTGCAACATAGGCATAAAACATTCCATGGATTGCCATAATTGCCTTCCTATAACTATTGGAAGTTGGATTGTTTCCACTTCAGTAGGCTTCCTGTAATTGTATTGTATGTTTTGTATATAATCGGATATTCAATATAGGTGGTGCCTTCTTCAATCTTGTTTGCTTCTTCAGATTGCTTGCTTCTCAAACAAGTTTGAAGTCACAAAGTTAGCTGCCTAGCAACTAACACATTGCAAGCATGTACACCAAGGTGCCAATTACAACACTCTTGCCATAGCCTAAGCTTTGTTGTTGAAGCCAACTTGGTCATGTTCAACTCCTCGTTTACATTGTCACTATGTGTAGATAAAGTTTTCCATTTATTAATACAATTTTTGGTTTTCTTTCATTTACTGTCAACATCCCCTTTTTGTTATTTCTCTTTTCCATCTAACGCCATGTATGAAGAAGTGTTCCTTGTGGCTTGATTTATTGCACAACTCTAAAATTTAACTCGCCTAGCCTCACCAATTGAGTTAGGGAGTGGTTCTTCACACCACATCGCCAAGCCCTTGTGACATGAATGATCGATATTAGAACCTAGTTCATGCTCCTGTCTTTGTAGTCGCCATCCCCGTGTTGGTGCATTTCTCATCCTCTACTTGTATGTGAGCCTTTTAGTAAGTGTCATTGCTGAATTTTCTCTTGCACATGTGTTAGGACCCCATTCTAACCCTACTATGTAATTACCCACTTCCTAACGTGGGGACCCATCTTAATGATATTATGTAATGTGATGTGTATGTGGCATTTGAGGTGCCTAGACAAGTGGGGCCATTTAATGTAACCGTTATAAAGAATGTAACTACTTGTTTGGTAGAAGATTCTAGCTCGGGTGGCCACTTGCATGTGAAGTCGGCCTTGAGCATTATAGTTAGGGTTACGAAGAGTCTTTAAAAAGGCAAGGGGCCATAGATGAAGGCATCTCATATTTTGTTGTATCGAAGCTCTGTTTCTAAGGAGGTTGCCCCCTTGGAGACGCCTACGATTCTATAATGTGTTCTTGCTTTCTGCAATATAATCTACTACATTTCCATTTCATCTTGCAATATTGTTAATTTCAAGTTCATTTTTTGTTATTATTGCAATATTGTGTGGATGTGCTTTTATTTTACTGCAAGGTTCATAACATCATGCTTGTGGTATAAGAATGAAGATTTCACACTTGGTTTCTTGTTTGTTTACCTAGAAGAATGTCATTTGTGCACAAAAACTTATGCATCTGCAAAGTGTTCCTTAGACTCCAAGGCCCCAAATGTCCAAAAGCTCATCATGAATGTGCTTAATGAACAAGGAGCAACTCTATCTGGGTAGTCTCATGGCCTTGTTGCCACATTTTGCACAGGGGTGCCATGTTTTTGGTTTCCGCAAGTGAGCTGCTCTTTTCCTTCTCCTTCTCCTCATTTTCCCTGTCTTCTTCTCTCCCTTTCTTCCTCTTCCTCGCAACTTCATTCCCTCTTCTTCTTTCCCCCTTTCTTCCCCCAGTAAGTTTCCAGCACAGGTGCTCTGAAAATTCTAAGTGTTGGGGCGACACCCGACTTCGCAGCGAAGTCGGAGTGCGCCCCTCAGTTGGACGCGATAGGGAGCCCGAAGTGCAAACAGGCAATGTTGAAGAAGAATCTGACTAAGTGTCAAGGGCGCAACCCGACTTCGCAGCGAAGTCGGGTGCGCCCTTCTTCCTGGGCGCACTAGGGGAATGGTCTGTCAGAAAATGGGCTAAGTGTTGGGGCGCAACCCGACTTCGCAGCGAAGTCGGAGTGCGCCCCTTTCCAGTGCGCAGTCCGAGCAGCGGATGAAGACAGCCAAGCACCGGTGCGCAACCCGACTTCGCGGCGAAGTCAGAGTGCGCCCTTTGACCGGTGCGCAGTTGGGTAAAGTCAACTCGAAAATTTGCTAAGGCAAGAAGGCCTTCCAACTGCGCTTGTTTTCCTCTGCGCAACCCGATAGCGCCCGAATTCCTGGCGAAGTTGGATAAGCTGCCTTTCAAGGCAGACACGTGTCACACCTCAGCATCCGACAAGTATCCACCTTCGGGATTCGAGCCAAGACTTGACCGCGCAAGGACAAAGCATGGGCTACACTACCGGCGCCATTTGTCACCATTTAAGCCGATGTGAAGTGCCATCTGCCGCACCTACCCGCATTCCTGCTGACCGAAGACTTGACCCAACGCGCTGCCACGTAGCTGTACCACCTTCAGGGACACCATGCTGCAAGGACAAGTCCTGCCCGACAGAAGTCAGCATCAGCAGCTCCTCGGCCGCTCGTGTCAGCTCACCGTTTTGTCTGGGACTCCGTGCCCATGAATGTAATCGGGGGGAATTTTGGGCTATAAATACCCACCACTTTTCCATTGTAAGGTGGTGGAAGGGGAATATATTGCTAGGGGACAATTGTAGCTGTGCGTTTGCCTCAAATATAAACATACACTTGGCTCTGCTTACTGTCTTTTATCTTGCATGCTGCCTCTCCTTGTCATTTCTGCCTCATGTTTCTTGTGTCATTGCTTGCTTGTTGTCTTGAACTCTGGACTCCAGCATTTGATGGCCAAGTATTCCTGGAATGCATAGATAGGGGATACATGGGATCGGTGATAGCTGTAGTTTCAATGTGTGTTTGTAGATGAATGTTGTTAGTAGTGGTGATTGATTCGTTGCCGTCCTGCTTATTCCCCCCACCCAACTCCAATCACATTTGGAATCCCTTTCTGCATTTTTATCTCTTTCTGTACCTTTTTATCTCTTTCCTGCACTCTTATCTTAACACAAACCCCACAGGAAGCCGGCCTTCTCCGGAGATTGGCACGGAAGGCATTCCTTCCTTCCGGCCTTTCAATCTGGTGGGCGAATCTGGGCGCAATAACAACAAATCCTTTCCTCATGGCAGATTCGTAACCAACGGTTTCTGCGGGCACGCCGGTGGGACCCGTTCCCCTCCTTCCCCGGTGGGACATGGTAGTTTCGCACCCGCAAACGGAATCGAAGTGCTAGTGCTCGCTTCATTGCTGTTCAAAATCAGAGCACTTGGCGACTACGCAAATCTGAATATTCTGCGAGTCCGGAAAGACCGGTCCTAACGCCTTCATGCAAACGAGAAGGTGGCGAGCAAGGAATCCGGAGAACCCGCATGACTTTTACGAACTTGACCTTGACGCTCCAGGCGAGCGCGTCAGGCTGGCTGATTATCAAGCTCGCGAAGAAGAAATCCAAGAAGCCGAGGCTGAAATCCAAGAAGTCGAGGCTGAGATTGAACAAGTTGAGGCCGAAGAAGAATCTACATCTTCGGACAGTTCCGATACCGAGTACACTACCGGGTCAGAAGCAGAAATGGCTGATCATCTGGATGAGGATGACCTCTTCCCGGCGGTGGATTCTACGGGGCCCTTGGCCCTAGTCGGACAGCAAGCTGTGCCCCCTGCTGCCTTAAAGTCTATCCCTACATACGACGGCTACGGCAAGACGGCGTATGAACACATCCAGGACATTCTTGCCCTGGCTGCGCTTCACTCCATTACTGACGAAAGTGTGAAGACCCGTCTGCTGGCCCTTTCCCTAAGGGGAAAGCTTCTCTACTGGTGGAGATCGCTGCCAGAGGGATCCATCACGGGGTGGCGACGATTAGGCGGCGGAGCTCGTGAAAGGATGCAACGAGTCTGCTGATCCCTCTTCTTTCTTTGCATCGGTTCCAAAGTATTCGAGAGACACCCCCAAGAGGAGGTGTCAGACTTCAACATCCGGTTTGCGAGGTCTTGGAAACGAGTGCCTCGCGAACTCCGACCGTCAGCAGGTCAGGCCGCCTACTACTACCTGAGATCCTTCAACTCAGACATTTGCCTGCTGCTGAAGGTTGCCAGAATCAACACGTTCCCTGCTCTGTACGAGGCTGCCCAGCAAGCTGAAATGGACATCATCTCCATCGGCAGGCTTCCGCACAGAGTGCAACCGCCCATCTACCCCGACTTTCCCCGATCGCAGTATCCATCAGCTTCTGGTTCGGAGCCGTCCACTTCAAGACAGCAACCCCAGCAGCAATGGAATCCGGCGCCGGTCGTGAATCCTTACGGCCCGCCGCAAATTCATTATCCGCCTCCCCGTCCTCCGCGTTTTCCAGCACTTCCTGCTCCCCCGCAGCATGCACAATATTCAACTCCTCCTCCATTGGCTGCATTGCCTCCCCCAGCTCAGTTGCCGCCGCCTCCTGGCCATGATATTCAGAATCAAATCCTACGGGAGGTACGGGCTCTGGCCTCTGGCTATCATACCATGTCTAACGATATGGCTGTTCTGAAAAGAAGCGAGGCCCGGATGGACCTGGCTCCAAGGAGGCCATATCCACCCCGACGTTGACGAAAGATCGGCCCCCTGAGCAACATTTGCAACGGCGGCCCCCTCGAGGAATGCTGCCATAGAGGATGAACCTGGTACTTCTGACCAGGTCAATTGGTGCACCACGTGCAACGACCCGCATGCCGAGGATGACTGTACACTACATCAGCACTACCTCCAGACTTTGGCCGGCAGCGCCATTGAGGACGAAGAGCTCTACATGATCCTGGGCGACGAAAGCAATTTCGCCGTTTCAGATGAAGTCCCGATGCCGCCTCCTGCCAAGGAAAGCAAGAAGTCTGCCGAAGCTGCAGCCAAACCCCTAAAGGTGTACGCCAGAAGAGACAAGGCGCAACCTGAGGAGATACCACCGTACAAGAGGCTGTGGCCCTACACAGCCAAAGACAAGACTCCTCCGGCGAAGACTCCCGCAGTCAAGCCTCCCATTGCCAAAGCTCTTCCGGCTAAAGCTCCCGCTGCTCAGCCTCCAGCTGAAACAAAAGAACAAGCTCAGGAGAGGCTGAGATATCCGTCTCTGACCAAGAGGCAGAGAGTTGAGGCCACTCAACAGTACCGGACGAAGTATGAGCCGGCAAAAGAAGCGGAAGGAGCTAGCACTTCGGGCTACAGCATAGTAGACGAGTTGAAGAGAACTCCCGCAAGAATCAGCATGTACGATGCTCTTCAGCTCCCAGGCCAGGTTGATCTGCTGCAAGAATCCCTGAAGACCATGAAGAATGGCAAGCAGATACAGCCCGCTGTCCTGGTGCAACCCATGACAGTCTCAGCCATTGGGAAGAACAGACCACCTCCCTTCTATCTGTCATTACGGATGCAAGGGTACATAGTACACAGCTGCATGGTGGACTTTGGTGCTTCCACGACCGTAATGCCGAGAGCCGTCTGCGATGAAATCGGGATGGAGTACACAAGGAGCAGCCAAGGCGTGCTGCAACTAGACGGCACCCCTGTCAAGACAGTCGGTGTCATAAAAGACATCCCCATTCGGTTGCACAAAGCTCTCGACATTGTGGTCATCCAAGAGGTTGTGGTCGTCGACTTGGAACCCTACTTCGGCATGTGTCTCTCCAGGGAGTTCACTGCGAAGTTGGGAGGATATCTCTCTCTGGACTACTCACACATGGAAGTGCCCTTCAAAGGAAGGAGACTGAAAATTTTCAATGAGAAGCCTTCCACCTACCTAGTAGAGAAGATACCCGGAGAAGAGCACGAGGATTGCATGGTTCAGCTGACGGAGGAGGAACTGGTGACGGTGGACATGACGGAGCAAGCTCTCGAGCAGCTGCAAGTAGAAGATGAATTCTCCTTGCGGGACTTCAATGTCGTGATTGAAACTGAGTAAGGTTGCTACACCATTGTTCAGCTTGAGAGGCTTGACAAGTCAGCCAGGAGAGAAGTGGGACCAGCACCTGAGAAGCTGTGGAAGCTTTTCTTTGACGGCGCACGATGCAAAAATGGCGCCGGTGTTGGAGTCCTCTTGGTTTCCCCAACCGGGATCCAGAAGGATTACACCTACAGGCTGGCTTGGAGCTGTACCAACAACGCGGCGGAGTACGAAGCCCTGTGCTTGGGTTTGCGAAAGGCGGAGAGGTTGGGGATTAAGCATCTACAGATCTACGGAGACTCAGAGCTGGTGTGCCACCAGATCACGAACAAGTGCGCCTCCAAAAAGCACTATCTCAAGGCGTACCGAAATCGGGTCTGGGATCTGATGGAGTCTTTTGACTCGTTGAATGTCAAGGCTATTTCACGAGAGAAAAACAAGCATGCTGACATTACGGCGTCCGTTGGAGCCAGGTACATTCCAGATGATGACACTATCCGGAAGCCGAAGCCGGTTCGCACCATTTACGAGGCCTTACGTGCTGATAAGGACACCCACTAGCAGGTGTTCAGCTGTGACGAGGAGATCGTCACATTTTTGGTAAATGAAGCCTGTTCAATCGAAGGTAGAGACCCTGATGACGAGCAATATGAGGGGTTGATACAGTTGAAAAACAATCATGTCCCAAAAGGACTGATTACCTTAGAGAGTCTATTTGATCAGAACGACAGAGCCATATCTCATAGGATCAAAGTAGACCCGAAGCAGTATGCCGACACGGAGCTGGAATACGGCAAATCAATCAAGGTCGGGACAGATCGCACCACGAGAGGAACTCGAGCGGATCGAGCATTGTGTCGAGAGTTCCACGACATAGTAGCACTGGAGCTACCAAGACTTGAAGGGGTATGACAGAGAAATAATCCAACATACCATTGAGCTAGAAGATGGCGCCAAGCCATTCCGGCAAAAACAGAGGGCTGTAAATCCAAAAATCGAAGCCATGATGAAAGCCGAGCTCTTGAAGATCCTTGGAGGCCAAGATCATCTACCCCATCAAGCATTCATCCTGGGTTGCGAACTTGGTTCCTGTGAGGAAGAAGAACGGAGACATTCGTCTCTGCGTGGATTTCAGAAATCTAAATCAGGCCTCCCTCAAGGACCATTACCCGCTTCCCCAGATCGATCAGATCCTCCATATAGTTGCTGGAGCCCAGAGATTTTCCCTCTTAGACGGTTTTTCGGGCTACAACCAGATATGGGTCAAGGATGAGGACCAGCACAAGACGGCGTTCACCACCAAGTGGGGAACGTTCGCCTATCAGCGCATGCCATTCGGCTTATCCAATGCTGGCGCCACATTCCAAAGAGCCATGGACCTGGCCTTCTGAGAGCTGCTCAACAAAGTGATTGTCATCTACTTGGATGACATGACCGTTTTCTCTCACAAGCGAGAAGATCATGTTCCCCACCTGCGGCAAATATTCGAAAGGTGTCGTGAATTCGGCATCTCCATAAACCCGAAGAAGTCTGTCTTCGCGGTGAAAGAAGGAAAGTTGTTTGGGGCATGTCATCTCCGAAAAAGGCCTGGCTATAGACCCTGATAGGGCAGAGGCTCTCCTCCGCTTGCCCGCCCCAATCGATAAGAAAGGGCTACAGTCCTTCTTCGGCCAAATCAACTTCGTGCGGAAGTTCATACCGGACTTCGCACAGGTAATCAAGCCCATGGCCGAGTTGCTGAAAAAGAACGCAGAATTTTTGTGGACTGAAGAGAGGGAGCAAGCCTTCGAGGAGATCAAAGCTCGCATTGCACAAGCACCGGTGTTGATAAACCCGGACTACTCCAAGGATTTCATCCTGTACGCGGTGGGAGAACCGAGAGAGTTACGCCGCAGTCCGACCCAAAAGGGAGATGATGGCGAGGAGCGCCCCATCGCGTTCCTGAGCCAAGTGATCCAGCCACACGAAGAAAAGTACAACTTTATAGAGCGGCAGGTTCATGCTGTCATGAAATCTCTCCGAAAGTTCAGGCACTTTGTCTCCCAGAGCAAGATCACTGTCTTTGTGATCCACCCGGACGTCCGAAGCTTCATCATTCAAGGAGAGCCGGGTCACAAGAGAGCGGGATGGATTGCCAAAATCCAGGAGTTTGACATCGAAGTACGGCCCACCAAGCTAATCAGAGGCCGAGCCTTGTGCCGGGAGCTAGCCCGAAGCGCGGCAGCCGAGATATCCGCCTGCGAGTGGGAGGATCCAGCAACACGCACCAACCTAGCTAACTCCTTACCCGAGGAGTGCGACTGGACAGATGACCTGGTGAGATACTTCTGCACCGGGAGATGTCCAGACCACATGAACGCCTCACAAAGAAGGAGGTTTCGGCTAGGTGCTCTGAAGTACACTCTTCGCCCCGAGGGGCTTTACTTTAAAAACATCGACGGCATCCTGTTGCGGTGCGTCAGAAAAGCAGACCAGTCTAGGGTCCTTGGAGAATTTCATTCCGGGATGCCTGGAGGTCATCATTCTGCAAGGCCTACGGCCTTGAAAATAATCAGAGCTGGGTACTACTGGCCCACTCTGTTTACAGACAGCTCATGCGGTCTGTACCAAGTGTGATCAATGCCAGAGATTTGTTGGCAGAACGAGAAAAGCACCCCTGCCCCTTCAACCGATCCAAGCCGAGACTCCGTTTCAGCAATGGGGTCTGGACTTCATCGGGGTGATTTCGCCGAACTCTGCAGCGGGCCACAAGTTTATCTTAACCGCCACCGATTACTTCACACGGTGGGCAGAGGCGATCCCCACAAAGAATGCCGACCAAGAGACGGTCATCAGATTCCTCGAGAGCCTGATTACCCGTTTCGGGGTCCCAGAGTCAATAGTGACGGACAATGGTCCGGGGTTCGCGAGCGCTGTACTCACGGAGTACACCAGCAAATTTGGCATCTATCACAAGATGTCTTCCAACTACTACCCGAGGGAACGGTCTCGCCGAGTCCACCAACAAAAATCTGCTGAAGATCATCCGAAGGACAGTGGAGAAAAACAAAAGGACTTGGCACCTACTCCTGGATCGGGCGCTATGGGCGGATAGAGTTTCATTCAAAAAGTCCATCAAAACGTCCCCTTATGCGCTCGTGTATGGCAAAGAAGCTGTCTTGCCAACTCACCTTGAGATGCCCGCTCTCTGGATGCTTGATGAAGAGAAAGGCAGCGGGGATCCATTGGACGACAGACTTTGCCAACTGTTGCAGTTGGAGGAAGACAGAGAGAAAGCGTACCAGGCCTTCGCCAAACATGCTGAAGCAACTCAAGGATGGTTCGCGAAAGGCACCACTGCCCGAGTTTTCAAAATCGGGGACCTGGTGCTGAAATGGGACTCGTTGAAGGCCAAACCCGGCAACCATGGAAAGTTTGATGCCCTCTGGGAGGGCCCCTATCAGATTGCTCGGGTTAATCAGTTCAACGCATATGTGCTCCGGGACATGGAGGGACATCCTCTCCCCATTCCCGTCAACGGGTTCCACGAAAATGTACCACCGGCGAAGGCGCCCGAAGGGGCCTTCCTTGTACGGATTTCCCTTTTTGTATTTCCAATTTTTCAGCATGTAAATATTTCTGTTGTTTGTTTTTAGTAGCCCAAGTCCGAGGCAAAAGCCCGACTTCGCAGCGAAGTCGGGCAGCGCTCATCAAATGGGGCGACTAAGGGAAGAAAGCAGTTGAAAAAAGAGAGCTAAAATGTCCAAGTCTGGCTGCCCACCCGACTTCGCAGCGAAGTCGGGCTGCGCCTTCTCCAAAGGGCGCAGTCGGGTAGCAGACTACAAATAAAGTGCCTAGTGACGGACTGCGCCCATGTTGGTGGGCGAAGTCGGACTGCGCCCGTTTTTCGGGCGAAGTCCGAATGCTGCGCCCATTTTCGGGGCGAACCTGCGCCCATTTGGCGAGTGAAGCGTAGAAAATTGACGTAAAACCCAAGCCTTTTTGGGGCGAAGTCCGAAGTGCGCCCAATTTCGGGCGAAGTCCGAAGTGCGCCCCTTTTTCGGGCGAAGTCGGACCGCGCCCCCGATTCCGGGCGAAGCACGAACGGCTCATCACGGAGAGCGCCAAAAGTTTATAAGTGTGGGCCCGGTGCGAAGTCCGGCACATGGCAAAGTTGGGTTAATTAATTGCAAGGTCCTTTGAAAAGTGTGCCCAAATGGTGGCGGCGACGTCAGCAACGGCACAACGCTCAAGGTGTTTTAAAAGATTGCGCAATTACCAAGGATGATGCATTTAAAGGGTAAGGTGCGTCTTGGGCCAACAAAGCACACTTTTCTAAAAAGGGCCCATGCGCAGCCGCCAAAATCACAGCGCCTCCACCAACCCAGAGTTAACTGCTTTAACTTCCTCCCTCGCGCCATTAATGAGCAGTCACTGTCTACAAAAGACCCTGGCGCCAGCCATAAAATTCATAATGTTCAAGGTGACTCCCGGATCGCGAGAGAATAAGCACGACAAGCTCGGAAGTATTTGTCCCTATCTCTGATTGTTTCAACAAGGATGGACAAGGGAAAAGCGCCCGTACAGGCGCAATCAAGTGAAGAACCGCGCGAAGCTGACAAGTCTCCAGAGTCCAGCGACCATGAGAGCGCAGCGCCTCAGAAGGGCAAGAAAGCAAAATCCCGAACAAAGAGGCGCGTAGTTGGCCAGACTCCGCCGCCACCAATCAATCGTCTGTCCGGGTACAAGGATGGTTCGTTCTCCATCAGTATCACGAAGCTGCGTCTGACTATCGCAAAGTGGGTGGGTAAGGTTTCGCCTTCCCACCACCTCGGAGCCGCATATAATTCAAATCTTCACTGGTTTCTGTGCCCTCCAACTCACTGGTGCCCGGAGCTGGTTGAAGTGATTGCTGAATATTACAAACCAGCTGCGCGGCAAGTCTGCGATAACAAAGGAAGGGTGTTGTTCACTCTTTTCGGAGAGAGCATCCAGCCGGCGTTCGCCCCAGGGCTTCAATACAGCCCAGACGCAATTATCAGAAGGGTGAACATAGAAGAGCAGACCGGCAGATTTTCTCAGACAAAGCGGATGAGAGAGTTTCTGGACTCAGAGCTGAAGACTCCGCTAAATGCTGGACAGTGGCCGACTGGCCCCATACCGCTGGACCGATTCGAAAACAGATATATCTATATCATCCTGGCGTGGGTCCTCGGCTGCGACTCAAACAGGGTGGTGCGGCCTTTTCAGTTGGCGATGGCCGAGTGCATCCTGCACGGGGAGTTCTACGACTCCACGGCGCAGAAAAGCGGGAAGCGCCCAATCTTCTACGACTGGGCGGACTGGTTGGCCTACGCAATTCATGCGAGCCTGGTGAGACTGCAGCAGAAGCAGTCGACGGACTTCCGGTTTTGCTCATTCCTCACATGGCTATGCCTGTACCATATGCATTACCGGATGAACGTCCCTAACCTGAAGAAACTGAGCGAACAAGGAGAGCCGCTCCCCGTGTACGAGTGGACTGAGGCCCTGTACCGGAAGGGCTCATTTTATGAGTTTAATGTTCAATTTTTGGGCCAGGCAATGGGATTGTTCAACCGCGGCGCGACTCGCCCACCAGCGGCTATGACAAAGTGTCTGTCGGACAATGAGCTTGGTGATACCTTTCGGCTGACTCAGGGCATCGTTGTCCGAATCTACGGATTCAAGGGAATGCCTTGTTTGCTGCCCTACTTCTGCACAGATCATCAGTTCGGGATGGAGGTGGCGCGGCAAATGGATTACGTCGAAGAGGAATTTGGCCAGGGAAAGAAGAGGGGTCACATATTCAAATATCCTATGACCTGGGCCAATATTCAAGTCTTCGAAATCGGGCAGCACGTTTATCTTGAGCGGGAGCTGCTGGAAATGGGCCTGATTATGCTGCCCCAACGCTGGAAGTATGACCCAATCGGGGTCCGGGGAAAGTTCACGCACATCTGTCCGAGACCTGAAATCATGAAAGAAAGAAGGAATTTGACAGGTGCGGACCTCCACTGGCGCATTCATTTAATGCAGTCATGGCCACCATGGCATGAATTTTATTGCGAGGAGGTCACTTACGATCTTGATCGGAACCCGGACCATCGAATGGAGTCAGTTGGATTCAAGAAGTTCCTCGCTAAGGTGGCGCCGCTCAACTGGCATAAGGACAAAATCCTCGAATGTTGGAAGATGAGGTGTCGCACGCAACACGACAAATCAAGCCGGAGGAACCTTGCCGTTGATGATGAGTTTTCGGCACTTTATGATCAACATGTCGACACGTGGCAGCCCTTTGAATTTCGCAATTGCGTTCCCGAGGCGCAAATATAAGGTATAAAAGAAGGGCTACCCCTCAGTCATTGTCAACCCCAGCGACTTCCAGCGCGACTCCATCCAGCAGTCAAGTGGGCCCGATGCAGCCTGTAGCTCCCGTGGCAGTGCCCGAAGCGGCGCAAGGTTCAGAGCGGTCAACTCCTGAGCTGGCCCCTCCAGCAGAAACAGCGTCAGTACCGCCCACCAGCGGACCGAGTGCGGCAGGTATTCTCCCAGCGCGACCCAGGTACAAGTTTACCGTGGGGACATCAGCGCCTGCCGCCCCTTTGTTGTCGCTTTCTTCTGGACCAGCCACAGCGTCGGGAGAAAAGAAAAGGAAAAGGGTCGAGAGGACCAAGCGACCCAAGGAGCCAGTGCAGCAATCGCCCGCAGAGCAGCCGCAAGCAGCAGCGCCGGAGGTTGTTTCTTTAGACAGCCCCGAACCAGAAGCAGACATCCAGGCTGCGACCATCCCTTCAGCATCGGCTCAGGCGGAGCCCGCAGGTACGTCCTCCGTTCCGCTTGCCCAAGTCCGCGTCGGCCCTGCAAAAACCCCAACTCCCACTTCATCAGGGCAAGCCGTAGCCGCATCCTCCGCATCTCAAGCCACTCCACCATCTAGCGGCCTCCACTCGTTTGACCAGTTTGCTCAGGATCCCAACGCTTTTCAATCCCTGAGTCAAACCCTAGAGCCTTCACCCGCAGTTAGTGCTGAAGCCGCTCCCTCATCTCCGCACCCTTTGCCCCAGCCGCTCGAAACCCTACCAGCGCCATCTACCCAAACGCCTGTCACTCCTAGGACCCAATCGCCCTTGAAAGTTGCTACCCCCTCTGGTATCCCTCCTACTTCACTATTCGCGGGAAAGATGCCGCAGCAAGCCCAGGAGCTGGAAGACCTCGATTTCATGAGCATCTCCGAGGACCAGCCTACGGCGATAAGAGCCGTGGGAGGATCTGCCTCCTTTCTTCAGGGCGTCAAGCGCGAGAAGGGCCGAAGAGATAGCCGCCCCGGTCAAGCGCACAAAGTTTGACCTAGATCGGAGAGTGCTTACGACAGAAAAGCTGATTCCTAAGGTGAAGAAGCCTCTCCGTGATATGACCGAGGCAGACTATGAGCTTCAGACGAAGGAGAAGAACTTTGATGATATCAACGAAGAATACGAGATCCGCGGTATTCGTCGTAGAACAGACAACCTCCTTGTCAAGCATCTCGAGACCCAGGAGGCGCTTTTCCAGCTGCAGAATACCACAAGGCAGCTCGAAGAAGACTTGGCTAGGGCCACTGCGCAGTTGGGGTCAGCGCAGCAAGAAGTAGAAGATCTTAAGGCTCAGCTGGCCGCCTCTCGACAGACAGCAGAGCAAGAGAGAAAGGCAGCGCTAGAGCAGGTTTCACAACTGCGAGATTCGCTGGAACAGGCGCAGTCGTAGCTCGCAGAGAAAGCATCACAAGCGACGGCCTTTTCAAAGAGCAAGGCGAAGGAGATGCGCGCAAGTCTGCTACAAGGTTGCAAGCCCAACCTTGTCAAGTCCTTGACAGTTCTGGATTTCGTATCCAGGATTGAAGAAGTATCTGCCCAGGGAAAGCCTGTGGTAGAGGAAGCCGAACACCAGGCGAGGCAATGGCTAGACCTGGCTATGAAACTTGAGGAATTAGAGCGCGAAGGCTTCCAAATCGCCCCCATGTCCCATCTTGCCTCAGAGTGGGCAAATGCAAGGGTAACCTTGCACACTTATTTCGCCCGGACAGAAAAGATCAGAACAGCCAGGCAGGCGCTGGACGCCTTGGAACATGAAAGACATATTCTCCTGGCACCCTTTCACGTTCTGTCCGAGCACGGGTGTCCGAGCTATGTCAGAGATGACGAGTTCCTCACCCTTGAGCAGGTAAAGAAGAACTGGCTGTCCTTCGAGGCAGATACAGCTGAAATCGATAGCTGGATAGAGCCAGTTCAAGAAGCGCAGGTCGCTCAAATGGTGGCGAAGTACTGCAAAATCAACTCTTCTCTTGAAGAGTTGGGCAAAAGATATAACACCATTGACCTGCACGCGGTCGTTGCATTCCACGCAGTACTCAGAGAGATCAGCGACCCCACTCCCTTCCAAGCCGCGATGCGGGATCAAGCTAGGGCTGCGCTCGAACGCATAAGCAAGCAAGAGGCAGAAAGTGAAGAGCCTTCATATTTAGAAGGTGAGACTGAGGAGGCAACTGGTGAAAGTGAATCAGAAGAACAGTTGCCCCAAGGGAAGCGGCCAGAGCAGCAGAAGGCAGGGGAAGGAAGTTCCTCTGCACCCAAAGGATAAAGGCATGGTTCTTTGCGTCGAGGCGAGCTCGACACCCCGCGAGCCGCCAGGAATGTTGCCACATTTTGCACAGGGGTGCCATGTTTTTAGTTTCTGCAAGTGAGCTGCTCTTTTCCTTCTCCTTCTCCTCATTTTCCCTGTCTTCTTCTCTCCCTTTCTTCCTCTTCCTCGCAGCTTCATTCCCTCTTCTTCTTTCCCCCTTTCTTCCCCCAGTAAGTTTCCAGCACAGGTGCTCTGAAAATTCTAAGTGTTGGGGCGACACCCGACTTCGCAGCGAAGTCGGAGTGCGCCCCTCAAGTGGAGCGCAGTAGGGAGCCCGAAGTGCGCAGACGAGGAATGTTGAAAGAATCGACTAAGTGTCAGGGGCGCAACCCGACTTCGCAGCGAAGTCGGGGTGCGCCCTTCTTCCTGGGCGCACTAGGGGAATGGTCTATCAGAAAAACGGCTAAGTTGGGCGACACCCGACTCGCGGCGAAGTCGGGTGCGCCCTTTTCCAGTGCGCAATCCGAGCGGCGGATGAAGACAGCCAAGCACCGGTGCGCAACCCGACTTCGCAGCGAAGTCGGAGTGCGCCCTTTGACCGGTGCGCAGTTGGGTAAAGTCAACTCAGAAATTTGCTAAGGCAAGAAGGCCTTCCAACTGCGTTGTTTTCCTCCTGCGCAACCCGATAGCGCCCGAATTCTGGCGAAGTTGGATAAGCTGCCTTTCAAGGCGGACACGTGTCACACCTCAGCATCCGACAAGTATCCACCTTCGGGATTCGAGCCAAGACTTGACCGCGCAAGGACAAAGCATGGGCTACACTACCGGCGCCATCTGTCACCATTTAAGCCGATGTGAAGTGCCATCTGCCGCACCTACCCGCATTCCTGTTGACCGAAGACTTGACCCAACGCGCTGCCACGTAGCTGTACCACCTTCAGGGGACACCATCCTTGCAAGGACAGTCCGCCCGACAGAAGTCGGCATCGGCAGCTCCTCAGCCGCTCGTGTCAGCTCTTGTCTTGTCTGGGACTCCGTGCCCATGAATGTAATCGGGGGAATATTTGGGCTATAAATACCCACCACATTTTCATTGTAAGGTGGTGGAAGGGGAATATATTGCTAGGGGACAATTGTAGCTGTGCGTTTGCCTCAAATATAAACATACACTTGGCTCTGCTTACTGTCTTTTATCTTGCATGTTGCCTCTCCTTGTCATTTCTGCCTCATGTTTCTTGTGTCATTGCTTGCTGTTGTACTTGAACTACGGACTCCAGGCATTTGATGGCCAAGTATTCCTGGAATGCATAGATAGGGGATACATGGGATCGGCGATAGCTGTAGTTTCAATGTGTGTTTGTAGATGAATGTTGTTAGTAGTGGTGATTGATTCGTCGCCGTCTTTGCTTATTCCCCCCACCCAACTCCAATCACATTTGGAATCCCTTTCTGCACTTTTATCTCTTTCAGTACCTTTTTATCTCTTTCCCTGCACTCTTATCTTAACCAAACCCCACAGGAAGCCGGCCTTCTCCGGAGATTGGCACGGAAGGCATTCCTTCCTTCCGGCCTTTCAATCTGGTGGGCGAATCTGGGCGCATTAACGACAAGTCCTTTCCTCATGGCAAATTCGTAACCAACAGGCCTCATGCTTCAAATGAGGTTGACAACCACCTCCACTATTGACACTTTGTAGAACCATAGTCCTTTGAGGGTGCAGACTAATATCGACATTTCAATCTTCCAAGGCA
Organism: Wollemia nobilis; assembly: GCA_028583015.1. NCBI lineage: Eukaryota > Viridiplantae > Streptophyta > Pinopsida > Araucariales > Araucariaceae > Wollemia > Wollemia nobilis. The sequence continues at coordinate 1,423,898 of JAQPPZ010001065.1, forward strand.
AGACTAACGTCAAGGAGTTGGAATACTTGGCTTCAACATCTAGGGTAGTATTACTTTGCTAATCATTTCATTGATGACAACATCTAGAGTAGTATTACTTTGCTAATCATTTCACTGATGATGTCATGACTTTATTTGCAACACTCAATATGTCCAAATCTATCCTATGCCAATAGGAGACCACTAGTACACAACACAAAGCTAGTCTTGATTCGGTTGACACCTAGAGGAAGTTTGTTGACACTATGCATGTTTGTTTCTACCCTTTGAATAATTCTAAAGATGCATCCATGCATTACCAACAATTGTGCTAGTGATGCGGGCAATCTTTCCCATTGTACAAAGATGAGTTCAGTGAGCTCCTCACTCACATGCACCTCAACAATAAGAAGAATCTTCAAGTTCTCAAGTACATTAGTGATCTTTGATTCTTTAGTACCATGTTTGCTTGAAGATGGAACTTCTTGGGGACACCATGGCACAAGCTTATTGGTTTGTGACTAAGTTGGAAGAGAAGTGTTGAGTGAAGCTAAATGCTCTTGCATGGTCCCATGCAAGATGCAACAAGTGTCAAAGCTGAATCTACATGTCTAGAAGTTACCACAACCTTTAGGGTGCAAGAATTGAAGGTTCACTTTGTGTAACAAAAGTCAAAGCCTCCAACCATGTAAGACAAAGAAAAATAGAAAGTGAATGGCAAGTAGACAACCACCATAAGACCCATGACTAATGATTTTGATTGTCAAGCACAACAATTTCATTGTTTGGTCAGCTCAACACTCTTGTTTACACATAAATGCCACAAATTGATGAGAGATAGATACCATCTATTTGAGTGCCAATGCTCTAAGGTCCAACAATGTTTCAACCTTAGTCACCTTTGAAGAATGCAAGCACTTGTTCCATGCCCATTGTTGGGTTAATGGCAAATAATTCACCTCATCATTGATTTTGAAAGCAAAATAAACATCATAGCTCAAGACATTGTCAAGTGCTTGAGTTTCTAGATTGACGTGGACCCTCAACCCTATTCCCTTGTATGGTTGTAGCTAGGAAAAGTGATTGAGGTCACCAATGCACCTTTGAGTTTGAGATCAAGCACATGTGTAATATTATGACTTATGGCATAGTGCCATCGAAGATTTGTCTCACCTTTTCTTGGGGGGCCTTATCTCTTTGATTGCATAGTGACCTACCAAGCCTGCCCTTAACAATGGTTTGTGCGGAGCAAGAACATGAATACATTCTTGAGTGTTTACCCAAGACAAAGGTAACACTTGTTTTCGTTGAGTAATGCAAGAAGCTCATTTTTAATGTATTTCTCATGGTCTGCTTAGAAACACTTGTTGGATCCAAGAAGCTTTCCCTTGCAGCATGTGGGACCATTATTTTTTGAACCACAAGGAATTCCTCTTCATTATGCTATGAAGCATTAGATTGACTTGGTTCTAGGTTCACCTTCGCTCATTACTCCTCTTTACTATTGCTCACTTTGGAAGAACAATAAGATTAGGCACCAAATCTAGGAATTGATTGAGCAAGGGAAGATTGATTTGAGTTCTTTTGCTTGTGGCAGTTTGATTGTCTTAGTGCCAAAAAAGGAAGGTACTTTGTGCCTATGCATTGACTACCATGCTCTCAACAAGATCATTGTAAAGAATAGGTTTCCGCTACCTCACATAGGTTGTCTCATGGACTAGTTCCAGAAGTCTTAATACTTCATCAAAGTCAAGTTTGGTTATTATTAGGTGCCAGTCATCCTTGAAGATATTTGGAAGACAACTCTCAAGAATAGGTAGGGGTTGTTTGAGTGGTTCATTATGCCTTTTGAACTAACCAACATGCCAACCTCATTCATGTGCCTGATATGACTATACATTGGTTCTTTTGTCATTGTCTACTTGGATGACATCCTCATTATAGTAAGACATGGGAGGAAAATATTGAACATGTGCAACAAGTTTTGGATAACTTGTGCCAACATAAGTTGCAAGCTAACATGGTCAAGTGTACATCCAATGTTTTAAAGATCTAGTAATTGAGTTTTGTCATCAAGTGCCATGGTATTCATGTAGATACATTAAATATCAGAGTCATTTATGATGATCTCACAATTTTGTTGGGCTTAGCAAGCTTCTATTGCCACTTCGTCCTAGGATTCTTGCATGTATCTTGGTTGCTCAACTAGATCATGTGCAATAGAGCCTCTTTCAGATGGACTAGTCTAGAAATAGGCGTTTGAAGAACTAAAGAAGTGCCTTTGTATTGTGCCAATGATAGTCACACCAAACATTACTCAACCTTTTGTTATTGAGGCTAATGCATTTGACTATGCACTTGTCATGTCGATTCAGCATAGCCATGTTGTCACCTACCATTCAAAGACCTTAAACGACGCTATGTGGTCATATGCCATCATAAAAGTAGTACACCAATGTTACCATTACATAACGGTTAAGGGGAATAGCATGTAATTTGTTATAATCTTCATTTATAAAGTTGGAGAATGCACACCACATTAAGTGGATGACCTACATGTGATAATTCGACATCATTTTCTAAAATCTCAAGAACATGGAGAATCAAGTAGTTGATTGTCTCATCTACTCATCATTCTAGATGCTCTTCACAATGATGGACGTTTGTGGTCACAACTTCAACGATTAGGTTTGCTGTATATTGACGATTAAGATTTTGCTCTAGCACACCAATATCATGTGCAAGGGAAGCCATTTATCAACCACTACCTCAACAATATTGGTTGGGACATCTCCATGGGTCACAATTCTTTCAAATCATGCCTCCAATTTTAGCCTAGTGCTCCACTGAACATAGACTTTCAAGAGCTTGTTAGCATAAGATGTTTGCTCAGGTCAAGAAAGTGATCAAAGCTGAGCATCTCTTGTAGCCCATTCAACATGAGCACAACCAAGTCCAATAGATATTTGCATGCCAACAACAATTGTACAAGGAGTGCTAAGGTCAATATTGCACCTATCACATATTTCACAATCCACATCAAAAGATCAATCCTTTATGCTATGATCCTTACACCATTTCGAGCTCAACATGTTAGAACACCTTTGTTTTCAACTTATTGCCTTGGGAATGCATCTAGTTTTCCACGGAGAGCTTCTTCTGAAGCCCTATGCTTCGCATCTGTTTAAGCCAACGGTTGCAAAACATCCAACAAAATTGGATCTAGGGTAGTTAAGTCCATCCTTGAGGATATCCTGATTGACTTCACTACCAAACACGCCCTCTAAGGAACTCACACCCTATTCAAAGTTGTGAAAGCCAATCAGTTTGCCACTCAACGAAGGAGTAAAAACTGCATTAAGTCAAATGTCGATTCCCTTTGTTGGAGATAAACACGATGGGAACTTTCACTCGTCAAGAGGGGATGAATGATCCAAGCAGAAGACAGGTCACTCAAGTCCTCATCGCCATTGGCACCAAGATCCAACAGATGCCAGGCAAAGACAAGTTGTGTAGGCGCTAACTTGCAATTTCATACCTCAGCGTGGAGCCAAGTTGAACCAACCCTTCTTCAAGCCCTTGGTGATAGACACCAATCCAATGCTGGATGCGAGCGCCAAAAACACTAACACTATGCCAAGCACCAATGCCTTAGGTGCTAGTACCAACACATAACCAAACGCCAGACACCAATGTTGAGTGCTAGCTAAGGATGCCCTAGTGGCAACATCTACTACATTTGTCCAATGTTAGGAGATAAGAACTAATTTTCAGCATATGTTGTCACCGACTATTCCACTTGGCACTACAAGAAGACGTGGGAAACATTCCACGACTTTCCGTAACTACCTCTCTTTAACTATTGAAAAGTAAACCGTTTGTACTTCTGCAAGCTTCTTTCAACTATATTGTATAGTTTGTATATAATCAGATTTTCAATATAGATGGAAACCCACACCCTTCCATTTTAATGCTTGTTGTTGAAGCCACCAACTTGTCTATATGAGTGCCTTCTATTATATTGTTTGTTAATAGTTGCACTATTTGTAAATTCAGCTTTCCATTTATTTATATAGTTTTTGGTTTTCTTGAATTTCCTACTAACATCCCTTATTTATTATTTCTCTTTTGCATCTAATGTTATGTTGTATGAAGAGGTACTCATTGTGCCCTATCTTGTTGCACAACTTTGAAACCTAAGTCGCCTTGCCTTAGAGCCATGCCTTGAGGTCCTTGTGGCACAGATCAATATTAGTTTTATTTATTTTTATAAATTTACACATCCATTTTTTTTGTTTTTGAATTGGTTATATGGTATTGAAATGGGTCCTACCCATATTACATTATGACCACATAGTGGTATTACAATGGCTTGGATATTATGCATGTATTGTATGGCAAGATTTGAACCTAGGTCTCCTTGAAAGTTGAGGAATTTAATCGGTTAAGCTTATGCCATTATGTAAAATGTTAAGGTTCACCTATGAGATCTGAACTTTGGTTTAAGATATGAAACTTTTCACTCCCAACCAATTGCTCTAAATCCCATAGGCTAATTTACACATCTAATTTTATTTTATTTTTTTATTTCGTTATATGGGATTGAAATGGGCCCCATCCATATTACATCTTGACCACATAGTGGTATTACAACAACTTCGCAATTATGCATGTATTGTTTGGTGAGATTCCAACCTTGGTCTCCTCCTTGTTAGTCGAGGAATTGAATCAATTGAGCTCATGCCATTTGATAAATGTTAAGATCCACCCACGGGATTTGAACCTTAGTTTGAGATGTGAAATTCTTTGCTCCCAACCAATAGTTCTAAACTCTATGGGCAAATTTTTTTCACCCATGGGATTTTAACCTTGGTTTATGGTATGAAACTCTTTGCTCCCAATCAATTGTCCTAGAGCCCATGGGCTAAAATGTTAAGGCTTACCCATAAGATTTAAAAATTTACATATCTGATTTTGTTTTTCAATTGGTTATACGGGATTGAAACAGGCCCCACCTGTATTATATCATCACCACATAGTGGTATTACAACAAAGCTTAATTATTATCCATGTATTGCTTAGCAAGACTTGAAACTTGGTCTCCTCCTTGAATGTTGAGGAATATGACCATTTGAGCTAATGCCATTTGATTACATATCTAAATTAATACAAATATTTATTCTTATTTTTCGAACTTAATGGCGAATTTTATGGTTGATTTTCTCAGCGACGGCTTTTTTCAATTTTTATCTTTGTTGGACTTGAACATGAACTTGAACAAGGCAACTTTGATTAAAACCATCTTTACCATACTCACCATTATATTTCCTTTTTATGATCCGTTCTCTTCTTGTCTCCTTGCCATTCAACTTGATGTGTTTGGTTTAAACACTTTGGTTTCTCTACGTTCAGAGAATTCTTTAGGTCATTGCAAGATTGTTTTGAGACATCATTTGCTCATTCTACAAACATGTTTCATTTACTTGAATCAGTCTGTGCAATCATCTACACTAGTTATTTCCCACATGCTTTAGGATTCTTCATATATTCTCATACAAAAGTATTGGGACAGGATTTGCTTATCCTAGAAGCATCCTGTCATTTACCCTAATTAATTTGTGCGATTCTCTACACTAGTAAGATGTCACAGTATGATTAAAGGATGAATGTGTATCTATGTCACTGAATAGCATTTTACCTGCAACCTTAAAATCATAGACACCAATGCAATGCATGTGTATCTTATTGCTTTATCAACACAAGGTTGGTTCAATTTCAAACCTCATCATACAAGGAAATTATATATAATGTCGTTAGTGCATTATACCTGAACCATGCTCATGTTTCAATGATCTGAAAACCCCGTCAGCTGCAGTGATTAAGTTCATTAATTCTGTTGGTTTGGTGCGTTAAGCATTGGCTTTGCGACTGAAAGTCATCAACCTTGTTGAATGGACTTTAACACACATTGTCATACAAAATTCATTTTGTAAAATGAAGCGGATCAATGAGCTATTAAACCGCTTCTTTTCTACTTACTAAATACAAATAATCATATTAAATAAACAGGGATTCCTCTGCTTCTTGCCTTGTACATCTATTGCCTGAAATCTGTTCAGCAAATCTTTTCCCACAAGTTTTAATCACATCATTTTTCGTAAGAGGTGGGTGTTGTGATTTAGGTAATCAATTGTCCGCAAATCATGATACAAGCTATGGCAACATCCTCTTGGCATCTGTTAAAGGCATAAATTTTTTTACGTACAAGATTCTGGTCCACGTATGAAGCATGCAAATTATGATAGCTAGTTTATTGATCATCTTCATGCTGATGAAGAGACATATCCTTAACAATAAATTTGAATTTTGCCTAAAGATAAAAATATCCCCAATATGCCTAAATATATTATCTTCTTTTGAATTATGTTCTCACATTCTAATGGATTGTGAATGTGCAGCTTGTAATCATGCTGCCTTTGATTAACTCCTCTGTTATATTTGGGTATCTCTTTTGCTTGATTGATCCTTTTCAAGTTGAATATATCCAGATTACAAACTAGCAACAGCACCTGTGGGTGATTGTGAAACACTTACATGCATATGTAATTTTCTTTGTTAAAGTAATTTACACAAAGTTTTAATGTAATTCTTTTTTCTTATGTAGATATTGTTGGAAGCTCTGTTACTGATTTCTTTCTTGAATTTTATCTGCAATAAAGCTGTTTTCAACTATTTTACCTCCAACAAAAGCTACTATTGCCCTTCTTCCGCTTCTTTTTTTGAGGCAACTTCTATTGTGCATAGCCTTTCTTGACCATTGCAAGTGGTTTTGGTGTCATCCTCCACAACTGGAATGGTCCTTGCATCCTCCATTCCTTTTTATCATTTTCTCTTGCTAAGGGGAACTGTGTTTTATATAAATTTTCAATCCCTCCAAAAATGTAACGAGTGTTCTTTTCAAGTATCTACAGTTTTTCTCCATTCCGGTTGTCTATGATTCTGCATCAGTGTTATTGATTAATGTGGCAATATGTGGTTGAAGGAAGTTATGTGGTGGATTTTTTAATTAAATTCAGGAAAACCATTACATCTAGATGTACATCATAGTACTTTTTTACATATTTTCCCCATAGGACCCATCCCCATCCCATGCTGTTACATGAATAAATATAGCTTCTTGACAATGGAATGGCGTTCTTAAAGATTAATTGCCCAATTCCTATGCAACCTGATGTGTTCTTTTCATCATATGTGTGTGCTAATTTTCTTCTCCAATTTCACAGAATATTCTTTAATTTATGATTTGCCAGCTGTGATAAGCATGTGTAGTAATGTACCAAGCCTATACCCTTGGTAGATCCTAGAATTTCACAAGTTCATGCTATGCCTAGATAAATTATTAAATGGAGTTAAATGCTCTCCTCACAACATCATTGATATCATTTTTCGCTGCTTTAATGATGACTTTGCAAGCCTTCAATGCAAATACCATTTTTTTCTTTAAATTAGTCTCTTGACAAGAATTTCTCTACCTTCAGCTTTGTTCACCTTGACACTGCAATATAGCGGTTCATTCACTTCCAAGATAATTTACAATCTTCCATGCGACCTGTAATTGTATTCCCAGTCTGCATGCTTGCAACTAACAGTTGCATCAATCTTTCCTGTCTTTCATGCATTTTAGGGCTGCATCTCCCTATACAGGATAGAATCTCCCTTATCCGTTACCATAGTTGGACAGACCTCCTAAGCAGAATGTCATTATTGTCATACAAAAGTTTGCTTTGCAAAAAAGACATTTTACTCGATGAATACCAGAATTTTTTCTGGTTGTCATAATAGCTGTCCTACATGGTCCTGTTTTGCAAGTTTGATGAATCTGATCGAAAATATGGGTGTATATCAATTATGATTCCTCCTCCAAGAGCATCTTCAGTTGCTTTATCCATGTAAAGGTCTGTTTTCTGCTTTTATAACAGATGTCTTCATTTTAGGCTAGATTTATTTCTTGTTGATTGTTTTTATGCTTTCTTAGACACCACAAACTGTTCATAAGTTTTGTGAAGAAAATGTCATAGGCTTTGCCTATAATATGATACAATGGTATTTCTTGCTAGTTGGAGATACCATATCAATAAAAGTGCCCTATTACTTATAGACTCTTCCATGTAACAATGTAATGCCAAGAGAACTGCAATATCATCCTGTATAGTCCTCATTTAGGGACCATTCTGTTTATTTATTTATTTATTTTTTGGTTTAAGACGTTTTACAGGGGATTACCTTGTTAGAAGGATGGTTCATTTTTAACTAGTTGCCCAACTGTATTTGTCTATTTTGGTTTTTGACTTCATTGGTGGGTAGGCTATGCATTGCCATTACTTGTCTACACTGTTTCAATCTGTAACATGTGGAGCTTAGATGAGCAGGACTGTAAGGACCCTTTTTGCAATCATAAACTATTATATGCTATGGCAATGAAAGTCAAACGGATGTGAAAACACGGTATCCAGAAGTAATAAGATTACCAATTTATAAGCCTGGCCGGGTTACTATCTAGCCCCAGATCCATGAAGATACAAAGAGTTGCCAACCAACTGTAGGTGTTGGTGGAGATCCACTCCTTGACTCTTGAGCCAACATGCAAAGTTGCTAAGTCACATATTCATTACTAGTGCTTGCCTGCACCCTGAATCTATAACCATCTTGACCTTTAGATGGGAGGACTGTAAAGACTCTTTTCCAAGCATAAACCATAATTTCATATGGCAATGAAAGTAAAACAGATGCAGAAATGAACTACTCAGACAAGTCATAAAGTTAAAGGGTACAAGCCTGGCTGGGTGACTATCTAGGCCCATCTTCTAAAATTGATGATGGGTACAAAGACTCAACATCAACAATAGGGTATTATTGGAGATCCACTCCTTCCCAACCCCCGAGCCAACATGGAAATTTCCTAAATCACAGTCATTGAAGCAGAATTGCCAGAGTAACACAAACAGCATCCTCTTAATTGCTAGCCTTGGGTTTCAGCCCTTGCAAGTGCATATGAACCAGTGACGTCTAATTCTACCTATTCTAAGTAGGAAAAAAAATGGAAACTTTGAATTTTCAGATAGTTACGAATTTTATAAAAGAAGACAAAAGCATGAAAGGATAAAATTTAATGTTAACTTATAGAGTGCTATTCACTATAATTTTGCATAGATCTTTGTAGGCCCTGATTCTTTTCCCCTAGACATTCTGCAATCTTTCCATTTACTTGATTTTTTTTTTCTTTCAGGCCCTGTACAATGTACAAAATCTGCATATATTTAAGTAAATTTCTTGTTTCCTTGGCATGATACTAGTCAGTACTCTGTATCTATGCTTAACATTTTTAAATTACACTCAAATTTCAAGATAAACATTTTCCCTGCCTTGTTCCTACATCAACAGATGAGCTATTTGAAGATTGTGAGTATCCACTTTGGTCACACCAATATTGATTGGTTGCAACCATTCCTTTCATATAGTTGGTTGTGGTGTTGAAGTTTTGGCTTTACTTTTTCTTGCCTTTTAAAAATCTCCAAGTTCGATTTCCTCATCTCCAAGTTCGATTTCCTCTCGGTCGCCCTCTCCTCTCTACTATGTGCTACTCCTGCATTCCAAAGGGAAAATCATTTTGGAGTTTTGCTATGATCTGATTCTTTCAGTTGGAGTTAACCGTTACATTTTGTCCTACATCTAAGCCTACATAGGTTAGACTGCATCATAATTTGTAAAACGTTGTAAAAGAGGTCATGGCATGCATAATACTTATTTCAGTTGGCTATATGGGTTGAAATGGCCCCTCCCATATTACGTTACGACTGCGTTATAGTGGTATTTCAATGAACCATGTCAGTATGTACTACAACAAACTGTATTATTATGGTCCACCTTATTGTTGGATGGCATGCATAATATTGACTTGTAACATACGTTTTTGTAATACTGATAAGTACAATTGTTTTGCTCTTCATGATTATAGCCTTTAGAAGGGGCTGGCAATTAAGTATTATTTGTGTAGAAGTTAGGAGTCGCAAAGGGATCCTTGTTGATGCTTCAAGAGAAGGCTAGCCTGTCCAGACTCTAGATTTAACTGCAATTATGATGTTATTGCCAATCATCTTTGAATTTAAATTTTATGCCTGCTACAGAGATGACTGCAGGGAACACTCTAGAGTTAACTGCAATTATGTTACGTTATTTATTTATTTTTTAAATTGGTTATATGAGATTGAAACGGGCCCCACTTGTATTATATGATGACCACATAACAATATTACAACAGCTTGGCAATTATGTGTGTATTGTTTGGCAAGATTCGAACCTGGGTCTCCTCATTGAAACTTGAAAAATTTAACTGGTTGAGCTCATGCCATTTCATGCTGCAGTAATGTTGTCATTATTATGCTATCATCTTTGAATTTTGAATTATATCCTAAATAGAGATATGACTACAGGGAAGATTCATTTTAGAGAGTCTAAATCTACTTTATGACATTTTATTGGTTGGATGTTATGTTTTATTCAAGGAATAATGATACAATGCTAAGAATAAATATTTGTTTATGTTGTGAATAATTTGCTTTATGAATCTTTTGAATCTCCAGTCTAAGGTGCGATCTATATTTTTCTGGACTTTGGGCCATCTGCTATTTAGTTAGTTTTGCATATTTGGTGAAGAATTCTGACAGCCTTGCTTGGTTGGCAGTACATATAAAATGCTAAGAATTTATTTTTCCTTTCCTTTCCTTATCTTTTGTTTAGTTATTTCTTGTACATAACATATTCTCCTTGCTTTGTTTGTGAATTTTTGACAATAAATTTTAGCATCATGGTCGCTCTTTGTAAGCTGTAAAAACAAAAGGGAAGCTTCTTTGGACAATTTATTGACAATGTTCCATGTTGATCAGGAGAGCTAGAAAAAATTAAGGCACAACTTCAGAAGATGTAACCAATTTCTGTATGTAGCCAGGTCACAAAATCAGGTAAACAGTGTTGATTACTTGCATGTAATTATGAGTATATTCGTTTTAGATTTAGAAACTCGTAAAAGAGGCTTGTTACATACCATATACATCTGATGTATTAATAATGGTTGTTTTTGCTGACATCTCTTGCACTTGGAGGATTTTTTTAGTTAGTATGGTCTTTCATAATTGATAATAACCTGGAGGTTCTGTGATTACAGATTTGAAGATGTCCTATCTATTGTTTCTGGAGAAAGACTTGCTTCTGGTTTTGTTCCATACACATTGTTCAATTACAGAATGATATGCAAGGCAGTTTGGCAGCTCTCTCTTCTTTCTCTGTGATTACATAAAACCTGCCCGCTTTTGACATAGAATTAATAAATTACTTTTCTTTTGTGTAAATTTGATTAAGTAAAACATGAATTAGTTGGATTATACAGTGGCCTGTTTAAAATTTGTGATGAATAGGAAGCATGCACACTAGTCAATTTGTTTTGAAATTCTTTAGTCTTCAATTTTGTGATGAATAGGAAGCATGCACACTGTAGTTTCATCAATTTGCTTTGAAATTCTTTAGTCCTATTTATCTGATGTCATATTTTTATGGTTGGGGTAGTTACATTCGTGTTATATGTCGATCATTTTCATCAGTGTTTTAGCATATGTTGATTGCCCATTCTGCAAATGTGTTTCTATTCTATACTCATAAACACTCTGCAAATGAGTTTCTTGTCTATACTTATAAACACTTTGTGATGAGACATACCATGTCATTTGGTTTACATTTTAGTATGTGTTAACACGTTATGAGACATACCGTGTCATTCGGTGTACATTTTAGTCTGTTGAAAATAACTTTCCTACACATAGTTTATATTGGTGGCAAGTTAATCACATAGTTTATATTGGTGGCAAGTTAATCATGTGTTACAAGGTGTCTAATATATTAAGAAGATGAGCTTCAAATGGTTTGTTATGAATTGCCCCTTTATTCAGGATACTTGCACACAAGGATCAATACAAAGATAGAGAAAACATATTAATAAATACTAAGAAACCTCGAGGCAGACATACATTGAAATATTTTATCATAAAAACATTGTTATTTTGGGAATCCAATCTTAATTAACGAACAATAAACAACTCTGAAGGTAATTAATAAAAGCTTTGCTTTTGTTAATTTTTAGAGAGGAGGCTCAATACTAAAGCTTGGCTTTTCTTTGGTAAGGATGGTTATTACCATAATTGGGTGTTATTTCAAGGATTTGGGAGTCACTAAATTTATTCAATATTGGTGTTTGTGTGCCTATGTTGGGTGCCTTACTCATGCTATTGGTTTTTCACACACAACTGGATTAAATTGTGTTAACAACTTTTTTGACCAGCAAATGCTACAAACATGACCATTTTATCAATACAACAAACCGTATTCAACTAAAACTTCAAGCATCTATAGGCATATGAGCATTCATTATATCCAGTTGAACGTAGGCAATCCACAAATATAAGCTTCATATTCTAGAACTTATTTTTGGTCTTCAAGCCCTTAGTAGTTGGTCAAGCCCCACTTTTCACAACTTAGTTTTGGTTAATCCATTGTTTCAGGGTTTTACAGGAAAACACAAACTTCAAAATTTTAGGGCATTTGGGCAATGATCTTAGACATTCGTGAACAATCTATCTTTTACCACATATATTTAAAAAAATGAACAAAAGCAATCCATCCACTCAAATCTTATACAAAAAGCATAAAAGAGGATGAAAGAGAAAAAGATATAGTGGGCACTTGTAGGCACCATAAATAATCACTATATTATCCGTATATAAGAATCACAAGACTTGACACAATAGATGGATTGGTGTGGGTATTTATATCAATACGAAAAACCCTAATTACATAAATGAGTTTAACCTAAGTCGATATAACAAGAGGGCTTAAGGTAATTACAAGTTATAAGACAGGTTTAACCATAAGAAGGTTAACCGTGGTCCATAGGGTTTACATAATAAAATATTAAAATAAATTAAATACAGTTTTACAATGCTGGTCCTTAGGCCTATATAAAATTCCATCATACAATGTTGCTCTTGGCTATAAATTAGATTACACTTCAATACCCCTTCATAATCTAAATTAAGGGACCAAGGGAGAAGGCATTAGTAACAAAAATATCTTCCCTCCCATAATGGACGCTCTAGTGGGCCTTTGCACTCGAGCAAGACTCATATGGATCCCTTCATCATTTGAAATCCGTTGTTGCAAAAATATCTTTTCATAAGAATCTCCTTAGGCTAGATCGTAGTCGTCATTGCTACTATTAGATGCTCTTGCACATATCCAAAGAATGCTTTGGCTAAGACTCCAAATGAGGAAGATAAATCAAGATTACCACCTCTAAAGAAAAGTTGCTTCAATCTTCTATAGTTGCATAAGGTAGAACTTGGAGGAATAACCCTTCTTTTCACAACATATCTTATTTGAAAACTTAAATTTACCTTTTGGCCACTTGATTTTTGTCATCTAAAGAGTCTTTGCTTAAGAAAAGAGCTATTACAATCTTCTAAGAGTACTTGGACAAAGAATAGAAGGAAGAGATGATGAAAGATTAGATCTTTATGAAAAAGTTGAATCATTAACTTTAAAGAGAAAGAGGGATTGATTGAAACATATTCTAAATCATTTTCTTGTATGCTTCCAAAGGACTTAAAACTTGCTACAACTGTGACAAATCCAATCGTCTCTTCCAAAAAGATAGACCAAAGATTTTGATTGCATAAAGTATGGTAAATTTGTCCTTTCAAAATAGAGCAATAGGGCTTGAGGACTAATCCTCGCAATTTGGCCCCTAATATTAGAATAGGTTTGTAAATTGATGTCACCAATACTTCGATAGGTAGTTATTACATTATTTAATATTGCTTAACATTACACCTTAGGGGAGGTTAGATTTGTTGTAACCAACTAGACAAATCATTGGGTGTAACGATCATTGGTTGTAATGATTCAACGTGTATTTTGTTAGCATAATATATATCATAGGATATATTAGTGAAGGGTATATTACATTTATTGACATATTAAAATAGCGCCTCCGCGCTCTCCAGTTATTAAGTTGGTTTGTCAAACCAACTCAGGTGGTTCAACCACCTGAACCACCTATGTAATGTATATCATGCTCTGATACCATAAAGAATTTGCAGCATTCACGAAATACGAAGCATTGATTGAGGAGAAAGAAGGTAAGCCAGTCACCATTGCTGACAATCAAGTCTACCAGGTGAAGGGTGAAGGGAATGTTTCTGTCTCTCTTCCTGATGGTAAATGTCAGATAGAGAAGGTTCTCTATGTTCCTGGATTAGCCAATAATCTATTGTCTGTTCCACAAATGTTGGATAGAGATATGGAGGTTGAGTTCCAAGTTGTTGAATGCCATGGGAAAACCAGTGGATGATGATCTCTTGAATTTTGTTATCTTGAGAGCATTGCCAGATTCCTACAAGATGTTGATCACTTCCCTCAACGTTTCTGGTAGACAAGTATAATTTGTGGAGCTGGTAAATTTGCTTCAGACTGAGGAGGCAAATCAGGTTCAGAAAGATGAGGTGCCAGATAATGCTCTTTCCACACAACAAAGTGGTAAGAAGCAAGGTCAGTTTCAAAAAGGGGGCTCTTCTTCCAAGGGCAAAGGGAAGCAAAATCAGGAGAAGGATAAAAACTATTGCAAAATTTGTGATATGAATAACCATGACACCAACAGGTGTTGGTTCAAAAACAAACAACAAGATGACCAACCTTCTAAAAAGAAAGGCAAAGAGAAACATAAATATAAAAAGAAACATAAGCAACCTAAGGGACATGTTGCTTATGCTGACTCCAACTCAGACTCAGATTCCCCTAGGTCCGAATCAGATTCCGACTCTGAAAGAGCACACAAGGTGCTCATGACCCATACTTCATCTTTCCAGATAGATGTTGTATGGTATATTGATTCAGGAGCTAGTAAACATATGACTGGAGACAAATCATGGTTTGAAACATTTGAGGAGAAAGAAGGTAAGCCAGTCACCATTGTTGACAATCAAGTCTACCATGTGAAGGGTGAAGGGAATGTTTCTGTCTCTCTTCCCGATGGTAAATGTCAGATAGAGAAGGTTCTCTATGTTCCTGGATTAGCCAATAATCTGCTGTCTATTCCACAAATGTTGGATAGAGATATGGAGGTTGAGTTCCGAGTTGTGAGAGGCAAGAAGAGATGTTTCATCACCCACAAAGGTAAACATGTTGCCACTGGATCCTACAAGCATGGCTTGTTCATTCTAGATGCTCTTTCCACACCTCATGTTGCTTTGGCTGCAACTACAAAGGAGGCTACTTCTCTCTAGCATAGACGTTATGGGCATCTAAGTTCAGGATATTTGCTTGAATTGCAAAAATATGACATGGTAAGAGGACTTCCTCACCTCTCCTATGTCTTACCAGTTTGCTCGGATTGCTTAGCAGGGAAGCAACACCGAGTACCTTTTGAGGCTAGCTCTTCTAGAGCTACGAAATATTTAGAGTTGATACACACCGATCTGTGTGGTCCTATGCCAACCAACTATGGTGGAAAGAAGTATTTTCAATTGTTTGTTGATGATTACTCACGAAAGATGTGGTTTTTCTATATTTAGTTGAAATCAGAGGCTTTTTCATACTTTCGACAATTCAATAAACTTGTTGAGAAGGAATTAGGATGTTTCATCCAAACCCTCCGCTCAGATCGAGGGGGGAATACACCTCTAAAGAATTTTCCTCATTTTTGGAAGAACATGGGATAAAAAGACAACTGACTACAACCTATACACCTCATCAAAATGGAGTTGCAGAGAGAAGAAATCGTTCCATTGTGGAAGTGGTTCGATGTATGCTAAAGGGCGCACATCTTGAGGATCAATATTGGACAGAAGCAGTCAACACAACATCATACCTCCTAAATAAAGCACCCACTAGAGCTCTACAAGGAAAAACGCCACAAGAAGCGTGGAATGGAAAGAAACCTTCTGTTTCTCATCTAAAAGTTTTTGGATGTAAAGCATTTATGCACATCCCAAAACATAAAAGGAAGAAGTTAGATGAGAAGACACTGCAATGTATTTTTCTTGGCTATGATGAGTTTTCAAAAGGATATCGCTTGATAAATCCTATAACCAAGAAAACACATATAAGTAGAGATGTAGTATTTGATGAAGCTTCCACATCAGATACCACATCTACAAATGTATACCTTGAAGAAGAAGAAGAACCTAAGAGAGAAAGCTCATCTCCAAAGAAGAAGGTTCCGAAATGGTATACTAGTACATTGAGAGATTCTAAATTGAATACACTTCCAGATCTAACTCAAGATCGACCATGCACTCGGAGTATGACACACAAAAAAAAGAGATATCATCTTCAGAGGTTGATGAGCTTTGCCAACAGTTTGATGATCTATCTGTAGATGCAGAGGAAGACAGAGACACAGAAATGGAAAATGAACAGGTTTATATGACAACATTGGATGAAAATGAGCCTGTAACAGTTTAAGATGCACTTAGAGAGCCTCAACGGAGGTTTGCTATGGAAGCAGAATACACATCTCTCATGAAGAATAATACATGGAAGCTAGTCAATCTGCCTACAGGAAAGAAACCCATTGGTTGCAAATGAGTGTTCAAAGTAAAATATAAAGCAGATGGTACTATTGATAAGCATAAGGCCCGTCTTGTTGCAAAGGGCTATGCTCAGAAAGAAGGCATAGACTATGAAGAGACTTTTGCCCCTATTGCAAAGATGACTACCGTTCGAGTAATTTGTGCCATGGTAGCACAGTTTGGGTGGAAGTTACATCAGATGGATGTGAAAAGTACCTTCTTGAATGGTGACTTACAAGAAGTATACATGACCCAACCAGAAGGATTTGTAGCTGAAGGGCAAGAGCAGAAAGCATGCAAATTGATCAAATCCTTGTTTGGGCTCAAACAAGCCCCTCGAGCTTGGTATATCAAGATAGATAGTCACCTACTTGCAACATGGATTCAAAAGAAGTCCTTCTAATGCAAATCTCTATATTAAGAACAATGGTTCTGATATAGTGATCCTGGTGTTATATGTAGATGATCTGATCATAACATGAAGTTCAAAGAAAATGATTGATGTAGTAAAAGATGATTTGAAACAATCTTTTGAAATGACAGATCTAGAACTTCTTCACTATTGTCTTGGTTTAGAAGTAACTCAGAAAAAACACCATATTAGAATTACACAAAAGAATTATGCCAAGACATTAGTTGAAAAATATCGGATGACTAACTGTAAGTCTAAAGCAACTCCAATGGAACAAGGACTTAAGTTATCACGATATGATGCATCACCACAGGTAGATGGTACTCTCTATCGTCAACTGATTGGGAGTCTCCTATATCTAACCAACACCAGGCCTGATCTCAGTTTTTTGTGGGTTATATTTCACGGTTCATGCAGGAATCCAAAGTAAGTCATTGGAAAGCAACAAAAAGAGTTCTACATTATGTCCGTGGTACAACAAATTTTGGCTTGGAATACAAAAAGAATAACAAGTTCTATCTACAAGGATACACGGACTCCGACTATGTTGGATCCATTGATGATCGAAAATCAACTTCTAGATACATATTTCATCTTGGGTCTGGTCCTGTCTCTTGGCATAGCAAGAAGCAACAGGTGGTTGCTATTTCTTCTATAGAGGCAGAATATCGAGCAACTAGTGGAGCAGTCTGCGAGATAATATGGTTACGTCGCATTCTTAAAAACATGGGTCTTCCAGTGAATCTTCCACTGCATTTGTTTTGCGACAATCAAGGTGTTTTGAATCTTGTCAAGAATCCAATTTTTCATGATCGCACCAAAAACATTGACACTCGCTGTAATTTTATTTGTGATGAAGTTCCAAAGCACAACATACAGCTCCAATAAATTCCCACTGCTATGCAAGTTGCATATATCTTCACCAAGGCACTTGCTCATGTCAAATTTGAATTGTTCCGCAATACTCTTGGTATTTGCCAATAATGTAATAAGGGGGGATGTTAGCATAATATATATCATAGGATATATTAGTGAAGGGTATATTACATTCATTGGCATATTAAAATAGCTCCTCTGCGCTCTCCAGTTATTAAGTTGGTTTGTCAAACCAACTCAGGTGGTTCAATCACCTGAACGACCTATGGAATGTATATCATGCTCTTCTTTGATAATAATCAATGCTTCGTATTTCATGAATGCTGCAAATTCTTTATATTTAACATTGGATATTGCATCAATTAAAATTGATTAATTCCCATCATTGCCATTAAAGCAAGGTTTTATAGTCGCTATTATCACTGTGTTTTTCTCGAGAAGCTAGCCATTTGTTGAAAGAAGCAATAGTGTTGGTGTCCGATCTGTAGTGTTTCTGCATAAATTCCAGGAACATAGGCCACGTGAAATCATGATATTTCTTGGGCTCGTCTAAAATTTTTGCAGGAGGGCGTATGATTTTGTCATGACCATGATTCAAGAAAAACGTAAGAAATCTCCAAGCTATGTAAGGATTCACCAATTGCTCTTTGAAGGCATCTTTTGTACTTTCCATTGGATAAAGCCATGAAGGGTCTCCTATATTGCAAAAAAAAGTGTGTGTCAGGTCAGATTGAGAGCCATCTACCCATGAAAACTTTGAGGTCCACTACTTGATCTTAGTGGAGAATTTTCAAGGGCATCAGATCACAGTGAGAGTCGTTTCCAAATGCGAGAGATGGCTGCTTGCACGGGGGATAATAGATCAACCTTAGAATCGAATTGTTCCCTTTGTAAAATCATTGAAAATACATGCGTTCCTCTCCTTGGCTATCAACCAACAACTCCATATACGCAATGATAGAGGCTCCATTGTTTCATAGTATTTTTGAACCATACTCTTTGTTTATTTTTGTAAAAAATCTATTAGTGTAACAATGTAACTATGCATCTGTGATTTATATTTTTCTCTAACTGCACGTTAAAATAATAACTTTGTAATAATGATCTGGTTTTCTGTCACATTGATAGCTAGAACATTAAAAATCTCTCCCTCCATGCCCATAAAAAAAATAATAGTGACCCAACACTAGTAACTAAGTCTCGATTTCGTTCGGTCCATCATCAAACCCTAGGGCACTTTGAGAACTGGTAGCAGCAACACGAGTGATCATCCAAGGATAGATCGACTACATCAGACGACTGATGTTCATGATTTGCATATTTTATGGTATTGGTTATTAAAATATTGTCTTCATTTTTAAAATATTTATATTAAAAAACTAGAAATGTTACCTTCATTTTTTGGGAAAGAAATATATTTAATATTTCCCTAAAAAAGAGGAAACAAATTGTTTGGGAAGGAGGAGAGTAGGTGGGAGATTCAAAGTCTTTTTAGGCATTTGGCTTTTTAATTTGCTTTGAAGCTTTGGTGGTCATTTGAAGGCACAACATAATCCAAGGCAAGGGAATAGGTGAATTACTAGCAAGGCAAATTTGTTGACTTTTAAAATTGAAGGTCTCAAGTTCAATTTTCCAACTTTTCTTTTTGCTTCAAACTCCATATTTTAAGGTGATAGACCGCCTTTCCTTTTTTTACATGAAGCATTAAGCAGGAGAATCAAAATTTAAAAATAAAGTCAATTTTTTGGTTTTGTAAAAGGTGCATTTCGGATATGATCGACACCTTCACACCTTGAAAAATTTACTTTAAATTTCATGCATTGCAAAACCATGTGCTTAAGCACACTAGTAGCGTTCGATATCAACGACACCTTTGGATTGCATTTACAAGTAAAACTATCACATTGAGCTATTGTGTCTATAGCCTAACAAAGTTTCCATAATGATGTTTAGGCATCAACCCTTTAAATCATAGGGGAGATATAAGTTCATTATATTTTTTGATACTTACACTCCATTTTCTATCCTATTTGTCACTTTTGCTAGACATAAACCCTAAAATTGAAAAATTTCGAGTATATAGGGAAGTTACACTTGCGTACAAGGATTTCTATTTAAGCAGGTATCATTGATAGGGTGAATCCCTTTTTGTAATGACTTGGTACCTCATATTGTTCTCTTTCCCATACCTTAAATTCTCTCTTATGTACAACCACATATATCGAGAGAACTAGCTTCTTTCACATACTGACAGGTATATAGGAAGGGCGTCTATAAAAAGGTCCAATATATTGGACAAGTAGTATATTGAAAGGGGTACCATTTGGGAGTTATAAGGAACCCTCACCATGGCAACATCAAAAGTTTTTATTACAGATTCACAACTACTTAAAGGTTCAAACTTTGGACCTTGGAAAAATAAGATGAGAACCATCTTGGTAGTTGAGAAACTCTAGGACACCGATAAAGTAACTCAACCTGTAGAGGATGAAGATGCACACCAAACAATTGATGATGTAGATGCCAAAGCACTAATGCTCATCACTCTTGCCACAACAAATGCTATCCAACCCCACATTTGTGATGCAAAAATATCCAAGGAGGCATGGGATGCCCTTCCTACCATCTATGAAGGGGAGAATGAATCAAGCATACTTCACCTTCAGTCTCAACTCCACACATTAAGAGTCCACGATGGAGAAAACATTGAGAAATTTCTTTGTTGAGTTGTAGAGTTGAAAGACCGATTGAATACCATGGGAGAAAAAGTGGAAGATAAGCTCTTAGTATCCATAATAATTAGAGCTCTACTAGGTTCTTTTTGAGTGCTGATCACTTCCTTACAAGTCTCAAATAGGAATTTATGAGTTGGTGAATATGCTTCAATAGGAAGAAGCAACCAACCAATTGAAGGATCAATTGACGAACAATGCACTCATTTCCACGAAGTCTGGTAGAAAGAAGCAATAGATGGGTCCTTCCCCATCATCATTATCACCATCATAGAAGCAACCTCAAAAACAAAAGAGGTACTGTTATATCTATGAAAAGGGCACAATACAAAAAGTTGTTGGTATAACTCTATGACTCAAGGAGATCAAGTCTTCAAATATTCTCAGAAAAAATATAATACAAACCACATCCCAAGTAGAAGTGACAAGGGCATGCTGCGCATGAAGAACCATAATCTCACTTCGAAGAGGACTTCAAATAGGCACATAAGGTGCTAATGTCCATGACGATGACAAAATTGAAGGATGATATTTTTTATATTGATTCAAGTACTAGCAAACACATAACTGGGAAAAGCATGGTTTGACTCCTTGCAAGCTAAAGATGGAAAACCAAACATTATTGCCAATGATAAAACCTATCATGTCAAAGGAGTGGGAGATGCCCAGAGGCAAATGCACCAATGAAAAAATACTCTATGTACTTGGATTGGAAAACAAATTGTTGTCTATACCACAAGTTTTGGATCGCAACATGGTGGTCAAATTTGTAGTTTTTGATGACAAGCATGCGTTTTATCACAAAACATCGCAAGATTGTGGTAATAGATTTCTATAAAAATGACTTGTTTGCATTGGATGTCATATCATCTCCCATTATCACATTTTCCATAGCCACGATAGATGCTACATCTCTTTGGCATAGGAGATAGTCATATGAGCTTTGGAAACTTACTCTAGCTAAGTAAGCATCAACATCACATGGTGTTAGGTATTCCAAACCTTTCACCCACATTTATAACATGTTTAAATTGTATAGCAGGGAAGCAACATCGAGTACCTTTTAAGTTGAGCAATCATAGAGCCAAAGGAGTATTGGATGTGATACACATTGATTTGTATGGACCCATACCGACTAATTTTGGTGGACTAAGTACTTTTAGTTGTTTGTAGATGGCTACTCATGGAAGATTTGAGTGTATTTATTGCCACTAAAGTTAGACGTACTCAATTATTTCCAACACTTCAAGTGGGTCGAAAAGGAAACTAAGAATTCTATTCAAGTTCTCTACTATGATTGAGGGGGAAATATACATCCAATGAATTTTTAAGGTTTCTCATATAGAATGACTTCAAGCAACAACTGACTGTAGCATACACTCCACAACAAAATGGGGTTGCCAAAATCAGGAACCGTTTCATCATGACAATAGTTTGTTGTATGCTCACAAGAGTAGTAATATTGGGTTGAAGCTATGTCCACTATAGTGCATCTTCCAAATAGAGCACCCACAAAGGCACTACAAGAATTTACACCTAAAGGAGCCTTATTTGTGAGGAAATCTTCAATTGCACCTTTGAGAGTCTTTAGAAGTAAAGCATACATGCATGTGCCAAAGCAAAAGAGGACCAAGTTAGATGCAAAGACCTTGTCATGCATATTTATTGGCTATGATGCTGCGTCAAAAGCTTATTGACTGATAGATCTAGTCACCAAAAAATTTCATATACATAGAGATATGGTTTTGACTAAGAATTTGAAACTAAGATCAACACTAAGGATTCTAAGGAGTCTAAATATGTCACATCTCTAGTTGTAAGCATGAAGTTAGATGAGGAAGTTCATGAAGAAGTTCTAGAAGTTGAGTTAGATGAGGAATTTCATGAAGAAGTTTTAGAAGTTGTTGTTGAACCTATAGTAGTTGCTTCGTCACAACAAAGAAAGACTAAAAAATGGCTCACTAGTACCATCAGATATACTAAACTTGATGCATCACCTGACCTCACTTCCATAAACCATGTATTTGTATTAATACATGATAGAAAGTAAATTTGAGATTGATGACCTCAATGATGGAATATTCAAAACCAACATTGATGAAGGATACCCTTCGTTCATCATAATGGAAGACAACTATGGATGCAAAATATACATCTCTGATGAAGAACAAACATGGGGTATTGTTGATTTGCCAAAAGGAAAGAAGCCCATAGGTTGCAAGTGGATCTTCAAAATCAAATACAAGGCAGATGGATCCATTGATAAGTATAAGGTATGACTTGTTGTAAAGGGCTATGCATAAAATAAATGAATTGATTATGCAAGGATATTCTCACCCACAACAAATATTACCACCATCCATGTACTCTATGCATTGTTGGAGAATATTACATTATTTGGTACATGCTAATGTACCTTCTTGGTACAATCTTGTAAATATTAGATTAGGGTTGTGTCTTATATTAGAGTGTGAGTAAATATTTTATGTAATGTAATAATATGCAAGAAATACACAAGTGTCATGTAAATAATGTTGCAAGTGTAATGAGTGTAAATGTGCACAAGTGTCTCATATGTAAGTTGCACATGTGTTCTTAGATTAGGAAAGTGTTATATGAAGAGTCATGTCCAAGTGTGCATACAAGATAGTGTCATGTGTATGCAAGTGTCAAGTAGAGAAGCCAAGAGTCATGAGACTTGGCATAAGGAAATGAAGAGTAAAGTAACCAAAGAGTCATCCTACAATGGCTATATATTACTCCATAGTAGACATCACCTATATCGCCATCACCACCTACATAACCTACATTGTTATTGTAAGAGTTTTAGATTCATTTGTAAGAGAAAGAGGAGTAATAAAGTTTGCATACATTTGAGTAACTAATATTGTAAGTTGTGCTACATGCTTTGTACATGTATGATTCAAGCTATTTATACATTCATATTGCTGCTTATTAATGAATTTTAGTTGATATATTATTAGCCTTGATTTTACATATTAGTTGGCTCATATTATTCTAGTTACATTAATATTTTTATCTTATTATATTGTGGCTATCATATATTTGATCCTATGAATATTATCCTGTGAGTTTACATGAATATTAAGGCTTGAAAATCCATCATGCACTGGCAGTATAGTTCGGTTGGAAACTTCAACAAATGGATGTTAAGGGTGCTTTTCTTAATAGTGATATCAAAGAAGAGGTATACATGACATAACTTGAAGGCTTTGTTATCAACGGGTAACATCAAAAGGTCTGTGAATTGAACAAGTCATTGTATGGGTTAAAGTAGGCTCCTAGAGCATGGTACATCAAAATTGATGATCACCTATTACAACATAGTTTCACAAGAATTCCCTTTGACACAAATATCTATCTTAAGAAAGTTAGATATGATATAATGATATTTGTGTTATATCTTGATGATTTGATAAATTCTATGAATAATGACTTAAAAAAGTTATTTGACATAATAGATCTGGGATTTTTGCACTATTATCTTGGCTTGGAGGTATGGTAAATAAAGAATCACATTATGGTCTCACAAAGTATGCCAAGACACTACTTAAATTTTTTTGGATGATAGGTTGTAAACCAAAGGCAAAACCAATGGAGCAATATTTATAATTGTCTCAATATGATAAGTCACCTCAGGTATTTGGTACTCTTTATTGTCAGCTAATTGGGACTCTCATATACCCAAAAAATACCAAGCTTGATGTTATCTATGCTATGAGTTATCTTTTGAGGTTCATGCACGAGACTAATGTGAGTCATTGGAATGCAACAAAGAGGATACTACATAATGTCTATGGTACAATGGAATATGGCCTTGAGTATAAGAAGAATGATAAATTTTTCTATGCCAGATTTATAGATGATAAAAGATCAATATCTGGATGTGTTTCATCTAGGATCTAGACCTATCTCATGGCACAACAAGAAATATTTAGTGACATTATCATCCATAGAGGTAAAATATTGCACTACACAAGGAGCTGTGTGCAAAGCTATATGGTTATGTAGTATACTATTAGATATGGGTATACGTAAAAATTAACACACACTTGAATTGCAAGAATCAAGATGTTATGGAATTGGTCAAGAATTAAATATTTTATGAAATAACAAAGCACATTGAAGTTTAGTGTCATT
The DNA here is from genome assembly GCA_028583015.1 of Wollemia nobilis. Classification (NCBI taxonomy): domain Eukaryota; kingdom Viridiplantae; phylum Streptophyta; class Pinopsida; order Araucariales; family Araucariaceae; genus Wollemia; species Wollemia nobilis. The sequence goes on from JAQPPZ010001065.1 coordinate 1,448,731, forward strand.
TCATTCAAGAGCAAGATTAGAATCACTAAATTCAGCTCTAGTACATTTCCATTGGAGAACAACTTGCGGATATTTTTACAAAGGCACTTGCATGTGTCAAATTAGAACTGTTTTGTAGCTCTCTTTGTATCCAAATAATGTAATGAGGGGGATGTTAGATAGTTATTATATTATTTAATATTGCTTGATATTACACCTCATGTGAGGTTAGATTCGTTGAACCAACTGGACAGATCATTGGGTGTAATGATCATTGGTTGTAACAATTCAACATATACTTAACAATGGATATTTGCATCAATAAAAATTGATTAATTTCCATCATACTTAAAGCTTAAAAAGTCATGTGATTTGAAAGAAAAGGGGTTTAAAATGCTTTCATATGCAAAAGTTATAGCCTTTGGATGATTTGCCCAAATAGTCATAAAAATACAAAAATTGACCTCACAAACCTTAGATAAGCAACAATGAATCCCAACTTGCCATATGACGATCACTCATTTACTATGGCTGCCACTTAATCTGCTCCACTTGGTGGCCACTTTTCTATTGAAATCTTACCATTTTTCACTTTTGGTTGGTTGAGGATAAAATAATAGGTAAAAGAAAGGATACGTGGCACTCAAGGGTGCCACATGGACCACCATGTTAGCCAAAATTTCTAACATATCCTCCACTTGATGCTTGTGGATTTGTAAGAATTTGAAGGTCTTTGGCACACAAAGCACTTTGCACTAGCTATATTCTCACTACTTCAGATGAGATGTGAATAATAGAATTTTGTGAAAAATTGACTCACCCATCGTAGCTCCCAACCAAAAGGGAAAAAGAGTATGTGCTCAATGATTTGAACTTGAGACATCCCACCAAGCAATATCTTTGCTTGGGCATCATAATCAACTTGGCCAACCATGGCTTGTTTCCTAAACCTTACATGCCTCCTTAGATAGCATGTGGTTACCCTAGCAAAGTTGATATACATGCCAATGCTAGAAGGTTTGAGGTGTAGACCAATTGGTGCGGTGAAACCCCATAAGGGGGACAGATGCCCAGGGTTCATATCTCGGACCTTGTCGGACTAAACACTTGTCCCTTTCTTGGTGATTTCAATGGCGTAAAAGGTTTAAAATAATTGCAATATGGTGGTTATAGGGGTGGACTATGTGAAGTACCGTGTAGCAGCTTTTGGGGTAAACATAACAGAATATTATGGTGGCCATAAAATATGGACAACATGCCCGGATCATCGTGGTAGCTATCGATTCCACCATGTAAAAAAAAAATATATACATGCCAATGCAAAAGGAAGGGACAATATCTCACATTCAAGACCTCCCTACACCAAAGTGCATGTACACTTTCTCTTGGCCAAGCTGGAAAATTCTTAGGATGTGACACCATTGAGAGATAAAACTCTTTATTACTTTTGAAGTGTCTTTATAAAAAAAAATGCTTGGAGCAAATTTGAACCCATGATTGAATACATAAAATACTTAAGCATCACTCATCTAGCTAGATGACATCTTATATAGACAAAAACCATCATGCATCCCCTCCATGAAGGGAGGTGTTGTGCCATGTAAGCCAAGATGACAAATTCAAATAGAATAGGGTGCACAATAGAAGAATATTTTATCTTGTTTGAATTTAAATTTTAACACCCTTTTTCCAAGATGCCATAGAAACGTTGCAAGGAAAGAAAGGATTACCAAATGATAAAATGAGCATGCATACTTCGATGATAATGAAGTTTATGGAGATGGCACAAAGTCTCCGGAGTGGAAGAGATCGATGAAAAACATGGAAGATCTTTCTGGCTCTTATGGCATAGACACTTATGAAGCTTTGAGAAGTAATCTTACCTAAAATTTTGAGGAAGCATCAAAGGCTCAAAATAATATTTCTATGTGACCAAGCAATGCCATTGCATATCCACTTTGATAGCATGTTGGAAGTTACACCTATTTCTATAAACAAATAGAAGAAATCCATCCACTCTAAAATGAATCTACCAGCAACAAAAATTAACACAAAAAATATGCACCAAAATGGGAAATGAGGCATGGATTTTTATTTTTATTTTCTTGAAGTATTACACTATCATAGTCCACTTCAAGGGGGATACCTCCTTCAAACTCCTAATAAAAAATACAAATATTCCACCTCTTCTCTCATTATAATCCAATATACAATAAGGAACCATAAAATGTCTTAAAAATCCTAACCCTAACCCTAAATAGAATTTGGGTCTGACTAGCTAGTCACAACACTTACTACTAATAATATGAGTAATTAAATTAATTAAATAGTTAAGGCATAAGGGTCCTAACATGCTCTCCTCATTCAAAATATTTATCCTCAAAGCTTAAAATACAAAAAATATTGTTGAAGCTAGGGGAGTGGCTCCCTTGTTGCATATTCCAATTGTAAAGTCTGCCAATGCACCAACTTAGTGAGAGTGCAGTTGTGAATTTGGCAAGATTGAGGATCCAATATTACTGCTAGTTTGAGAAGAATTGACCCTTACCTATCAAGCTCAGGCAAGGTTATTTCTAACTAAACATGTTGATCGAGAACCACCTTCAAATAAAAGGCATGAAAAACTAGGTGGATCTTGGAGGTGAATGGAAGGTCCAATTTATAAGCCATTGATACAATGTATTGCAGAATGCAATAAGACCCATAGATTTTGGGATCTAATTTGTAGTAGCCTTTTATCTTCAAGGATATTTTCTTATAGGGCTATAAACATTAAAATATCATATCACCTTTAATGAAGGATCACTCGAAGTAGTGTCAATCAACTTGTTGCTTCATTTAGTTTTGGACCACTCTCATGTTGTCCTAAAAAAATTGAATAATGCTCCCACAATAGAGAGAGAGGAATCCACAACTTGTACCTTAGAGCTACTTGGAATGTAGGAAAGGATTGAGGATGGTGATTTCTCATACACTGCTTCATAAGGTGTCATATTTGTTTCCATATGTTATGTGGTGTTGTACCACTATTTGGTCCAATGAGCTTGTTGCTCAAAGGCAAAGGAACACAAACAAGTCTCTAGGAATTTGTTGATTTTTTTTTTATTTAGCTATCAGTTTGTGGATAATTTATCAAGCTCATGTTAAGGTATGTTCCCTAGAGCTTAAAGAGTTCCTTACAAAAGGTGCTAGTGAATGTCAAATCCTAATCACATAATATAGAAGTTGGAATTCCATGGATACAACAGGTTTGGTCAAGGAAGGTTTAGGCGATCATGGAGGCTTTATATGAGTGGAAAAGTGGACAAAAATGGGCATACTTGGAGAGATGGTCCACCACCACAAAAATGACTATTTTCCCTTTAGACGTGGGCAATAATTCAATAAAATCCATGGATATATTTGTCCAAAATCTTACTAGAATTGGTAGGGGTTGCAACAACCCCGGGGTCTTGACTGCTTTTCCCTTATGACGTTGACGTGTGTTGCCTTTTTCAACAAAGCATTTGATATCTTGTTTCATCCTTGTCCCAAATAAATTCTAACAAATTCTTTCATAGGTCTTGAGAAATCTAGAATACCCAACAAATGGAGAAGCATGAAGCTCTTGCAAGAGTTGAACACAAATAACTGAATTAGAAATTAACATAATACACCCTTTGTAGTGTAAATAATTTCCATCCCAAGAGTAATCAGGTTTGCTACTCAGATCAAAAGTGATATTCTTAAGGGGCTAATAAACTAAAATATCTAAATGCTATTCTTGTTGAATCTCCTACATTTAATTGGGTATTAGTAAAGAACACACAATGATGACAAAACTTAAAAATTATGGGAGTATCAACAACTGCTTTATCCTTACCCTTCTCATAGACAATTTCATAAGCATAGCCTAATAGTTTGGATACCCACTTTTGTTGTTCTTGAGAGGAAACACGTTGCTTCGAGGCCATGATGATCGGTCTCAATATGAAAGTGTGGATCCATAAGATAAGGATACCATTTAGTCACTGTTGATGGATTTTTAGTTAAATTTAATCATAGGTCCCAATATCTAGGATCTAATCAAACTTAGATATAAATCATATGAAGTCTCATTCACAAAATAATATCAATATCAATGAATATAATATTCATTAAATATAACAATAATAATATAACACGATGAACAAACTCAACGTAATATGAATCAAAGATACAAGAGATTTGTTATAGGAATCAATGCTTGATACAATACATGGAGCTTTATCTCCATAATATAGCCTTACACACGACCCTTCAATAATTTGACTATCGATCTCCTCACATATCCGAGATATGCATCCTTTTCTATTTCGTACATAAGATAAATATTTCATGTCTCTTGACTTTACATCTTGCCACATACATGTGACTCTTCACTTGCATACTTGACACATATACACATGACTCTTGACTTATATGAAAAATTGCACACTATCACATATTACACACTTGCACACTCTCACACTCACACTCTTGCACACTTATTCATCCCACATATTAACACACACTTTAGGATAAATATAAATCACACACCCTAATATAAACTCACAACATATTCTAATATTTACAAGTGTACAATGGTACCATGGGGGTACATTAGTATCTACCAAATAATGTAATATTCTCCAACATCGCCCTATATTACATTATTTGGTTTTTGAATACTCTACTTTTCATTCTATTACTTCCTATCCTTTGCTCTATTCTTCTTTATCTTCAACTTTTGCTTCATGTCTTGTGTTCTTCTTTCTTTGGTTCTTTGCTTTACTCTTCTTTGATATTCTTATCTTCATCTTCAGCTGTGGTATGGCTTCTAGTGTGACTTTTGGATAATGAATTAGCAAGTCATCATAATCATACATCTTATAAATATTGAAATTTAAAGATTCCATATTGAAGTTAATATATGTTGCATTCAAATCAATTGTGTCACAACTAACATCTTTCATTTCAAATTTTCCTTATTGTCTATTTTCTTGATAAAAGTGAGTAATGCCATGTACATCACTATCCCTACTTCAATAGGTAATATAATAGCATTTTGGGAATTCCACCATGCTCCAAAAATATTTTCATGAATATAGTTGATGATTTTTGTAAATTTTTCATCTTTGGCATGAAGATAATTTTTTATTCAAGTTGTCTGATATGTCATTTTTTCCATCAAAATCATCCATTAGATTTTGTGTATAAACTTTAGTTTTTTCAACATTTCTTCACTATCTTCTAAAAATGCATTTTTAATAATTTCTTCTATAGTAAAATCCTTTGATGTTAAATACCTTATGTCTCCTAAATTTTCAAATTCTTTAAATCAATTCCTTTGGAGTAGAAATTCTTATTTCTCCAAAATTTTTAATTAAACAATAAAAAAATTTCAAATCTTCAATTTTGATCAAGCAATCAATTTTAATTTCAATCTTCTATAATTCCCACAAATTCTTTTCAATAAATATCAAAATATCAATCAATTATCAAATTCAAATATTCTATTCTTATCTCTTCAAATTCAAATTTATTTTAATTCGAAAATTTCCTTATAACTCCCATTCACTTTATGCAATCAATATTAAATTTAATATCCCCTAAAATTCTACTATATAACCCCAATATGTGCCAAACTTTTGAAATATCAAATAAAGTTAATATTTCATACCTTTGGTGCTCACTTTTGATTCCTCCTTGCATATGATAAAACATTTGCATGCAATGGACATCATTCTAAGATTTCCTCCATCTTAGGTACATATGTTACTTAGACCTTAGAACTCACACTTATCCTCTGCTTCACACAGATGCTTTGATTCTCCTTTCAAACACAATTTTCTTATCTCTTAGGCACTTCTTTGAGTAGAAACTCATCTTAGGCTCATAACATTCTCATTGTTTCATTTTAGGCTCTTAGTTCACTGCTTTGATTCATTCTAGGTAAGAGTGCTCTAGAACAACATATTCTCTTATTAAGAACTCTTCTTAATGCTCCAACATTGTCTTTGCATAGATTTTCCTCTACAATATTTGAACATCAAAAACACAATTTTTGGATGTTTCCTTGATACAACTCCTTTCCTTCAATGGTGATTTCAACAATCCTTCTTTGTAGATATCTTCAATAGGATACAACCTTCATACGTATTAAATCTTCATGTGCTCAATCTTTCAATGCTTCTCTTCACAATTACTTACAACATTCAATGCCTTCAATTCTATATTATTCTAATGTTTACATCTCACATTCTGCTGCTATAATATCTTTGTCACTTTTATCAATTCTCACTCCTTCAATATATTAGACAAAAAACATTCAACTTCCTCCAATATTTAATTCTGCTAATCCTTTTTCTATCAATCTTAAAAATAATTCAAATTCACACTAGAGTACAACTCTAATGCTAGATTTTGCAATAATTTCTAATTTATGCCTTTAAATTCTTCTCTAATTCACACCAAAATTTTATGATGTTAGATTTTATCCAATACGATTCTACCACGATTGGATAATATGGCTTTGATACCATTGATGGCTTTTTAGCCAAATTTAATCATAGGTCCCAATATCTAGTATCTATTTAAACTCAGATATAAATTATATAAAGGCCCATTCACAAAATAATATCAACATCAATGAATATAATATTCATGAAATATAACACAATGAACAAACTCATTGTATTATAAATTAAATATACAAGATCTTTATTATACAAATAAATTCTTGACACAATACATGGAGCTTTGTCTTCATAACATATCCTCATACATGACCTTTCAGTACTTTGACTATTGCTCTCCTCACATATCTAGGAGATGCATCCTTTCCTATTCCACACATAAGACAAATCTCTTATGTCTCTTGAATTTACATATTATCACATAAATGTGATGCTTCACTTGCATACTTGACACATACACATATGACTCTTGACTTACTTATATGACACACTGCACACTCTGACATATTACACACTTGCACATTTTAATACATTACACTTGCACACTTTATTATATGACACCTGGACTCATTCTACACATTAACACATACTTTAGGGGAAATATAAATCATGCACCTTAATATAATAAATCACACCCTATTATGATATTTAGAAATGTACAAAGGTATCATGGGGTACATTAGCATCTACAAAATAATGTAATATTCTCCAACAACTACATGAAGTATGGTAAGCATATCTTTCTCATAAGTTGATCTGGCTAGATTCTTCCCTACAAGGGATTTATTGGTAAAGGCCAAAGGTCATCCTTGTTGCAGCAGTACTACTCTGATGCCAATTCTAGAGGTATCACTCTTGATAGGAAAGTGTTTAGATAAATCTAGAATGGCTAAGATAGGTGTTCTACACAAAGCTTTCTTAAGAGCATCAAAAGTTATTGCAACTTCCTTGGTCCATGCAAATGCATTATTTTTGAGCAAGGTGATTAGATGAACTATAATATTACCATAGTCCTTTAAAAACTTACGATAATACCCTATGAGCCCTAAAAATCCATAAAGACTCTTGATAGTTTATGGAGTTGACTAAGTCTATATATCTTCAATATTCTTGTGGTCCACCCTTACTCCTTTAGATGATACTAAATTTCTAAGATACTCAATCTTTGGTTGCCGAAAGGAACACTTTGAATGCTTGGAAAACAATTGGTTGTCAGTTAGAATTTGGAGTGTTTGATCCAAGTGAACTAAATGTTCATCCCATGTTTTACTATAGACCAAGATATCATTAAAGAACCATAATTAATTTCTTGAAGGATGGATGAAATATCTAATTCATCAATATTTGGAATGTGGATATGGAATTTGTAAGTCAAAAGGGCATGATAAAAATTCATAGTGACCTTCATGGATGCGAAAAGCACTCTTGGGAATATCTTCTTCTTGGAGAAAAAACTAGTGATATTTTGATCGTAGGTTCAACTTTGAAAATAAATAGGCCTCATGCAATTCATCAAGAAGTTAATCAATCACGGAAATTGGAAACTTATCCTTGACTATGATCTTATTTATCTCCCTAAAATCGACACATAGACTTCATGAACCATCTTTCTTTCTAAGAGGACTGGTAAAGAATAGGGAATGATACTTGGATGGATAATCCTTGCTTGGAGTAATTCTTGCACCATATTTTCAATATTTATTTTTTGCATATAATGAAATGGTAGGACTAAAAATTAGGGGGTATAATTTATAGGAACAACTGAATGACATGGTCATGTGAATGATGAGAGGGAAGCTCATGTGGCTCAGTGAAGACCATAGTATGAAGGTCCAAGCGTTTAGTCAATTCAATAGAGTATCTCAAGTTGATAGAATCTATAAGCTTCATGGTACAAAGCTAAGTCACAATCCCAAAAGAACCTTTTTTAAAATTTTTTTCATGCAATGGGAGCTTATGATGCTTGATGACCCAATTTAAAGACCTCAAAGAGTATATTGATGGCCATTCTCTGTAAAGTGCATCCATATTTTGGTATAGTTCCATATTACAGGTCTTAAGGTGCATAACCATTGGGTACCCAAAACCACATCACAACCTCCCAAGGATAGAACAAACATATCCAACTGCAAGTTCTAGTTCCATATTTAGAGCCAAACATTTCTACATTTTCCATTACAAGGTAGTATTCTCTCATTGGTGATCATGACTTCAAAACTAGAGCTTGGATACACAACAATATGATTTTTTGGCAATTGGAGGATCTAGGAAGTTATGGATACTATCATTGTCTATGAGAATAGCGAGGGAATGATTCTTGAAGTACATTAAAACCTTCATGGTTTAAGGTGTAGTAATCCTTGCTAAGGCATGTAAAAACATTTCTAGTGCCAGGCCCTCTTAGATATCCTCCTCCTCCTCATCTGTCCTATGGTTGTCGATATTTGGGTGGATCAAAATATTTAAAAGGAAGAGTTGACCCCACGTTTAAGAGACATAATTTTTATTCCATATATTTATTCCTAGGGGATTACTTTTCATTGCAGTTATAACATAATATGTTGTCAATATGAGCCTTTGCTCAACCTCATTCAAGGGTTTGATAGGTGTCATGTGTGTATTATGATTGGGTACATAATTAGGTGGTAGATTTCTAAATGGTGGTGGTTTGTAGGCACATTGTTGAGAAACAAATTTATCCTCAACCAATTTAGCTAAGCCAATAATAGGCATAATAAATTGAGGGTTGAATAATTTACTTTTTCCTTGATGTCCTCATTCAACCCACTAATAAAATAACTATAAAATGTATCACTCATCCTTTTATCCTATTTACAATTTTTCAAATTGAGTTTCATAGTTGTGGAATGAAATAGTCTATCAAAGTTTGATTAATGCACCCATGAAATATTCATATGCATTAGACCCAAAACAAGCAAGTAGATTCCTACAAAATTCCTCCCAAGTAGGTGTGCCAAAGTTCTTCTCAAATCACTAATACCATTAAATGGATTCATGCTCCAAATTAAAGAAGCAATGGATACCTTATGAAAAATTGGGATGTGAATTAATATTGTTTGGCCTTGTAAATCCAACGAACGAGGTCATCTCCATAAAAGCGAGGGAAGTCCAACATAGTTGGTTGTTACTTGGGTGGTTAATATTCAGGCATGCCAAACCCAAAAGTGTGTTCCTACCTTGGAAATGAAGCTAGTACCTATCATAAAACTGAAGCTTATCCTTGTCCTAATCCTAAAACTTGTCCTTATAGCAAAAATTGTTAGAATGCATCTTGTAATTGGTCTTGTTTAGTGTTAAGATCAAGGATCCTAGACTCAATTTTCTTAATTTGGTCAAATTTATTGAGTTTGCTTAGAGTTGATAGGTTGTCCTTGATTTTATTGAGGTCTTCATTCATCTTTTCCAAGGATATTTCTTGAGAATGGGTATTTGGGACCATATTGGGCATAAAAAGGGGATCCAAAACGTGTGGAGTTAAGGAAGGAAACTATTTCTCTAAAATGGGAAATGAGTGAATTAGGTAGAATCTGCAATTTTAAAATTTTGAAATTTTTATGAATTTATTATTATTATTTTTATGGGATGCATTGTTATCAAAACAATAGAATTGATTTTCTAGCAAGGCTTGAAACTCTAACTTGCATCATACTATTCAACCTTGGATCTTCACAAGTTAAAAGAAATTTATCGTACATGATCTTGAAACCCTAGCTTGTATAATTTTTTTGCCTTAGATCTACATGACTAATGAAGAGCAACCTAACAAATTGGATGCTCTGAGATTTCCATAACTATTTCGAGCTAAATATATTAAGAATTGAGTAATGAGCCCTAGATCGTGGCTTCCTCGAGTTAAGAAAAAATCTCAGCAAGTACCACTATCTAAGTACCAACAACCTACCCAATTTAGATAGTTCTATTGATAATTCAACCATGAATTTATCTCTAAATGATAACTCTCTCTATACATTTAAAAAGAAAAAAACACTAAGAATTATGTATGGGACCATTTACCCTTTTCATTGGTGACACACTTAGATCTAGCTACTTGGGGGTTCCTGGGGTACTCTTTATAATGAATTTTTATACAAAATTTATCCAAAGTACTACCCCTAACTGAGTGGTTAGGACTTCACCCAATCCTACACAAGGGCATTAACCTATTACAAACACTGTTTTAACATTGTAACGAGTTTATTTTTCAGATTTGTGGTTGCCGTTGTTGCATAAATTGACTGCATGATGCTATTAAAAGTGGCCTTAAAAAGTATTCTAATTCCAGATGAAAATAATCTACCTATAACAATAAAATTAATACATAAAATATGCACCAAAATGGGAAATGAAGTACTTTTTTTATCAAGCGCTTGAAATATTACACTATCATAGATCACTTCAAGGTGGCTACTTCCTTTAGACTCCTGATACAAAATGTAGTTTTCACTTGTTCTCTCATTACCATTCAATATATAATAAGGAACCATACAATGTATTACAAACTCTAATCCTAATCCTAATTCTAAATAGACTTTGGGTCCCGTTAACTAGTCACCGCAATAACTACTACTAATAAAATGAATAGTTACAATAATTAAATAGTTAGGACATAAGGGCCCTAACACACTCAAATATTATATAGAAAGCCTTAAAAATAAAGAGAGAAACAAATATAGTGGACACCTGTAGGCACCACAAATAATAACTATCTTATACATAGATACAAATCATAACACTTTGATACAATGGATCAAGTGGTGAGAGTACGTATACAAATACCAAAAAATCTAATTATGTAAATGAGTTTAACCCAAGCCAACATAACAAGAGGGCTTAAGGTTAATTAAAAGTTATAATCCAAGTTTAACCATAACAAGGTTAATTGTGGGCCATAGGCCTTACATAATAAAATATTACAATGATTCAAATACAATTATATAATGCTTACCCTTAGGCCTATACAAGATTTCATCATACAATGTCAAACTTAGCCATAAGTCAGATGACACTTTCCATAGGTACTTGGTCTACGAAGAAGAAAATATGGGTACTTTCAAAAACAAATAGTTTAAGTCTAAGCAACACCGTGGGTTGAAGGAATATCACTCATGGTAGTAGTAAGATATAAAAATCAGAGATACTTCTCCATAGCCTACCTAAAAATATTTATTTAATAATTATGGGAAGAGGATACCACCATTATCCTCTAAGACATCCTTCATAAATCATTTAATGATGTTCAAAATAATATGAAAGATAAGTTCCTATCCCACATGAAGGAGAGAAATGCCCAAGATAAGTTCCTATCCCACATGAAGGAGAGAAATGCCCCTAGTTTTGATGTATATTACTATACGATGGATCTTACTCCAACAATATCCTTAACTAAAGCATCCAGTCATACAATCAAGCTATCTCACAAGTCAGGAAAGCATTAGAAATCCTACATTTAGTTCATGCATAATTAAGGCTTTTAATCATAAAATTCCATCTCAATCACTAGTCCTTTTAGCCTTTAATTTGAGAATTATACATAATCCTTGCACATAATTTATACCTTATTCAAGTCTAATGGTGAGGCAAATAGTATGCATTATAGCTAAATATAATTGGGATCACACACTCAAACAAACTACTCATCTATTTTTGAGTTACAAAAGAAACATAACCTCAAATTGATTTGATAATGAATATAGTTAAGCATAATAGGTATGCCTAAATATCTAACCTATGTTATTTATCCAACATTATCAAGATACAATTGATAAAGACTATAGATGCTGGGGTTTTAAGGCCTAAGTTATTCATCAATTTATTTTAATTTATACCATAATAACCATGTCAACATTATAACTAATACCATCACAAATATTTAAATCCTTTAATAGGTAAAATTCAAATACAAAATATGGACTTATATTTTACACTTCAACCATTCAAGATAAAACTTAACCGTCAATTGAACATTTAACACACACATCTATAATGAAATCATCTTGAAAAATGAAAATATTTAGCACAAGATACTCTCTTATCACGAAAGGTTTGTACTATATCCATATCAAGGGCATATCTCTTTCACAATTGGGTATTCCTTACAAAGTCTCAAAGACAAATTTGAAAGCAAGTATGAAACTTCATTATTTTTTATTCCAACATAAATATATGCAGTGATTTTTTCTTCTCTACTTTAATGCATGTCAATTTAGATAAAAATACCATGTTCATCCTACATGTGCACTTTATTTTTCTCATTGATCTAATAGGATATATTTGAAGGCAGGGTTATGCATAAGGGGTCAGTCCCAAAGTGTATTTATAAAATTGGGGTGAATCTGGTCCTAAGGTGTATAAACATCGGGGAGAATTTTTCAAAATTTTGTAGAAAATTTATCAAATAATGGCAATTTTTTGAAAATTGTGCACCAAAATTTTCAACTTTTAAAATGGTGACTGACAAAAGCGACTGTCACAAGGTGACTGATAGAAATGATTGTCACAAGGCGACTGTCAAAGATGACTATCACAAGGCAACTGGTAGAAGGTGACTATCACAAGGTGACTGTCATAAGACGACTATCACATGGTGATTGCCACATGGCAATTGCCACAAGGTGACTGCCACAAGGTTACTGTCACAAGGCGACTGTCACAAGACGAATGTCACAAGGTGACTATCACAAGGCAATTGTCACAAGGTGACTGTCACAAGGCGACTGTCACAAGGCGACTATCACATGGCGACAGGAAGAAGGCGATAGCCAAAGATCATAAATAAGACGCTACCATGTATCCTCTCCTCTACCATGTGTCATGCATCCATCGAATTCAACCATGCAGAATTCTATAAATAGAATAGCAAGGTCATTTTTCACCTTTCGCACGACGATTTCCAAAGCAATTTCAAAGTGTTTTCTAGCATTTTTGGATCATTTTCTACAACGGTCTTAGAGCTTTTTCAGATGGTTTTTTGAGCATTTTCTAAACGTTTTCAGGGTGTTTTCAGAGCTTTTTCTGTGAGTTTTTAGAGTATTTTCTAAGCTTTTTCAAAGGATTTTTGGTGCATTTTCCCAACATTTTCAAAGTGTTTTAAGAGCGTTTTCAAATATTTACAGAGGGTTATCAAAAATGGCTAGCGCTTCCTCTCCTCTCCCTTCCAAGGTATATTTCAAGAGCTACTATTGCCCGAACATCAAGAACATATTTAGCACTCTTGGGAGAGATTCCAACTGGCTTTACACCTCCAGAGTTGCTAGAGTCATGAATATGCCACAATTGGACGTCAAAATCTCCCTAATGCAATGTATTGTTAGTTCCTACGACCATGATGTGTCCATTGTACATATCATAGTTGATAACAAGGACATTGTTTTTATTGTGAACCCCTCGGATGTGCAGCGATTAACAAGGCTACCATTTTTGGATGGTATCCTTGTTAACAATCGGTACGCGTTGATTGAAACTAATAAATAAACAATGGCATATAGATATTGTGTGAATCTAGAGCATTTGAAAGGTAAGTTTTAGAAAATTTCATTTTTGTTTATCCTTAATTTTGATGTATTATTGTTTCCAATGTCCATTCTCTAATAACATTCTCTCTGTTTTTCATTTAATTCTTCTAAATCGAAAATGGGTTTGAAAATTTCCAATGTTATAGATAAATTTCTTTATGCTTGTATTGAATTTTTCTTGGGAAGGCTTATTTTGTAGGGCCAACCTACAAAAATGTCATTTTGGACTTTGTAATTTTTGATTCATTGTATTGATGGAGGCAGATATGATTGGTCCACTAACATTTCAAACCGTCTAAAATAGGACCTTCTTTCTACATAGAAAATTCAATCTGCGTATACGATAACCTCCAACAACTTTATTCTTTGTCTTTTTCATGAAGCATATTATAATCTTCAACAAAAAAATCCTCCAACTGCATTGCACTCAGATTTGTTGGCTATTGGAATAAATGAGAATGAAATACAGGTAAAATTATTTATTGGAATAGTCTCTCTTTTCTTTCTTTTCAATAAATCTTGTTATTTTCTAATTTTATTTTGAAAACAAAGAAGAGTAGCTCACTCATCCAATAAAAGGGATATCATCATCAGGATTCAAGAATTGTCTACCGATTCTGACACGTAGTCGCAATCATCACCAGTGACTTCTGCCCGTAAATTTAGGTCTCCCGATGGAAAACATACATGTACGACTCCTCTTACTTTTGGACATGCATCTGCTACAGTCGACATTGAAGACGTAATCTCCAACTCACAAGGTAAACTTGTTTTCAAAAATTATAATTTCAATAATGTATTTTAACAATATAAAATTATATTTAGTTTGAGAAAATATTTTAACTGTTTTTAGACCAAAGGCCAACACTTGCACCGTCAATGACAACGACTGCAGAGTCTGAGTCAGGTATGTATAGTTAAAATTGATCTATTTTAATGGCATTATTTTTAAAACTAGTTTTAATTTATATTTTTCATGTGAAACTTTGTAGAGGGATCGACTAGATTTAAAAGACTAAGAAAACAGATGCCTCCATCGGGTGCATAGTAGGAAAAGTAGCTAGTTTACCAACATCAAGTTCATCCACAACAAGTAGGACAAAGTCCACAACACGCACCAACAATGAAGAACCAATCTCGCATGCGTGGGAAACAATTCCTCACACCACCTCAATAGCCGCATCAAGGAACCAACAATCAGTTTCAGACATAGACTCAAACTGTGGGTCAGTATATTGTTTCAAGGATGTCGTTCCCAATTTTAACACTTGATAATTTATCAAATGTAGAAAGTGCATCTCAGATGCCCTTTGCTACTAGGAATCTCGATGATGATTTTATGTATAAGGATATGAATAATTTGAATTTACCACTAAAGACAAGTAATCTACTTCATGGTCTAGGGATCGATGATAGGGAGAGTGGTTTGTGTCATGATATGGGCTCCCAATGCGAGCTTAAGGCAAGATACATGAAATACGGGGTGAATTTTGGAAGAGGGAGGAAGCTCTAGTTTGTAAGAAACGGTCCCAATACATTGGAGAACTTTATACGACCCGTAAAATTTGGGTGCTAACTTCTGAGAACCTTTTTGTTTAAGAGAGGATTGACGGTAAGGTTGGAGACGTAAGAAAACCATATCACCCTCATGGAAACTACGTTCACTTCTATGTTGATCGGCTTGCTGCTTCATGCAATGTTGGGCGGTGTGTAGGTTCTCTTTTAGGATCCTCAGTATGTCATCTCTATTAGCAAGTTTCGTTTCCACCGCATGGACTTTTGTAGTCCTTGGAATATAGGAAGTGAGGGATGGTGGTGTTTGACCATATAATGCTTCATAAGGAGTCATTTTGATGGACGTATGGTATGAAGGGTTATACCACAATTCCACTAGTGAAAGCCACTTTACCCAATGGAGTGGTTGAGTTGAAACAAAACATCGAAGGTATGTTTCCAAGCATTTATTTACAACTTCTGTTTGGCCATCGGTTTGAGGATGGTAAGCGGAGCTCATACGAAGTTGAGTACCTTGTAATTTGAACAATTCCTTCCAAAAGGTGCTAGTGAAAGTTGAGTCGCGGTCACTAAAAATTGTGGAGGGAATACCATGTAATTTAAAGATGTTATCTAGGAAGAGGTGGGCTATAGTGCTAGCGGTATAAGGATGATCCACGGGACAAAAATGGGCATATTTAGATAACCGATCAACGAATACGAAAATGGTTGTTTTTCCTCCTGATTTTGGTAATCCTTCAATAAAGTCCATAGAAATATCTGCCCATGTTTTGGTGGGTATAGGAAGAGGTTGAAGTAATCCTGGAATAGCAAGGGTCTCCCCCTTTTGTCTTTGGCAAACTTCACATTCTTTTACAAAGTTTTTGATGTAATTTTTCATTCCTACCCAATAGAAGGAGGTAGTGGCTCTTTTATAGGTTTTTAAGAACCCTGAGTGGCCTGCAGTGGGTGAGGTATATAACTCATGAAGAAGTTTTTCATGATAAGTTGAATTGGGGGTGAGGACCATCCTCCCTTTGTATCTTAATATATTGTCCTTCCAAGTGTATGGAGTTTTGCTACTAGGATTATGTTGAAGTTGTTGAATTAAGGCATGGATAGTAGGATCATTTATCCATTCTTCATGCACCTCATCTACCCATTTAGGAATAAGGGAGGAAAGAGCATGGACTTGAGGCATATCTTAAAATTTTCTAGAAAGTGCATCGGCTGCCATGTTGTCCTTTCCATTTTTATATGTAATTTCATAATCATAGCCAAGAAGTTTAGTAACCCATTTTTGTTGTTTTGAGGTATTAGTCCTTTGTTCCACAAAATACTTCAAGCTATGATGGTCAGTGCATATAATGAAATGTTGGCCAATAAGGTAAGGCCTCCAATGTTGAATAGCATGGACAATCACCAACATCTCTTTTTCATACGTAGAGCAAGCTAAATTCTTAGGAGAAAATGCTTTGCTTATAAAAGCTAGAGGCCTTTCATCCTGCATGAGTACGGCTCCCATTCCTATTCCTGAAGAGTCACTTTCAATGACGAACGATTTAGAAAATTTGGGCATGGCTAGAATAGGGGTGGTACACATTACAGTTTTCAAGGTGATAAAGGCCTCATCCGCTTTATACAACCATTTGAAAGCGTTTTTATTAAGTAATGCTGTTAGAGGAGCAACGATTTTACCATAATTTTGGACAAATTTTCTATAATATCCCGTTAGTCCAAGAAACCCACGTAGAGCTTTTAAGGTTTTTGGAATAGGCCAATTTTTCACCTCCTCTATTTTGGAAGGATCTACCATAACTCCTTCATTTGAGACAATATGCCCTAAGTATTCAATTTCTTGTTTTCCAAAGGAACACTTTGATCTTTTTGCATAAAGTTGATTTTCCTCCAAGATTTGGAACGCTTGTCTAACATGGTCCAAATGTTCTTCCCATGTTTTGCTATAAATCAAAATGTCATCAAAGAAAACTAATATAAATTTACGAAGAAAAGGGTGAAATACCTTATTCATTAGACTTTGAAAGGTAGAAGGAGCGTTGGTCAGGCCAAATGACATCACCAAGAATTCGTAGTGCCCTTCGTGAGTGTGAAAGGCCGTCTTAGGAATATCCTTTTCATTGACTCGTATTTGGTGGTAGCCTGACCGTAAGTCTAACTTGGAAAAATAAGCTACCCCATGGAGTTCATCTAATAGCTCGTCTATGACCGAAATAGGAAATTTATCTTTGATGGTCATTTTATTAAGCGCTCGAAAATCGACACATAAACGCCACGAGCCATCCTTTTTTCTAACTAAAATAATTGGAGAGGAGTAAGGGCTTTTGCTAGGTCTAATGACTCCTGCCTTAAGAAGCTCTTGAACTAATTTCTCTATTTCGGTCTTTTGGAGGTATGGATAATGATAAGGTCTAATATTAGGAGGGTGATGCCCTTGAAATAGTGGAATAGTGTGATCATGACTACGTTGTGGAGGTAGTCCTTTTGGTTCATTGAATACCGCCTTATGGTGGTCTAAAATCTTTTGTAACTTTGGTGTCTCGTCTTATTTGTGACTAGGTTGAATTGAAAATAATTGGGAGACCATTCCTTTGTTTCCTCTTTGGATAATTTTCTCCATTCTATGCGAGCTGACAATTTGGGAAGGTCCTGATTTCAGGCCTTGGATAATATAGGTTTGGTTCTTTGCTGTGAATTTCATCCATAGTTCATCAAATTCCCATTGGACTATGCCCAAAGTTCGTAACCATTGTACGCCTAGTACAATGTCGCACCCACCTAGGGGTAGGACGTACATGTCGCTTTTCATGTTATAAACCCCCATAGTTAGTTTGATATTTCATCATTTTCCTTTGCATGATTTTTTTGTTGTTTCCAATCATCACTTCGAAGTTATTGCAAGGGTATATAAAACAATTTGCTTGTTTAGCCACCTTTGGATCGATAAAATTGTGCGTGCTACCAGAATATAGGAGCACGGTAAGGTTTTGTTTCTTAAAATACCCTTTAACTCGCATTGTTTGAGGGGCAAAAAATTTGGCAAGGGCGTTGAAGGAAACCTTTGGTGCATTTTCTTCGTCACTTTCAAGTGTGTTGGATAATACCTCTACTTCGAGTTCGGGTTCCTCTTCAGTAGAATTCCCTTCCTCTGTGGCATCTAGAATATATAATTTTTGTGAGGCACATTTATGATTTCGGTCAAATTTCTCATCGCAATGGTAGCAAAGACCCTTAGCTTGTCTTTCCTTCATTTCCTCGAAACTCAGATGCTTAATTGGTAGAGCGGGGTTAATTTTGGGGGTTGTGTAGGAGTTTTGGGTTCGTCCATTTTGCATTGGTTTGGGGTTGGTATAAGTGTTTGATGGTTTCCCCCAAGTTGGTTTTGTGAACCGATTCCATGCCTTGATTTTGTCCTTCGCTAATTTTGCCAAGCTGATGGTCTCTAACATGTTTGTGGGGTTATACATTTGCACCTTTGTTTGAATTTCTTCTTTTAATCCATTGACAAAACATTCTTGAAAGAAGGTAGCGTCTAATCCGGATGTTCGATTAGCTAGCCTTTCAAATTCTGCTTGGTATTCGCTTATCGAAGTGGTTTGGCATAATTTAGTGAGGGCCCCTATAAAGCTTTGAAACTTGCTAGGGCCGAATCACACTAATAGATTCTGTGTAAAGGTTGACCACATCAGAGTGCCGTTAGTTTTCTCGAAATTGATTGATTTATTCAAGCTTTGTGGTAAGGCTTGGGGTATATCTGAGCAGATTTGATTGGTGATTTGTTCAAGATTTGTGTTAAGGCTTGGGGCATATCTAAGAAAAGTTGATTGATTGATTTGTTAAAGCTTTATGTTAAGGCTTGGGACAGATCTGAGTAGAGTTGATTGGTGATTTGATCAAGCTTTGTGTTAAGAATTGAGGTAGATTGGAGGACAAAATTTAGTGTAGATTTGAGATAGATATTGAGCAGAGTTGAGAGCAGACTTTGGAGGTAACAAAGCAAAGGTTAACATTCTCTAGTGGATAGATATCCATTATCCAGGGTAGTGAGGATAGAGGTCTTCTATGGAGAGAGATCCACAAGCCAGTGTGATGGGGGCAGAAGTCTTCTAGAAGATCATCAACCAGAGCAAAGGAGAAATAGTTCTTCTATGGATAGAGTTCCATGGACCAGAGCAGAGGATAAAGAGTTCTCCTATGGATAGAGTTCCACAAACCAGAGCAAGGGGAAAGAGTTCTCCTATGGAGTGTGATCCATGAACTAGTTGAGGAGAAAGTGTTCTCCTAGATCAAGTTCCAAGAACTAGAGAAAAGGGAAAACATTTCTCTTATGGATAGAGATCCACAAATCATATCATTAGGAAATTGATGTCTCCTTTGGAGAGAAGTCCATAAACATTGTAATAGGAAAGCGTTTTTCCAAGAGATTTGTTGAGAAAATTTTAGTGGAAATATTTTCTTCGTGGAGTAGCCCACATTGGGTGAACAATGTTAAATTGGTGTCTCTATTGTGTGTGATGATTTGTGCATTACTTTGATTATTGTTGTTGATATTACCATTGATAATATTGGATAATATTTTTTGGGAAATAAAAGTAAAAGTTGGTCTTATTGTTCACCCCCCTCAGTATAAGCCTGTGTTTTTCAAGATATAGACCATATAAAGGAATCTTCCACTACTTCAGTAGGTAGGATATTATTTTTGTTTCATGCATAGGAGAAGGCTTTGAGGGAAATTCAATAGGGTAAATAAAAATCTATCAAAAGGGTCCTTAGAGTGGGACAAAACCCCTCTAAGATGTTTAAATGATCTTGTTATCTCTTAATATCTGAGGTCTTGGTAGTCCCTCTAAAAGACTTGCTTTAGCCAGGTTGGTAGAAATTCATCATTCAGATGTTATCCATTTACAAGAAACCATGGGGGCAAGTACAAAAGTCATTAAAGTATTAAGTAAATTGCTTAGGGACTGGGAGTTCTTGGCTCTAGATCCTACCAAAAATTTAGGGGGTGTTTTGACTGGCTGGAAGAACTCAATATCCTTAATTAATTCTTCCTTTATGGTTTCAATCTTGTGGATAGAATTATTTTTTAAAGACTTGGGTTGAGGTTATCAGTTATTAATTCTTGTGGTCCTTATGAAGATAGGAAGGTATTTTGAGAAGAGTTTTTCTCCCAAAGGTGTCTTAGGGATGAAAGAGTTATCATTGGTGGGGACTTAAATTTTAATATGAATAAAAGTGAGGTCTAGGGAGAATCTGCAAGACTTGATAGACTTGCATATTACTTTAAGTATAATGTTTAAGAAGCTAGTTTAATTGATTTGGAACCAATAAAATTAATGCCTACATGGAGAAATAGTAGAGGGCGAATCTAGGATCTCAAAGAGGTTGGACAGATTTTTGATCTCAAAGACATTACACAATGAAATAGATAGAAAATGATCATTGGTTGAGACAGGAGGTGGCTCAGATCATTATCCCATATTTCTTCAATTAGAAATTCGAGAGGCAAAACATGCTAGTCATTTTAAGCTCAATCCAATTCGGTTGGAGGAAGAATATTTTCAACAACTGATTAAAAAATAATGGATTGGTTATGACCAAAGTTTTGGGTCATCAACAAGTTTTCAATCTGTTGCTACTCTAAAAAAACAAAAGTTGTGTCAACTTGGATTGCATTTAAAAATGAGAGTACGGATAGATATCTTAATTTGGTGAAGAAAATTTTAGAAATTCATAAAAAGAATGAGGTTGGTTTGTTTAAATAGGAGGAAAAAACACGACTGGTTGAACTAGAAATTAAGAAGAACATATTCTTGGAATAGAGAGAAGATGAATGGAGAATGAAAAGTAGAGATGTATGGTTAAAAATGGGGATGAAAATACTGAGTTTTTTCATAATTTTGCTAATCAGAGAAAGAAGGTTAACACTATTTGGGAGATGCAGAATGAAGAAGGGATTCCTGTTAGGAGTTTTCCTGAGTTAGCAGATTTGGGAGTAAAATATTTTCAATCTATCTATAAAGAAGTTGATAGAGCCAACATTGGGGGAATTTTAAAGTTAACTACTTTCTTCCCTAGTTTTGTGATAGAGAATGACAATCAGTTACTTATGAATGAGGTTACAAAGGAAGAACTAAAAGCTATCCTGACTTCTTTCAAAGGATAAAAGTCCAAGGCCTGATGGATGGTCTGTGGAGTTTTTCCTAGTTTTTAATGATCTGGTTGAGGAGGATCTTCTCAGAGTAACAAAGGAAGTTAGGTTGAGTGGTCAGATTTTGGGAGCTTTTAACTCCACTTTTTTAGGTTTGATTCTAAAAAAGGAGAAGCCTAAAATCCTTGATGATTTAGACCTATTTCAGTGTGTAACTGTATCTATAAAATTATTGCAAAGGTTTTGGCTATCAGATTGAAGAAGATTTTATTTGAATTTATTTCTCAGGAGTAGTTTAGGTTTTTAGCAGGTAGACAAATTTTGAAGCCATAAGAGCTACACAAGAGGGCCTTCACTCTATAAAAACCAAAAATCTTCTTACAATGGTATTTAAACTAGATCTATCCAAAGCTTATGATAAAACCAGCTAGTTGTATCTCAGATTGATGCTCTTACATGTGGGTTTTAGCTATCTAATAGTAAAGTGGATTATGTGATGTATTTGTTATGTATATTTTGTTGTTCTTATATGGATTAGCTTCCAAATTCTTTAGACCCTCAAGAGGACTGATACAAGGATGTCCTTTATCTCCTTTAATTTTTTTGCTGGTTGCTGAAGGATTGAGTAGAGCTATTTTGGATGCAAAGAGGGTAGGATCCTTGTACGCGATCAAAGTGAGGTCCTTTACTTATCTCATTCATTATTTGTTGATGACGTATTATTGTTCACAAATGGCAGTATAAGGAAAGCTAGAAAGTTGAAGGAAATCTTGGACACTTACAGTATTGCTATCGGCATGGAGAGAAATATTCAAAAATCCTCTATATGCTTTAATGGTCTAGAGTAGAATACTGAACATGGTCTAATGAGAATTTTTCCTTTTAATATCTTAGATTTACAGGAAGGCTTTAAGTATCTGGGGTTTGTATTGAAGATAAATACTTACAGGAAGAGAGATTGGGGATGGTTTTTAGAGAAGATTGAATTTAGGATTAACCATTGGTGTAATAGATGGTTGTCTATTGGTGGGATATTAACACTTGTAAAGTCAATTCTTGAGGCAATTCCTATGTTTTGGCACTCCTTGGCCTTCATTCCCAAAGGAGTTCTAAAGAAAATAAGAAAAAATTGCTTCAAATTTCTTTGGACTGGATTCAAGGAACATGAAGGTATTCCTTTAGTTAAGTGGCAAAGTATTGTTGGGTCAAAGGAGGAAGGTGGATGGGGCCTTAAAAAATCCATCTTTTTTGTTCTTCTTTAGAAGCAAAGAGTTTATGGAGGATTTTGACCAAAGAAGGATTATGGAAGAATATTATTGAACAAAAGTGTATTTGTCTAGGGACCTTTATGGATTGGATCAGAAGTCCACAGAAAAGCATTAAAAACTTTTTCATTTAATGGAAGGCACTAGTATAGTCCTTTCCTATGATTGAAAAAATATTTGGCTTGGAAAGTGGGCAATGGTGAACAAGTTAGAATAAGGGCTGATTCTATTTTTAGGTTGTGGAGAAAACATTTTGTTGCTGAAAGTTATGATAAGTTATTTATAAGATAAGGGTTTTTACTTTCTTCATCAGGTGGGGGAATCAACTTCGTCTAGTATTTGTACCGAAGGTTGGAAGCAAGCTCAGGTCTTGGTTTTTTGATGAGCAGGTTGTTTTGTGGAAGGCTTATACTAATAGTCTTAATAAGAGTCATATCAAGTTGAGAGCTAAACCATATACTATTGCTTGGGCATACAAAAAATATGTGGGTCAATATACGGCTAGACTTGGTTACAATACAAGTTTTGACCCTCATATTTAAGGGTCTACTTGGTGGTGGAAGCGGATTTGGAAATTATCTGCCCCAAAAAAGACAATTATTTTCATGTGGTTAGCTTTGAGAAATAAGGCTTTGGCTTGGGAATTTTTACAGAGGAGTAGATAAGGTCCAAGTATTTGTATGTTGTGTCAATCAGAGGAGGAAAACATCACACATTTGTTAATCAAATGTTTTTTTCTCAACAAGTTTGGTTAGAAGTTGAACAGATAACTAGAGTACAAAATATTTGGAAGGAGAAACATTGGAGGTATGTTTAAGACAGTGGTTTTTGAAGAAGAGTTGAAATAGTTTATTTCTTTACCATATCTTATAGGTTGGGGTATATGGTTAGCATGGAATGCAGCTATTTTTGAAGGGAAGTTAATACCCCAATTTCAGGTGAGGGCTTCGGTCTCAATCAACAAAAGGTCTGCCAAACATAAGAAACCTCGACAAGTAAACAATTTTTTCATTGAAAAGTCTCAACCATGGGTTTTTTGATGGGTCTAGTCAGAGATAGTCATATTTTAGTAGCACGGGAGGCATTATGTACTTCTTGGATATCCATTATATCAAATTTAAAGTATGTCTTGGGACAGGTTCCAACAATTTTATTAAGTTTCAGGCATTGAGATTGCTAATGAAGTGTGTTGTGGAGATAAATGTGAAAAAATTACAAATTTTTTGAGATTCTACTCTAGTCATCAATTGGATGAATATATCTACTCAATTAAAAAACAATCTGCTTAGACTAGTGGGAGATGAACTACTAGAGGTGATTTTTCTTTTTGAAAATATCTCTTTTATACATGTTTATAGAGAATTAAATCAAGAAGCAGATAAGTTATCGAAATAAGGTCAACATGTTCCATAAGGTTTCTTGCAAATGGAAGAGAACAAGGATGGAATTTCTTCTTTCACCCACATATCATATCCCTAGTTTCTATTCTAGCTCTGGGTTTTAACTGTGGTCTTGTTCCTTTGATTAGAGATTTATGGTAGTTTTTAATTGTTTCTTTTCTTTTCTGCTAGTTTCTTTTTCACTTATTTCTATCCAGGTTTTAGACATGGAGGTTATTTGGATGATTAAGTATTTATATATAAGGATATTTATCCTTATTATCCGACTGTAATTATTATCTTGACTCCTAATAATCTGTTTCTATCTGGGTTTTTGTTTGTGCTAAGGCACCTAAGAAGTTTAATTTTCTTTCACTCTTAAAATAAAATTATGACTTTTTTCGTAAAAAAAATATTAAGTTAAAATATATTTAATTAGAAATATTTTTATTTTTATTATTATATTTTTAATTAGTAAAATAATAAATAACAAGAAAATGAACAATTAAAACATTAAAATATCTTATGCAATTTTACCTCCAACAATTTTCCTTATTCCAACAATTTGTTGATAACAATTTGTTATCATATGTTGAACATGAATAGCTGCCATGCTTCATGGAACTTTCCTTGTCGTTGGAGGATTTTAAATGCAAGCAACCATGGTTAATTTTAACACAAATAAAATAAGGTCCTTTTCATATTTGTCATGAAGAGGAATTATATTTGGAGCATATACATTTATAATGCCACCTTTGATATTTTTCTTTTTTCCATTAAAAGGACCAATAACCCAATTACTTCTTACTTCTAGCAATTGTCCATCTTATTTGTGTTTAATGTTATTTCAATGCCTCAAATTTAGGGTTATGCATAAGGGGTTGGGACCAAAATGTATTTATAAAAATGAGGTAAATCGATTTAAAAAATGAGGCAAATATTGTTCAAACTCATGTAGAAGACATGGCAAATTGCATTGTTTTATAGCAAAAATTATTAAAATGAGGTAAATCGATTTCAAAAATGAGGCAAATATTGTCCAAACTCATTTAGAAGACATGGCGAATTGCATTGTTTTATAGCAAAAATTATAAAAATGGAGCGAATCAATTGCAAAATCTTGATACCACTCATTTTTATATATTCTTGTGGTAAGACAACAATATTTATCAAATCTATCATTTTAGGTTGCCTAGATCTAACATCCTTTAAGGGTTTTAGCATATTACCCTTACTAGATCTTTACTTGCTTTTTCTTAGATATCACACTTTAGCAATTTTAGAGCTTATTTTGGAGGTCTTCTAAGGGGTTCATGAGGATTTTACCAAGCACGAAATTGGTCATAGATGAGTTCAAAGCGTAAATCTTGTTGAGCAAGGTGGTTTAAAAAAATTAAAAATGAAGCTTTGGATCAAAATTTATGCCTCCTGGAAGGTTCTCTACAAAAAGAGCACCTCTGCAATCGATTGACACTTTTATTGATCGGTTTTAGAGGTGTAATTGATCGATAAAAGTATCGATCGATTGTAGAGGTGCAACCCAATCGACAAAAGTTTTGATTGGTCGTATCTCTACAATCGAATGATAAAAGTGTCAATCGATTGCACCTCTATAACCGATAGACAATTTTGTCGATCGGTTTCACCTCTACAACTGATCAAAATATTTGTCGATCAATTGCAAACGTGCAACCGATCGATAAAAGTGTCGATCGTTTGCAGAGCTGAGAGGTGCAACTGATCGATCCTCTACAATCAATTAACACTTTTATCGATAGGTTGCACCTCTGCAATTGATCGATAAATATTTTGATCAGTTGTAGAGGTACAACCGATCAATAAAAGTGTTGATTGATTGTTCCTCTACAACCGATATGCTCTTATTTAGATTGACTATTCCTCTGCAATTGATTGACTCTTCTTTGGATCGACTGCTCCTTTGTAATCAATCAACTATTTTGCTAATTCATTACTTCTCTACAATTGATCGTTATTTTCCTCAATTGATAGTCCTTGCTCTCTATCGATAGACTGATCCTTTGGAATTGATCATTTGTTCTTCTCTTTGCAACCGATCATATTAGGTTTTTACATATCATTTTTCACTATTACAAGTCATTTTTTTAAAGAGTTTGAATGTTTTAGATGTATGAGTATTGTTGTCACATTAGGTATATATATTAGTGGTATAAGAGGCTAATTTGATGAGATAAATATTTTTTTTTATAATTTTAAGGTGAAAAAGATCCACAATTTAGGCGGGAGTGTTGGCATATTAAAATAAAACGATGAAATTATTATCAATGTGGGGCGAGCCGACCCACACAAAAAATTTGATCCAAAAATTTTTGACGAATGGGCCCCCATCAAGGGTTCCTATATTCGCCAATTTCAAAATTTGAAAATCCTAATATATGTGAATAACGATGATTCACCGCTATGTATAGCCCTGCTTAAAGCATCTATAGCCAAAAATGTTAGACATATCTCCATCTTCTAATCTTTTTAAATGCATTTTTATATTTTTTTACTATTTTTTTATGTCTTTCATATTCAAATAAACTTAAGGCTATGACAACCTATTGATTGCCTAATATTTTTGGGGGTATTATTCATACCCCTAATATTTGAAGATACCATCTTCCTATTCATTATCACTCTTTATTCTTATTTTTGGGCTTAGCCCATTTTTGGTTAATAATTATGATACTTTTTAATTTTTCAAATTAATATCTTTGGGAGATTTCTTTTCTCTTTGCTCTTTCTTTGAAGGTCTATCTCGTATTTTCCTCATTTTACAAATACTTTCATCCTCGTCAATCTCTTCCATTGCTCTAGATTATATAAAATGAGACTTATCATATGTAGGTTTATGCTTCCATGGAAAACTTCAAGTGTAAGGAATAATCTTGAAAACACTTTCTTTCTTTTGTTACCTAAGAAAACCTAAATAGCCTTGAAAACACTTTCTTTCTTTTGCTACCTTAAGAATCCCAAGAAATCCTAAAGTGCAAAGATTATCCTCCATAGTACTTACTTTCTTATGATGTCATGAAAACCCTAAATTATCAAGAATATTCACCATCCTTATTATGTTGCTCTTAAAACCTTAAAGTATAAAGGCTAAACTTTATACTTTCATTTTTACTCTAAAGAGATGATTTTCTACTTAAAAAATGAAAATAATTAACTTAGATTAAATTTGTCCTCTTTTACCTTTATTATTTTAAAAATTTATCTCTATATATACATTAGCAACTTTACTTATTTTTTGTCCTTATCTTTCTTAGTTACTACTAATGGTTGCTTTGAGTGCACTATGAAGGCCTTCAATTTGGTGAGATGGAAGGGATTTATTTTCCACCCCAATTTAAAAAAAAAAAAAAAAACTTTGCATCCAGAACACAAATAAATCTTCCATGTCGATTCTGAAGAGAAAAACTATATTTCTTTAAAAGAGAGCGCAGAACACACAGAAATCAAGACATAAAGGGGAATTACATAGTCCACTATATATCTAAGACGGAGCACTAATATACGATTCACCATCTAAGATGAGATAGTCATGGTAGCATGGTTCAGCTGTGTTCAAACCACCACAGCGTTGCGATGCATGAGCTCAGCAACCGTGGTTTTGGACTCTCTCAGCAAATGAACGCTGTTCATCAAACTCTTGCGCTTGGTGGCAACAGAGGGGCTTTCTGTCAATACTTTCTCCATCGATCCGAAATTCGGACTGCCGACATCTTTGAGAATTTGCGATTCGAACTCAGACCCCACCAATTTCCTGCAAACGAACTGGAGATGCAGAGGGATTCCATCGCCCATCCTGAAAAGCACTACTTTCCAATACGCCAGAATGCTCATCTGCATCTCATACGCGCCCTCCAGACGTTCACTAGGGATTTCCATGATGTCTGCCACTCCCACATGTCCAATACCCTCCACAAGCACCGTTTTTTCCTCAAGGTCGAAGGCAGAGTCCCGGCCGTACCTTAAATAGCCCCCATGTTTTTGCCTGATGGATGAGCTTGCCCAGTCTGTCCATGAACTGGCTTTTGGCTTTGAGCAACTCTGCGTAGGTTTCCATGTATACAGGGGTGAGAGTGAAATCTATGTCTTTCTCCTTGTCGATGCATTCTTTCACGTGATCAATGCATTCCTTCTTCTTTTGCATAATGAGGCCCTGCAAGGCCCTTTTCACGCGGGAGTGCAGCTGCGGATAGCACTGGCAATACAAGTGAACAACTTTACAGATCACGGATTCCAAGTAATCCCACACGTCAGAGGCAAGGGCTACACTCATGTCGGAGACCTCTTCAACCATGTGCTGCACGAGTTGAAGAAACAATGAACGAGGTAAGGAATTGGGCAACCCCACGCCCTTGGCTTCTTCCAGCATCTCCGTCTCCCTGCCCAGAAACTTGCCTTTGGCCGAAGGAGCCCCGCAGAGGCAGAGCCCCCTGTAGTACTTCTCAAACATCTCCCGAAGCCGGGCGGTGCAGTGCATCTGCGGATCGTCCGCGAACTGCTGGAACTCCCCATGTATGACGATCTTCTTGAGGGATTCCTTCATGTCGTTGAGCAGCTTCACGAACACAACCTCCGCCTCGCCGGGGTTGCAGAGATGAGGCGGCAGGCTGGAGAGCTCCCCCTGACGCCTCTCCAGCATGGACTCGATCTCCTTAAGGATGTCGGGGAGCGACCTGTGGATGCTGGCAGACTGGATTTGCATCAATTTCTTGGCCAAGACAGGGATCCCCACCATGGACTTATCCAGCTTCCTCAGCTGCGGGTGGAAGTCAAAAAACTCCTTTTCCTTCCGGCGGGCCTCCTCGTTGGTCTCATCCCGGATGCCGTTACGTACGCAGACGTAGCCGAGGCCGATGTTGACGGCATCCCCTGTCACCTTCTCCAGCAAGCCTTCGGGTGCAAGGTCCGACTTGGTGACCACCGCCAGCGTCCGCTCCCCGTGCTCGTCCACGTCCTGCGACATTTTGATTGACTCGCAAGTCGGAAAATCCACGTTCGCCGCCAGGACGTTGAGAATGATACTTTCCTTTGGGCTAATATAATGCTTTATGATGTCCGAGATTTGCTCGTGTATGTCCGCCGGTTGCCCACCCACTGGAACTCTGGTTATGCCCGGCAGGTCCACCATGGTCAAGTCCGGAGCCCCCACTTTTTTGATATGGAGTGTGATGGAAGTGTAGCTTATTTGTTTGCCTTCACCTGCGATTGCCTCCGTGGCCAACTGGATTTTGGAATTTGGAATTTGGAATTTGCTACCTCGACTTTAATCATCCTATAGGAACTTTGCTTTATCCACTTTTGAGGTTGTGCCCCAGGTTTGTCGCTACTCCTTTTAGTTTCACAATTTCTTTTGGAGCTCAACAATTTCTTGATAAAGCTACTTTCTTCTTGTTTATCTTTCCTTCGCTTAGAGTGAATCAAAAGATTCTTATGCATCTATAGTTTCTAGGATGTTAGTGACCTGTCATATATAAGCTTGAATGGTTCTTATTATAGATTTCTACTCTAGGATGATTTTTGTGGATTTAGTCACATAAGTTTGTGTTGGTTATGTCATTGGCCCCAATAAGAGTTGATGACCTAAGATGCCTATATGACACGGAGGATGGGTGGATATAGTGAGTGGGCTAAATTTTTTGAGATAAAGGCAAATGGTGAAGTGGTAGTTGGTGCTTCTATTACCATTGTGTCAACATGTTAGCTAATGGTAGGACTAACTATGATGGGGATGGATTTTTAACATTTGAAATGAGTGGATGCATGGTGGTGACCTGTGCAGTAGGAGATGGAAATGAGGTAATGGGTGTGGTATCAAGAGCATAAATAATTGTGGGGGTGGTTTTCCCTTTAAGAACCAGGGATTGCACTTATTTTTGGAGAAGGATGTGTGACAGAAGTAGACAGGATCAAAGGAACAAGAGCAGAAGAAATAGGTGGGAAAAAAAGAAGAGGGAATAGAAGAAATGGAAATGGAAAAAGTGGAAAGATTAGGAGGTAAAATAATGGATGGCCCAATGGCATCCTCCAAAAGGGTCCTTGTAATTATTTTTTCTTTGTATAGGTCCATGGAGGCTTTGGTAACCATTTGATCTTGGTATGTTTTCTTCTTTCTTGCTGCATTGAGTGTCAAAAGTTGTTCACCACTTACACTCGCAAAAAAAAGTAGTCAAGACCTTATATTGTACTTTGGTATCCACTAACCTGACAAGTATTGGAATTTAAACCTATTTCTAGATGAGAGGGAGAGAGTGTGAGTACCATAAACAAACACTATTCTCTATAAATAAGAATCACAACACTTTGATGATAAATGATGTGGTGAGGGTTTTTATACCAATACCAAAACGCTAAATCACATCAACAAGTTTAACCATAAGCCAACATAACAAAAGGGCTTTAGGTTAAATACAAGTTATAAGATGGGTTTAACTTGAAAAAGGCTAATTGTGGTTCATATGGTTTAAATTATAAAATATAAATTAAGTACATTGTACAACGAATGCCCTTAGGCCTATTGGATATTATTTCATATTGTGTTGGTCTTGGCCATGAATCATATTACACTTTCAACAGCCTCTCATAATTTGAACTTAGGGGTCAAGGAGGGAAGACATTAGTAAAAATATCTTCCCTCATAATGGATGCTCTAGTGGGTCTCTTGGTAGACTCATCTACATCCCCCTCATCATTTGAAATATGTTGTTGCAAAAATACTCCTCAAGCCACAGTCTCCTTAAGTTAGATCGTAGTTATCATGACCACTATTAGATACTTCCACACATATCTAAAAAACATTTTTTACTAAGACTTACAATAAAGAGAATTCAAGATTACCACCACCTCTAACGATAAGCTACTTTAATCTTCCATAATCATACAAGGTATGACTTGAAGGTGTAGAAATAATTTTTAAAATTCTTACACACAATTCCATTTCTACTTAAATAATTCTATAGATTTGCAAGCATTGTAGTACAACAATAATAATGCATAGAACCTACAATAGTAACAATAACAATGGCAATAACAACAATAGAAGCAACAATGGCAATAGGAGCAAGCAATAGTAGATAATAATAAATACATGTAGTTTTATATTAACAATGATATTTATAGTACAACATTACAGTTTCAACATTACAATCTGCAGCCTGCAAACCCTAGGCATAATATTCTTCATGGTTGCATACAAGACTAGACCACATCATGCCCTACGCACATATGCATCAGTCTTCACTCTCACATATACCAATGTTGTTTTATTAATCCACCAACATGCATGGCTCTCCTCAATGCCTTGGCTGAATGAAAGAACCCTTGAACCACTTCAATGAATGAACAACTTGAATGAATGAAGGGCGGGCTTATTTATACATCAAAAAGTAGTTATCCTCCAACTTCCTCATAACTTCCTCAAATTACATTTCATATGCATTTAATCTTTGCATTTACATGATAATTCCCACTACATGAAAAACTAGTTTATGACTTATGACTTAGTCGACTTACATGACTTAATATCACTTTATTATTATGTACAATATTAAATTTCACTTTATAACATTATTTAATATATGTATGCACATTTTGTCAAACACTTTGTGTGCAATTACAAAATAACACATAATACCAAAACTGATTCACCAATTACAGACATCAATTTACCTGTCTACATCTATCTCCTCCTCTAAACTGGTCGACGTCCTCGACGACACAAGCTAAACACTGAGAATAGAAGTACTAAATAATGTAACAGAATCTCTTGTCACGTTACTTCCGCTTTCTCCTGTTGCAACAACTTGCACTTCAAACTGCTGCTCACACCATCTTGTTTTCCAATTGTGCACTCCACTGGCTGCAAGCAATTGTATTATCAACATGATTAGCATGACCAATATTCTTTGAATAGGCACTTCACTTTTTACAATAAGCCATATTAGCAGCATGAGCAACATCATCAACATCATGAATATGACGAGCAACGATCGTCGCCACCTGTATTAGGGGTTAAGGGGGCAGGAGCCCCTTTGCAGGGTTAAGGGACAACATCCCCTGAGGGATCGAGGGGAAGCATCCCTCGTGCGTCCCAAACCTCAACGGTGAAACTATGAAAACCATCACTGTCTAAAGAAAATGTTTCTCCTCATCAATATTTTGGAAGCCTTTACTCAACTCATTAAAACAACTTTTTCTCAATTCTAATTTACTGCTTTTGTGATCCTACTGACTTCTTATCAAAATCTGATAGACATGTCCCTTATCATATTGTACTTTAGACGACATCTCTAGCGACAATATCCATGATGACAATCCTTGACAGCTTAGTATCTGACGAATTAGGTTAGACAGATTGAGAAGTTTGGCGGGTACAATGTCTAGACATCTAGGACAACAAGTTAAACATCTAGGATAATAGGGTAGACATATAGATAATAGACGTCTAGGATAACAGGTAGACGTCTCAGACGGGTTGCACACAGGTAGACGTCTCAGACGGGTTGCACACAGGTCTATACGGGTAAGTGCAGACGTCATTGACGGGTAAGTGCAAATGTCACTGACGGGTTGCTGCAGATGGCTAGACGTCTCAAACGGGTAACCTTCCAGACATGTAGGTTCCTTAGACGGGTAACCTATTAGACGTGTAGGTTCCTCAGATGAGTATCTTGCTAGACGTCTAACTTCCTCAAACGTGTAACTTCCAGATGTGTATACCTTAGATGGATAGCTTGTAGACGTGTACTTTCCAGATGGTAGGTTCCAGACGTGTATGCCTCAAACAAATAGCTTGCTAGACGTCTAACTTCCTTGGACGAGTAGCTGCTAGACGTGTGACTTCTAGATGACTCCTTTTCAAATGGCTTTGCCTTAGAAGGGTTCTCCTCAGATGGCTTTGCCTCAGAAGGGTTCTCCTCAGATGGCTTTGCCTCAGATGACTTTACCTTAGACGGGTTCTCTTGAGACAACTTCACCTTAAATGTCTTCACTTGAGACAAGTCCTCCTTAGACATCTCTTCCTTCGCCATCTACCTGCATGCTCTAGCCATCCTAACCTCATCCATCTAACCAATCTCCTAATAAAGCCTTGTTGTTTGGCTTCCTTCTTGATTGCACTCTATCGTCTGGTCTTCTTGTTGAAAGTCTCCATCATTAATTAAAATTAGATTTACATGCTCAATTTGAGTCAAGTTCATCAAGTTAACCATGTCAAGCAGGTTCACTTCCTCCAATGCAATCACCTTTGCTTCCTAGCAAGGGCTATAACTCTCCTTGAACTTTTCAAACTCTTGATGAATCATTGGTTCATCTTGCTGTGCAGTATTTTGACAATCACGTGCACAATGCCCCCACAATTGGTATTGTCAACATTGCATAGTAGGTCTACCCTCATTATCATACTGAATTCTCCGTCTACGAGTTCTCTGACGGTTGTTATAAACTGGTTTATTAGTGTTATCTCTTCATTGTACCATCTCCCTTAGTGATATAGATACCTGTAGTGATGATCTTGCACTTTCTGAGTCATACTCATCCTCAGAGTCATCGTTCGTCTCTTTAGAGTCACTTTCTTTCTTGATTTCTCGACCCCATTATTGTAGCGATTAACTATTCTCCTCCCCAAATTCATCACTCTCAATATCGAAATCAGTCTCAATATCATAATCACTTTCATCCTAAGAATCACTCTCATTGGTATGA
Organism: Wollemia nobilis; assembly: GCA_028583015.1. Lineage (NCBI taxonomy): Eukaryota > Viridiplantae > Streptophyta > Pinopsida > Araucariales > Araucariaceae > Wollemia > Wollemia nobilis. The sequence goes on from JAQPPZ010001065.1 coordinate 1,482,757, forward strand.
GGCCAATACTTCGATATTTTTGCATCACTTTCCTAAATCAAGGTGTATTTCAAAACCTCTTGGTATGACGTTGGAGGGAAACTTGTCATCTTCTCATGGTATGTAGGAAGAAGTCCATCTATGAACCATCTTCTTTTCAATACGTCTGATTGGTTATTTTCAAAATGGTCAAATAGCCCACTCATTTTCCTGTTATAGGAATGAACAAACTCATTCTCACCTTGTTTTAGGCTATAGATTTCAATAATGACCTCATCATCATTATCAAACAATCGACATTCTTGCACAAAGGCATCACACAACTCTTCCCATATCTAGTACTTGTTTGCAGGGAATTTTATGTACCAATCCATTACGAATCCATGAAACATTGCAGGAAACCACCTCCTCCAATCTGCTTTATTATTTTGTCCAACCGTTGTCCATAGCCTACGACAAATTCTCTAATGCCTTACTAGGTCTTCTCTCGATTTGCCATGAAATAGTGGACACTTACACGGTATACCCAGATTAGCCTTCGGTTCCCCAGGTTGAATGAACCTTGACAGTGGTTCTTAGCATGTTGCTCCCTTATGTGAAGCCTGATGCATATTACCTTGCAATTGCTCTTCCATTGTACTCGTGTGTACCATGAAAATTCCAATTTGCAGTTGCTCCGATGTCGGACTCTCGTCCCGCTCCCCATCGAGCACATGAACCTGCAGTTTCCCTAGTATCGGACTCCTATCTTGTGTACTATTGGACATACCATCTATCTTTGGCACCAATGTCTGACTCGTGTCTCGCTCACCATCGTGCATCACAACATGAAATTGCTTCAACACCAAACAGTCTACATTGGCATACAACTTCGCATTGACTACTCATATTGGTCTATCATCTTCTTAACGACTGACTTGTCTACCTATTCGGCTATCATTTTGATCATTTACTGTGCTTCTTTCGTCATCTTAACGGTTAATTACGTTTTTTCCATTCATCTTACTAATGTCCAGATTGGTGCTGTCGACGTCTAGATTGGTGTTGTAGACATCTACACTGATTCTACAGATGTCTAAACTACAGACGTCTAGACTGGTTTTGCAGACGTCTAGTCTGGTGCTGCAGACGTTTAGACTGGTGCTGCAGGCGTCTGTGAATCCTCTATCTATAAAATATTCACTTGTATTTTTGTATCCCGTTGGTATGCACGTACATTTAGAAAACCCTTCATTTGCATCAACAAACAAATTTGGTGTGTCTTCACCTACGTCTTTGTTGCACTCCATTGTTCTCGTTGCGCATCTCCCCAAGGATTTTGCTTCTCAAAATTCCATGTCACCAAATTGGACCCAGGTTCGTACAAGCAATAGTTCCAGAATATAGAAATAAAATTTAACATGCTTACACAATTCAATTTCTACTTAAATAATTCTATAGATTTACATTCATTATAGTACAACAATAATAATGCATAAAACCTGCAACATAAATAATAACAACAGTAATAATAGCAATAGAAGCAACAATGGCAATAACAACAACAATGGTAGATAATAGTAAATACAGGTAGTTTTATATTAACAACAATGGTAGATAATAGTAAATACAGGTAGTTTTATATTAACAATGGAATTTACAGTACAACATTACAGTTTCAACATTACAATCTGTAGCCTGCAAACTTTAGGTAGAATATTCTTCATGGCTGCATACAAGACTAGACTGCATCATGCCCTACGCACATATGCATCAGTCTTCACTCTCACATATACCAATGTTGTTTTATTAATCCACCAACCTGCATGACTCTCCTCAATGCCTTGGCTGAATGAATGAACCCTTGAACCACTTCAATGAATGAACAACTTGAATGAATGAGGGAAGGGCTTATTTATACACCAAAAAGTAGTTATCCTCCAACTACCTCATAACTTCCCCAAGTTACATTTCATATGCATTTGATCTTTACATTTACATGATAATTCCCACTACATGAAAAACTAGTTTATGACTTATGACTTAGTCGACTTACATGACTTAATATCACTTTATTATTACGTACAATATTAAATTTCACTTTATAACATTATTAAATATATGTACACACATTTTGTCAAACACTTTGCGTACAATTACAAAATAACACATAATACCAAAACTGATTCACCAATTACAGACATCGTTTTGCTCGTCTACTGAAGGTATAGCTTTTCCTTTTACAACGATACATTACCCTGTTTAAAGAAATCCACTTGCCCTTCTAAAAAATACTTTGCATGATCTTCCTTAAAAGAGGAGCTAGATTAAACTTCCAACTATAAATAGACAACAGATAGAATAAGGAATAATCATGAGTGATTGAATTTTCATGAATAAGCTAAATCAATAGCCTAAAGGAGGAAGAGAAATTGAGTAAAGCAAATGTTGAATCCTTTTTCTCTATGCCTCCAAAAAATTCAAAATATATTGTAATTGTCATGAATCCAACCATACCTCTTGAAAAAATAGACCAACGATTTTGATTGTGTAGAAATTGGTAAATTTGCCCTTTTAAAATAGGGCTTGAGGACCATAGGTGAGAAAATCAGAATTGGCATGGAAAAAGAATCAAGAAAAATTGGGAATAGGAAAACAAAGAGGATAAAATTGGCAAAAAAAAACCCGAAGAAAATGCAAATTTTCATTGAATTTTTTTTCTTGCAAATCACATTTTTTTTTGGAAAAAAATAAACAAAAATCAGAAATTTGATGCAATTTGAATTGGCAACCCTATTGAATTGAAAAAAAATCATATTGGATTAGGATTATATCAGTATTTTTGTAACTATGTTGAAGACTATTCCACATAATTCAATACTTAACACTGGAACAGGTCAATAAGTTGATGTCACAAATTGGTAAGAGTTTGAAAAATCATGTGATTTGAGAAAATGGGCTCAAAATGCTTCCGTATGCAAAAGTTATGGCCTCTAGAGGAGTTAACTAAATAGCCCCCCCAAAAAAAATTAAAGCCTCAAAACATGGAAAAATAGTGTCCATTCCCAACCTTCCATATGTTGTTTGCTTATTTGTTGGTAAAACCCATTCATTTTGTGTCACCTAGTCATCGTTGGTGCATTGTAAAATTGGCAACTACTACTTTTTGACTGGTTGGAGAGGTTTATATATAGAAAATGTTTGATTACGTGGCTCCCTTCGATACCACATTTGCCGCCATGTTAGCTAGAGATACTCATCTCTTTGTTCCAAAGCTACCAAAAAGCAAAGATCATATTCGAACACTGGTCTCTCATGCATAAGACATCTTGTGCAAGGACGACGTCACCATTTTTATTATGAATGAGAGTTTCCTTTTCACAAAAAGAATTCTCTTTCTCAACCAAAATATCAAAAGATACTCGTTGTCTCAATGACGACGTCACCATTGTTATTAAAACTTGTGTTAGATTTGAAGGGTATGACTTAGCCACCATAGCATAAACATCTGAGCACTACTCACCATAGTGAATGAAACATCGTCACCTTTATGAAGAATGTTGTTTGATCATCCTGCGATGAATATCGAGAAATAATTTTGTGCTTGTGTGATTGACCTCAAATTCTTTCTCGACGTATACTCAAGGATAGGCCTGATTGACCAATATTCCATTCTACGATGTTAGAGTCCAGATTTAAGTTCTAATGTTTAAACCTCCTCATATCTTGTACCATAAAAATGTAATAGTTGGGATTTCAACTGTTGTTCTTTTGCATGAAAAGCCTTGATGTACCTTCAGTTGTCTACTAAGGTAAAGTTTTGATATGAACAACATTGCACTCATTCTGCTTGAGGAAAAACATATAGGAGATTCCTTTCATATGCACCCACAACTACATGTGCAAATGTACAGTTTGTAATTCAAAATTTGTGAAAATGAGTAATGAGAGAATATGCCACAATCTGAATTCTAACTTTAGAGGTTTCTCTTACTTTCTTTCGAGTTGGCAAAAGAACTTTCAAAATTTAGAAGTATGGATGAAAAAAGATGGGATGAGATCTCTTCTCTACTTCTTATACCAAATAGGCTCATGAAGTACCTCATCCTAATAATCGAAGGAAGAATTGGAGGCTTTGAATATACTTTTTGCATGACCAATTGACACCTCTTTGTACCCACTCTTATACCATGTCGAAATTCATACCTATTTCTAGAAATAAATAGAAGATATACATCCACTCAAATCTTATATAGAAAGCATAAAAAAGAATGAAAGAGAGAAAGATATAGTGGGCACCCATAGGTAACATAAACAATCACTATATTATGCATAGATAATCCACTCAAATATTATACAAAAGCGAGAAAAGAACAAAAGAGAGAGATAGAGTGGCCACACATGGGCACCATAAACAATAACTATATTATACACAGATAAAAATCATAACACTTTGATGAATGGAGTGGTGGGGGTATTTATACCAATACCAAAATCCCAAATTACATCAGTAAGTTTAATCTAAGTTGGCATAACTAAAGGGCTTAACCTTACAATGTTAACAGTTGCCCACAATAGGGCTTACATAAGAAAATATAAATTAAACACATTGTACAATGAATGCCCTTAGGCTTGTCCAATATTATATCATATAATGTTGGCCTTGGTGATAAATCAAATTAAACTTTCACCAAGAAGGGGTCTTTCCTAAGGAATGCTAATGGGCCCTAGGGGTTGCTCTTATTTGGGCTCTGCTTGCGGAGCTATTCTTGCTTCATGGCTCAAGCCTACACCTAGTGCTCCTTCAATGTGCATAACCACCTTTCCAAAAATTGACCCATGAGGGTTTTACTTGTTTCTCCATTCTTTCAGTGGTCTTTTCTTACATTATGACATCGATAATTGCCAAGTTGATGGTATCATAGTTATTGTTATTTATGGCACAACAATGGAAGAATCTCTTTATTTTTGGACTACTTTTTAGGGACTTCTCTGCTATCCTAGGCCTCTTAGTCGACCTCTTATGCTTACAAACCCAGATAGTCCAAAAGTATTTTTTTAAGGGGCCCTGACATACTAGCTTTTTTATTATTCCTTTTCACACCATATTTTGTGCCAGACTATGATCTTCCTTTGGGAGCAGCCCAAGTTTTTAAATGCCTTCATCACCTAATGATTAATCTTGAAATTCATGTGAAAGTCATGCTTGAATTTGGTCTCTACATAGAAGGTAAACCATTCAGGTGAGTAAGCATACCATTGTTGAATTTTATATTCATATCATGCTCCTCCCTTAGTTTGGTCATGGCTACTTCTTCTAATGGATATTTCTCCTCAATTTTATATCTCTTCTCATGTGCATAGATGTGCAACCCTTTACTCTCTAGATGCCTTTTGATATTCATATCATGATCCTCCCTGAGTTTGGCCGTGGCTACTTCTTCTAATGGATATTTCTCCTCAATTTTGTATCTCTTCTCATGTGCATAGATATGCAACCCTTTACTCTCTAGATGCCTTTTGAAGTATCCCTCTAAATTATACAACCACACATCCTTTAGTTATTCAAAGCCTGTGCTTTTTAGCTTTTATTCAATAATTAGGTTGGAATTTTATAGCTTAGGGGTAATATACATTATTTGTTGTTTCAAAGGATATAAGCTTCAACCAATTCAAGGAAACTCTAGACTTAGGGCATCGGGTTCATTGCTAGGCCAGATGTACAAATTTGACTAATACTCCAAGAATATATTGTGTCCTAGGTTGAATCTCCTTAAGACCTCCTTCCTGAATTCTATAGGAGAGTGTTTGAATTTCCCCTACTCTATCCTCTATATGGTTCATTAAGCATTTCTTTGAGTCTCTTTGATGGAGGAGGAGGCCTATTTTTCTTTGTCCTCTTCTTGCCCTTCTCCTTGGACAAACTTGCTTATAAAGTTGGCATTTTGGCTACATGGGAGTGGATACAAACAAAGTGGTAGTGGTAACATGTAGAGATATTGGGTTGGCTTCTTGCATGGATGGACTAGTGAAGGTGGTAGTAGTGTTTATGATATTTTTGAGGGATTGGTTGGATTTGAGGGAAAATAGATTTTTTTTCTAAGTTAGGAAAATGGAAGCAATTTTCTCAGTTAGGTGGAGCGAATTGCTTGAAATGGGCAAGTGAATCGTTAGCTAGAAAGGATTTTAAAAAATATTTATTAGGTGAATTGTTTGCTTTATAGGAGCGAATCACTCATAAATGGGAATTGGGATTTTTTTTTAACTTGCTTAGAATAGGCAAATCACCTAGCCTCTGAGGAGTTATTTTCTCTCCAAGGACTTAGATCATTTTTTTAAGTTAGATTGAGGTATAAGCCACTCACTTAGATCAAATTGTTGCCTAGGCATTTGCTTCAAAAAAATTACCTTTGCAACAATGCATTTGACAAGGGTGGCTTTGATGGATTCGAAGGCTAATCGATTTGTGATAGGAAGTTGGTGAAGGGGGTTAGGCTATAAAATAGATTGGCAATTTTGGGGATGGTTATCCATGATGAGGTAAAATGACTCTAGTGAAATAAATTTTCATAAACATGAATTCCTATTGCCTTGAAACCCTTAGTGACACCATCAACAATAACAAGGGTACCAGTGACTTGGATTTGTAATTACAAAGATGTTGATAGTAAAAATAAGTTGAATGAAGGTGATTAAATGAGGTAACCCGTAGCATCACACATATCTGAATTTGATGGGCTAGCACATTGTGATGAGGTGTATAGTCTTTTGGCTACAAAGAATACGTGGCAAACTAGATAAGTGGTTAATGCTTGAAATGCAATAGAGTGGTAACTGCAACAAAAGCAACTTCCAACCTGGCGCATTGAGAATATTTCTTGTGCGCGGAATCTAGAAATCTCTAGAAATAGGTAAATGACAATAATATAGGCATTTGAGCATCCAAAGACTCAAAATCCTTCAAAATTAATGAGACTAGATCCAAAGACTTAGAAGGGCTCAATGACTTTCATGAAGATGTGACCCTGTAGATAGGAGAGTAGTCATTTTGAAATCTCTACATAGGTTTTGGAGGAAAAATCTTCCGTTAAGTAATCTATAAGTAGTGGTAGTTTGGGCATTGTAAAGTATCAGTAAGTTGTATAACATACTCTTAATTTTCACTTATATAGAAAGACTCTTTTTCCTAAGTGGTCTTGTAGGAATGCCCTCTAGCCCCTGCTTCTGGTATAATTTTGTAATTGTTTTACATTCATATATGCATAGTGGAGGCTTATGTCTATTTGGATCTAAATGTTTGGTTCTCCCTGTCCTATTTTCTTTGTGCATGTGTGTTTATTCTATGCTTATATATGTTGAGGAGAAGAAGTGTTCATTGTGTTGACGCATTCAACTCAGGGATATTATGCAAGGGGATCTTATCTTGATCTTGGGACATCTCTCTAATCCTTACCCCCAAGCTGTTAGATTAGGCTAGAGTAGGATAAATACGGTAAAGGTCACATCTAAAAGGGAGTTGACCCTGTAAAAAATCCTAGAGGGCCCTTAGACATGAGGTTTATGTAAATTTATTGGCCTCCTTAATGTCTCTTAGCTACGTATTCATTTGATCAACAACGTGTTTAGCATAGCCAATCATTTGGGAGTAGCTTGGATTGTTCTTATTTATATGAAGAGGGGTAATGTGCTCTTCATATATTCTCGTATTTATATTCTCCCTTGATACTATGGATATTTCAAAGAGTATGAGTTGGACATCATCTTCTAACAATTTCAACTCCAAACATTCATGCAATATACTGTGAGGGGTGTTTTGTCGATGACCCATTTTTTTGGTATAGGATCAACTAGGCTAGACATGAGGTTTTTGTGAACTTCTTGGCCTTCTTAATGTCCCTTAGCTACTTATTCATTTGACAACAATGTGTTTGATGTATTCAATCATTTGGGAGTGGCTTGGATAGTTCTTAATTATATGAACAAAGGTAATGTGCTCTTCATTTATTTTGGTATCTATCTTCTTCCTTTGATACTATCACTATTTCAGAGAGTACGAGATGGACATCATCTTTGAACAATTCCAACTCCAACAAGATGTTGAAGTTTAAAGTCATGTTTGGATCCTTTAGATACATTTTGAGGAAGTTCTTCTAATAGTGGTAGTCATATTTGTTGTAATCCTTCTGGGTATTCAGATTACATGCTACCCGCATTATAAGATTGTCGTCCACAATAATTTTTTTTCTAATATCCTTTTCTTTTATGTAGGACTCATCTTTCCATTGTGGAGGTTTGATGCTCCTCCCTTTATAATCATGCCTTTTACCATAAGCTTCAACCAATTCAGGGCAACTCTAGACTTCAAGCATTAGGTTCATTGCTATGCTAGATGTAAAAATTCGACTAATACTCCAAGAGTTTATTGTGTCCAAGGTTGAATCTCCTTCAGACATCCTTCTTGACTTCTATAGGAGAGTGTTTCAATTTACCCTTCTCTGTCCTCTATATGGTTCATTAAACATTTCTTTGAGCCTCTTTGGTGGAGGAGGAGGCCTCTTCTTCTTTGTCCTCTTCTTGTCCTATCTTTGGGCAAGCTTGCTTATAAAGTTGGCATCTGGTTTTGAATGGGCTACATGGGAGTGGATACAAGCAAAGTGGTAGTGGTAACAAGTAGAGATATTTGGTTGCCTTCTTGCATGGATGGACTAGTGAAGGTGGTAGTAGTGTCTATGATGTTTTTGAGGGACAAATTGGATTTGAGGAAAAATATAAATTTTTTGTTGTTAGGAAAAGAGAATCAATTTGCTAAATTAGGTGGAGTGAATTGCTTGAGATGGAAAAGTGAATCGTTAGCTAGAAAGGACTTTGAAAAACATTTATTGGGCGAATCACTTGCTTTATAGGAGCAAATCACTCATAAATAGGAATTGGGAATTTTTTTAACTTGTTTAGAATAGGCAAATTACCCAGCCTTAGAGGAGTTATTTTCTCTTCAAGGACTTCGAGTAATTTTTCAAGTTAGATTGAGGTGTAAGCCACTCACTTAGAGCAAATTGTTGCCTAGGCAATTGCTTCAAAAAAGTTATCTTTGTAGCAACTCATTTGGCAAGGGTGGTTTTGAGGGATTCAAAGGTTAATTGATTTATGATAAGAAGTTGGTGAAGGGGACTAGGCCATAAAACAGATTGGCAAGTTTAGTGACGGTTATCCATGATGAGGTAAAATGACTCTAGTGAAACTAAGTTTCATAAACATGAATTCCCATTGCCTGAAACCCCTGGTGACACCATCAACAATAACAAGGGTGCCAGTGACCTGGCTTGGTAATAACAAAGATATCGGTGGTAAAAATGACCTGAATAAAGGTGATTTGAGGTTTAAACCCATTCATCTTTTCCATGTGTCTGCTATTAGTACTTTGGGTGGGTAGTTGGATCAGAATTAGGTTAATTCGCTTATTTTTTTCCACTACGCGCTTCATGGAGCGATTTGCTCTAGGGGACAGAGTGATTTGCTCCAATATTAGAGTGATTCACTCCTTATCTTTGACTTGAAAATTTTTTAATTTTACAAAGTGAATTATAGGAAATGAGAAGAAAAAAAAAGAAGGAAAAGGGACATTCAAGCGCCCTTTTTAGGGTTTTTCACTTAAATATTTTTTCTTTTATTTATTTATTTTTTTGGTTTTTTCTTTGAGAAAAGGAAAATGGAAGTGGGAATACATGTCGAGTAATACACAAAAATGTTATGTACATATTTACATTTTTTTCTGTTTCAAACCTTATTTTAAATGGGCCTTAAATGCTACTCATTAACTAAAAGTGGTGGTGGTCTTCCATCCATCGTTACAAGCCTACAAGCATTTGGTCATATGACTTGGAGGATCTAGTATAGTCCACTTCAAAGAGAATCAAACTTTCCATGGCTTCATGGCTTAGCCTTGTCTTCATCCCACTTGAATGTCAATTACCTTCTTTGAAGTTCATTTCCATAGCCCTCTTGTTATACCATTTTTTCACTACCATTTGATGTTGTACCAATTGTTGAATGTCTTATTTCTCTTTTCTTCTAAAGCTAGTAGAGCATTTAGTCAGGATTGTATTGGCTTGGTATCTACAAGCTCCATTGGAGGTAAATTTTGATAATCTGGTTGATTCATTATGAGTGGTTGATAGGTTTCTTAGTTCATTATAGGTACCATCTATCCTATGGTAGTGGCTTGTTGAGCTTGGTATTGCTAGTCGTACTGATTAGTTTGAGAATAATTGATAACCATGACACAATTTGTAGGATCATGTTTAATATTTCATGGAAAGCACCACAAAGTGTTGATCTCATAATTCACATTCACCATATTGTTTTGCACTTGATTGTTAGTTTGTCCAATATTTTGTCATGGGACGTAATCTTTTATAAGATAAAAGGTTTTTCTTTGTTGCCAATTCTATTGTTACCATCCATTGTTTGTTTACCAATACCTCCTCCATGTTTTTTTTTATTCATCATTGTCTTCACTATATCCACCATTTCTTTCATAGTAAGCTAACATTCATCAAGGCTTTGGGTAACAACGTTGTTGCTACTCTATAAAGGAGCAAGGTAGGGTGGGCAACTCAAGGTAAAAATAAATGGATGGGGTGTACATTGACTTGGGAATATCATAATGTATGAGGAAGGAGTAGTATTAGTGGAAGGCTAGGTGTTTGGAAGATGGGAAATGGTAGAAGTAGATCCCAAAATTTAGGGATTTTGAATAATATGAATGGCATACACCATAGGAGGCATAGGTGGTAATTTATCTACTCTAACTAAAGCATCTTCTACATGGGGTTGCTTCCTTAAAATTTTTAGCTAGAATGACATTGTGAACATGACAAACCATTAGTGCCAAATCAGATTGCAAATCCTTAATGTAATACAGTAATGTCTATTCTTCATTTGGTCATACATATGGTTGAATTAAATATAAATTCCTAATGAACCTACTATTATTGAATCTTTGCATAGAAGGTTCTGCAATTAACACCCAATTAGTAATAAAATTATTAGGTAATCAATTATATAAGAAAGCAACTTTATCCCTTAATTAATAGATAAGCAAACATACTATGATATGTTCTTCTTGGATATGATGAATCAACTTTAATATGAAGATCTCGTTCAAATGGTCCATTGTCGTTTTGGTTCCATTTTAGTCAAAAGTTAGTGAGGTCTTCATGGAGGCAAATAGGGATAGGGGAATAGACCTTTAAGTTTAAAGGTCCTTGGTAGGCCCAATGTGAAAGTTGATTTTAAGTCCTAGGTGGTAGAGGCACCTGATTAGACATAGGTTATTAACCATATTTCATTGGATAAGGATACACTATGTAGCCTTGAGATAAGGTTGAATTTTCTTGGTATGGAGGCATTTGATGGATGATTTATTGGGAAAACCGTGAGGACACTATTGTGCAACATAATACTAAGACAAAAAAGAGGATTCAAGTTTTGTATAAGTGGTGGATTGTAACGGGCCAAGTCTTGATTAGGTTGAACTTGCAAATTTTGAAAAGCATTGTTGAGGGGCTCAGTGATAGGGAGGAGGAAGGTATCATTGCAGATTTTATAATGGTTGATTGGCTAAAGGTGATATTTGGTTTGGGGGATTTTCCTGAAATCCTTATGTCCCATATGACCAACTAGCAGTTGAGAATTCTAAGATATACCTTGTCGTGAGACTAGGGTGTGAGCTTATGTTGAATTATTACAAATGCTATTTTTGATGAAGTGGATTGGCCTAGGGTTGGGGTAATACCTTGAAAGTATTAATTTGCTAACTAGACCCCCATGAATTTGAGTCAGGATAGTATTAGTTAGAAAAATATTTGAATGTTGGAAACTAATGGTTGACTTACTTTGACTTGGCTATTGGAATGTACCAAGATTTGATTATTAGGAAAATTAGTCCCATTGGTTGAACCCATTTAGTTTGGAAATTGGGATGATATTTCTGATACCTGAGGTATTTTGTATAAATGCTTTGTGTGAGTCACTGTGGGCTATGTAGTGGCCTAGGCCTGGTTTGGATAATTTGGTATGACAAAGGTATAATCGTAAGTTGGTGGAAAATTGATTCTTGAGATGCAAGATTTTGAGGTTGACTTGTTTGAACAACTTTTTCCTTTTGATGGAATATGACTCAATATCAAATAAACTTCAATCTCGTTATCTTGGTGTACCCTCATAATGAATCGTTCCTTTCTTTTCCCTCGTGCGCTCCTTCTTTGGTATGATATCAACTTTGCTAATTGAATTATTTGCTGGATTGCTATGTCTTCAAGCATGTATTCATAATCTTGGGTTCTCCCACATATTTACCTACATGGGTAGAGTTTCAGGGTCAAATATGAAACATTCCAAAAAAATTGACAAGTGAATGGCTCACTAGATGAAACTTAGAAGGATTCTTATTTTTCAATCGATTTGCTTCTTGATCTTCGATAGCTTTCTTGGATTGAGAAAATGCTCCTTGATTTGAACTTGGAAGGACTTTTTTATTTTTAGAAAATTGGCCTAATACGAGGTGAATCGCTCAAATTTGGAGGGAATATCTTCTTGAACAGACTTCGCAAAAATTATTCAAATTTAGGCAAATCATTTATGCATGTGGAAAATGTAATTTTTATGCCAACATTGAAGAATTCTACTAATTTCTAAAAAAAAATTCCATTGCTTCACAAAATTTTTAGAAATTTGAGGTTTACAATAGAGTCATCATTCTCAAAATATTGCAAAGACGAACATAAAAAATGAAAGATATGCAAAATTAGAGTGTAAAACAGGACTAGGATTGATCTAATCTTAGAAATCAAGTCTTTAGACCACCAATCATACCAAAAATAAGTTGAATTCACATGTGGTGGATGTTTAGTTGTGAGGTGAACTGAATTTGTGCCACTGGGTATGAAACATGTAGAATTACAGAAATTTCTAACTTCTTATGGGCTTGCAAATCCATTTTAACAAATTGGAAGAAAGAGGAGTTTGCCTCTTTCAACCTCTAGATTTAGGCCAACTTCCCACTATACTCACTAAATCTAACTAATCTAAATTAAATTCATAAAGTAAATATAGAAATTAAAATGCATGAAAATAAATTTTAGAAGTTAAACGTGCAAGATATTAAAAGTAAAATACGGTCATAATTGTAGTAAGGAGAGTGTATGATCAATCAACACATATGAATATTGAATAACAAAAATACATCCTACACATATAAAAAAAAATTAACAAGGAATGACAAGAGAAAAAAAGGTTAGTACCACAATCGTCATGCATTTCAGAATCTAGGAGGGTAGTTGTACTAATGGAAAGCAAAAGGTCTCAACAATTCCTTATTATTCCAAAAGAAGCAAGAGCAATTACACTGTGGGATTCACAAAGTATAGATCTGATTATCTCAAGGCCAAACAATGTTTACAATGGAACTTGTGGTTCCTATTTATCAAAAGATTTCATCCTTGAGTTACCTTGGGTGAGAAATTCTTACCTCTAGTTAAAGTAAAAATTTGGGGTTATCTTTAACAAAATGATAACACCTCCAAATGTTACCTTGGATGAGAAATTCTTACCCCTAGTAAAAGGAAAAATTTGGAGGTATCTTTAACAAAATGATACACCTCCAATTGTTACATGCCTCTAAATAAATCTCTTGATGGCTAATAAGGCTTATAAAATCCTTAGTAGCACTTTTACACACTAAAATATGACTTTTAGGAGACCTTCCTTAATGAAATCAAGCAGGCAAGACAATATTCTTTAGATCATCAAAACAAGTACAACCTTTACAAATATGTACAATGTGGTGTCTCTTGATTTCAAATGATTCTTGATATTTCAAAGATCAACATGGCATGTCCCTTAATATTCTATACCTTAAAGAAAGTGATGAAAATAATGTAATAATTAATGCCTAACATCCCCCTTATTACATTATTTGGTATATAAAGAGAATTGTGAAACAATTCAAACTTGACTCATCCAAGTGCCTTTGTGAAAATATCTACATGTCGGTCTCTAATGAGAATGTATTTGAGTTATATTTGGTGGTTCCAAATTTGCTCCCCAATAAAATGACATTGTGCTTCAATGTGTTTTCCCTTTCATGAAATACTGGATTCTTGATCAATTTCAAAACACCTTGATTATCACAATTCAACAATGTTGGTCATCTTTTGCACATCCCTATATCTAATAGAATGAATTGTAACCATAGTGCTTCACACATAGCTCCTCATGCAGCACGATATTCTACCTATGTGGATGATAGTGACACTACATGTTGCTTTTTTATATGCTAGGAGAAAAGTTTAGATCCTATATAAAATACATATTCTAATGTTGACTTCCTGTCATCTATAGATCTAGCATAGTTTAAGTTCATGTATCCTTGTAAGAAAAATTATCATTCTTTTCATATTCCATGTTGCATTCTACTATACCACGAACATAATAGCATCCTCGTTGAAGCTTTCCAATGACTCTTCTTAGGATCTTTGCATAAATCTTGAAACAACGAAAATGATGTTGAAGAACGTGTGCTTATACTGAGAGGGGGGTTGAACAGTATTAGATAAAACTTTTTTCTTTTCAATTCATATGATAACATCAGTATTATTAAAGTAGTAAACATTGCACAAAGCATCACACACATGAGAGACATGATTTAACGTGGTTCACCCAATGTGGGCTACTCCATGGAGAAAATATTCCTTATAAATTTTTCTCAAATAATTCTTTTAGGAATAATTTTCCTATTACAAAGTTTATGGACCTCTGTCCAAAGGAGACACCAATCCCCTAATCAAGTTTGTGGATCTCTATCCACAGGAGAACTCCTTTTCCTCTGCTTTGGTTGATGATCTTCTAGAAGAATTGTTGCCTCCACTGCACTGGCTTATGGATCTCTATCCACTGAATACTCCTGCCCTCACTCAGAAGAACTATCTTCATCGCCCTGGCTAATGGATTTCTATCCACTGGAGACTATCGTCCTCTATACTCAGTCACCTCCAAATCTAGCTCTCAGCTCTGTCTTAAATCTACACTAAACTATGTCCTTCGGTCTAGCATAAATCTGTTCAAACCTTGTCTTTGGTCTGGCACAAACCTGTCCTCAAATCTGCACCAAACTCTGTCTTCAAATATGTAATGTAAGCTTCCACAAAAGCTTACACCAATCTGTCCACAAGTCTTCTCAAAGACTTACCTCAAATCTGCTCAACAAGTCCTCACTAAAACTTACCTCAAATCTGTATTGTAAGCTTCCACAGAAGCTTACTTAACTCAACCAATCACTCAATGAAAGTTTAGTCAACAACACTTCATCAAACAATCTCACATAACAATGATACTCATGATCTTGCACAAAATCTAGTTCAAGCATATGAAAGCTTACTCAATATTTCCAACAATGCTTATCAAACAAGGTTTCTAGTATCAACTTTGATTCCAGAAAACCAAACTCAACAATGCTTATCAAACAAGGTTTTTATCATCAACTTCTACTCAGAAAAAACCTTTAACAATCAAACTCAATAATGCTTATCAAATAATCCGTTTTCTCTCTAACTTAGCATTCACAACATCCAACAATCACTTATAAGGAAGATGTGCCCATACCTTTTGTTTGATGGAAGAATTGTCCTTAAAAACCTATCTCAATTATAACCACTCTCTTTGCCAATCCCAAAGGTTAGATGTCAAAAATACACCTTATCACTCCCTCTAGATCTTATGCATTAAAAGAAAAATAATAACCACCTCAAAATATCCCAAAGCATTGACAAATTATTTTTATCCTTTTTATAAAGCAATATCAAAATAAAATTCCTTTTTTCACCTTTTAACTCCACGCTTTAATTCATTTCCAAGGCATCAAAGAATTAAAATAAGCTATTTTAATCCTTATATCTGCCTACTTAAAAAACCATCCTCTTAATAATATGTATGCCTCAAAACACCCTTTGTTATACCATAGGCCTTGCAAAAATTAAATTAATTTTTCTTACCTTAGAACATGCACCAAAAATATTTTGCGCACCACACAAACTGCTTCCGCACGAAATCAAACCTGAAACCTCATTGCCAATGCTGCGCCCTAGAAAATTCTAGGCTAGTTGTGTGGGCTACGTGCCCACTTGAAACAAAGGGTACACGATATTGCTTGTATCCTTGTCTTCCGCGCCAAATACGTCAAATGCAAATGGTCCTTCCTTTCTCCCTTGCAAAAAAGCGATCGTGACTTGAACCCACAACCTGTCCTCAACAAATGTCTTAACTTTGCCTTGCCTGCCGTTTGTGCTACCTAGTGTGTCGTGTAGGAACTTCACGCCCACTTTGATTTCAACACACATTCTTTTGTCCTTTTCGAATAGCACGAAGATTCTCCCTCAAAGCGCATGCACAAAATATATCTTTTGCTCTATCGACGAAATGCATTGACCTTTGGGGAAATAATTTACCCTTCTTTATATGCAATATGGTAAATTTGGAGATGTCAGCCCTTATTTCGATTTGCCACATTTTTCAAAAAATAACTTTGGCACCAAGAATAATTTGAATTAAAATTTTAACCAAAAGGTTAAAATATTTTAATTAAAATTATTTAACCTTTGCCTCTTTTAATATTTTTAAAACTTACTCACTTGCTCTTTTCAAGGAGAATGCTTTGCACTTCAAAAATAATAATTTAATTATAATTATTTAAATTCAGAATGAATTTAAATATTATAATTAAATATTTAAATGTCCTTTGGGCCTTTTTAAATATAATATTCCTTAGGTTTTCAGAAAAAACCTTTTCCCATTTTCACCTTAGCAAAATAACCTTATTATTTTCTTTCAACCACCATGGAACAAAGATATCCTTTCAACATTTTTCTTTTGCCCAAATATTATAATATTGCTATCCTTCTTGCTTCTCTTTTTGTTGCTTTGGCCATATAATATTTGAATTAAATATTATATCTTTGCCTCTTAAAAAATCAACCATGAGGCATTCCTTTTACATCTGCTTAGTATTACTTTGACATCAATGACAATAAATCATGCTCATATTTCCAATATATGTTAGGTCTGGTGTTTGTTAGGTATGTGAGACTCCCTATCAATTGACGATGAAGAGTAGCAAATACTTGTAATGATTTATCATACCTGGACAGTTGTAACCCTTAATCCAAGGATGTCACCTTAGGTTTACAATATGCCATCATGTATTTTTCAAGTAATATCTTGGCATATTTTGTTTGCATTATCACAATGCGATTCTTCTTTTGCCAAACTTCAAAGCCAATATAATAGTGCAAAGGTCCCAGTTTTGTCATATCAAATGAATGTTTCAAATCATTATTCATATTATCCACTAATTTATTTGAACTCCCTATGATGATCAAATCATCAACATACACCACAAGGATCACTATGTTAGAATCAATTTTCTTGATATAGAGGTTTGGATCAAAGGGACTTCTTATAAAATCGTATTGCAAGAGGTGATCATTAATTTTGATGTACTAGGCTTTGCGAGCTTGTTTCAACCCATATAGTGATTTTCTTAATTTACAAACTTTTTATTGTTGTTCATTGACGATAAATCCTTTAGGTTAAGTTACGTGCACTTGTTCTTCAAGATCACCATTAAGGAAGGTACTTTTAACATCCATTTGATGAATTTTCCATCCAAACTATGTTGTCAGTGCATAGATTGTATGAATAGTGGCAATCTCAGTTGTAGGTGAAAATGTTTTTGCATAGTCAATACCTTCCCTTTGTGCAAAACCCTTTGCAATAAGTTGGACCTTATCTTTATCAATGGAACCATATGCCTTGTATTTAATTTTGAAGACCTATTTATAGCCTATGGGTTACCCTCCTATAGGCATATTGACCAGGACCCATGTTTCTTTGTTCACCAAAAAATGTGTATTTTGATTCCATTGTTCCTTTCCACTTAGGTGAACTGACTGCATCCTTTATTGATATTGGTTCTGAGTTCTCCATTACTATAGTCATCAAGCCTAAATTTACTTCTTTTCATGTACTACTGCAAGTATGAGGTCTAGTGGAAGTTAGATCAGGTGTTGTATCAATCTTTAGCATCTTTGAGAGTATTTGTGAGTCATTTTTAGAAATTTTTTTGTTGAGGTGGTACCGCCACTACCATTTCTACAACTGGTTCATCAACCACTTCTAACTTGTCTTCTAAAACTTCTCCACAAGCTTCTTTATCTGACTCAATGCTTACAATTGAAGATGTAGTGTCCTTAGATTCCCTAGAATCTTCAATGTCTATCTTAAATTCTTCATCAAATACCACATCTCTACTTACATGAATGTTCTTGATGATTGGGTCAATTAATCAATAGGATTTTGATGCCTCATCATACCCAAGAAATATACGAGATAAAGTTTTAGCATCCAACTTTGTTCTCTTCTGCTTAGGCACATGCATGTACACCTTGCATCCAAAAACTCTAAGGTGGAAAATTGAGGGCTTCATTCTAGACCAAACTTCTTCGGGTGAAATACCTTGAATGGCCTTTGTAGGTGCTCAATTTTGAAGATACGTTGTAGTATTAACAACTTCAGCCCAATATTGCTGCCCTAGATTTTCTCTTATGAGCATACAGTGAACCATTTTCATGATGGAACGGTTTCTCTTTTAGCAACCCCATTTTGTTGTGGAGTATAAGGTGGTAGTGAGTTATCTCTTGATCCCATATTATGCCAAAATTTTTGAAAAATTATTGGATGTAGATTCCTCCCTTTGATGTAAGTGGACTTAAGTAGAATGCCTTATTTTTGTTTCAACAAGCTTCTTGAAGTGTTAGAAATATGTGAAGGCATATGATCTTAGTGGTAGAGATTATACCCATATTTTATGAGTAGTCATCAATAGATAGCAAAAAGTACTTGTGTCCATTGTAATTGGTTGGCATGGGTCCACATAAATCAATGTGTACTACATCTAATGGTCCTTTAACTTTCAATGTTAAGTTCTTGGTGTTGCTTTCTTACTAAACAACCCGAGAAAATTGGAAATGTGGGTGAAAGGTTGGGTAGACCATTCACTATTTGATGCTTATTTAGTTTGATTAAATATCCATAACTTAGATGACCATATCTTCTATGATAGAGTGAGGTAAAATCAATTGTAGTTGCAAATAATGCGACATGATATGATAGAACATCAATTGTAAACAAACCATTATTGTGGGAAAGTATTCACAAACTTACCATTTTTTAGATGAAATATTCTTCTTGTCATCAACAACCTTGAATTCAACTACCATGTTTTGATCCAGTATTTATGACATTGATAACAAGTTATTTACTAACCTTGGTACATAGAGAACATTTTTAATTGCGTATTTGCTATAGGAACATTTCCCACTCCTTTAACCTAATACATCCTATTATCAATAATCATGATTAGTTTTCGATCTTTGTTCTTTATGGAATCAATCCATTCTGTCTCTAGTAATATGTTTACTAGCCCCTAAATCAATATACCAAACTTCATCCCTTGGTTTTGTTATTGCCTTAGACATCAATACCTTGTGTGCTAGTTTAGAATCCTTTTCATAATCAGATTCTAGTTCCTCGTGTAATATGCCCTTGTTGTTGTTGTGCTTTGTATTGTGATTTGTTTGAGGAGGTTTGCTTGTTTTATCCCCTCGAGTCATATAAATGTATCTATAAAACTTGGTATCATATACTTCCTTTTCACAAATATGGCAATACCTCTATTTTTGAGGTTGCTTTTGTGAGAAAGAAGAAGTGCAAGGACTTTTTTTACGCTTTTGTGGTTTGATCCCTTAATTGATTTTTTGTTTCCTCATATTGAAGGATATTTACCGATTCTTCAAATGATACCCTTTTGTTTGATACTTGCAAAGAAGTCAACAACATTCAAAATAAATAAGGAAGAGCTCTAAGTATAATGCAGACTAAGAGCTTTTCTTCTACCTTTTTCCGCATGGTATTCACTTTTACCTTCATGAACCCTTAATGTATGAAGTTGGGATTCAAGATGAAGAATTATGGCTTCATTCTTCTCTTCAAATATAGTGGAAAGTATATCCCATGCTTCTTTTGAAATGTTGTTGATTTTCATCTGCTACACCAAGAGTGATGAGAATTAGCGCCTTGGCATCTTGCTCATCAAACTTCTATTGAGCTACAATCTCTTTAGGTTGAGTTTTTTCTTTGGTGACCATGTCCCAAAGTTTCTCAACCATTAGGATGGTCCTCATTTTGGTCTTCTAAGGTGCAAAATTTGGCCCTTTGAGCAATCTTGATTTTATGAAAAAGATTGATGTCACCATGGTGGGGGTTCCTTATGCCTCCCAAAATGGTCTCCCTTTCTACATACCAACAGTCCTATATAATGAACCTTTTTATATACTCACCCTTCCTATATATGCGTTGGTACATGGAAGAAGTTAGTTCTATCGATATACATGGTCGTACATGAGAGAGGCTTAAAGTACATGAAATAGAAAGATACATTGTACCAAGGTAGTATGGAAAGGAATTCGCCCTATTAATGATATCTGCTTAAAGAGAAATGCATGTACGTGGGTGTAACTTCCTTATATACTTTGAATTTTACAATTTTAGGATTTAGGTCTAATGATAGTGACAAATAGGATAAAAATAAAGTGGAAAGAGTCACAATAATATAGTGTCCTTTCTCCTTGATGATTTTAGGGTCTATGCCCAGACGTTATTATGGCAACTATATTAGGCTATAGACACATTAGCTTAATGTGACAATTTTACTTGTAAATACAAGCTAGAGGTGTCGTTTATAACAAATGTTGTGATTGTGCTAAACACAATTGATTTTTGTACAAAAATATTTTTACGAAAAAGTTATCTTTTAAAAAAGAGGTGTCAATCATTGCTGAAAATGCATCTTTTTGCAATGAAAGAATTTTACTACCCCTTGCAAAATTATTCACTATAGTCTATTTTCTTTTTCTTTTAATAAACCATAGGAATTTACAAAATGTTTTTTCTTTAGATAGTAAGGAAAAAAAAATAATCCCTTAACTTCAAAAAACTTTCTAATTTTTTTTCTCAACTTGCCTATTAAAAGAATTTTTTAAATTTTCTTTCTATTTTGCTCACTTAGCAAAAAAAGAACTTTTAACTCTTTTTTTAATACTGCATTGAAAAAAGAGGTAGAGAGGTTTGAACTTGCGACCTCTTAATGTAAAGCACTCAAGTATCACTTGCTAGTCGTCATAGCATCATGACAACACTGCTAGAAATATCAAGCATTTTATCTCCAACCTTCGAAAATAGTTATGAACGACAATAAACTCTTCTTTGAAATCTGAGAACATATCACTAGGAACAATGTGTTATTAGATAAATTTATTTATAGAGTTCACAACTCCTATATGCTCTATCTTCTCCATCAAAGGTGGGGGGCCTCACACCATCTTCAAAAAATGGCCTCTATGTTTACCATTTTCAAAGTTGACCTCATGCATCAGAAGGTTGAACAAAAAAAATCTAATTGCTTCCAGTAACTACCATATCCACTTGGCTTCTAGGTAGTTGAATATTTCTCAAATATAGGAAAAGGAGGGAAAAGACTTGACATAGGGCGAAAATGAGATGAAAAGAAATGATTTATAGAAAAAAAATTGAACTGGACAGAATCAAGTGACAACTGAAAAGTAAATAGGTGAATGGAAAATCATTTTGAACAAGATAAGAACAAACGCAAGTTAGTTATTGCATGACATCAAGTAGATTCAATCTCTGTTAGCCTTAAGGTGAAAACATGCATTTTTCCAACTCCTCACAATTCCTATCAGGTGGTTTTGTTTGGTAAGGCATCGACACATGATCTCACAAGCTATCTCATAGGGCACCACGTTAAATAACCTGTTGCTGGCTAATATTAAGCACTCGTCCTCTAGGAATCGATTAACAACTTTGGCATCACGACTTTGGTAAGATCCTTCAAAGGATTTCATAGGGCAAACTTGAGAGAAAATAGAACAAAAAAATATTCATAAAAAATATTCGACCAAACTCTGGCTTTAATACCAAATGATGGAATTGAGAAGGCAAGAGAATATTATTCAGATTATCAAAACTAGTACAACCTTTACACATATATACAATATGGTGTCTCTTGATTCAAGAAACCCTTGATATTTCAGAGACCAACATGGCACATCCCTTCATATTTTATACTTTCAAGAAAGGCATAAAAATAATTTAATAATTAATGTCTAACATTCCTCGGTCTCCATGCATTCTTTATCTACCTTTTTCTAGCTAATGAGCGATTCACCCCAGGAGGAGGTGCAAATTGCTCTTGCCTAGGAGTGCTTTGCTCCACTCTACCAAGTGCTTTGCTCTAGAGGAAATAATTGCACAACTTTAAGTGAATCACACCTCTGACCTAAACTTTGTAAATTTGAGTTTTTAAAGGCTTTAATTGATTGGTTTATGGGTTTTGCAAATCTTCAGAATGTGAGGGATTCTGAGGCAGTAACTTGGCTACTACAAATCCATTCTATATCTTTGTTAATTTTTATTTTTTATTTTTGTCTTCTTAATCTTATCTTAGGCTTAAAATAAAACGCATTGTGGATCTTTTTATATCTTAAGTGAATAATCTAATTAAAACAAACAACTCTCTCTTTTGATTTCAATGATCATATTTAATTAGTAACTATAGCAGCTTGGTTACTACCTTCAAATTCCTACAAAGAATAAGCTAATGGATTACAAAGAAGAAGGATTTTTGTAGCCCGAGAAAAAACGATGTGAACAAAAAAATTCAATTTTTTTCCAAAAAAATGATCAAGTATGAGAATTGGTGATTTGTCAATAAAATCTTGATTCATTGAGAAACTCTTGATTTATTGATAAACTATTAATTTTTTAGCTTCTCTTCTAGCATTAGCATGACATCATCCTAACTTGCTAAGATGACAAAGTCTGGAAAGCTTTGATTCATCGACTCAAGTAGTGATTCATCGACCAAGTGATGCACAATTTGTTGACCAACAAGCAGAATTGTGGGGTATAATGGTCTGAAAGCGGTATTTTTGTCTTTTATAGTAAATGTAAATATAAACTAGAGTTGCCTAGGTAGAAAGAGGCTTTTTGATATGAATGGAAATGTATGCATGTCATTTATGTTTCAATTGTCTGATTCCTATGGTACTACCTTCTCACCACTTTGTTAGTCCTCTTTTCCATTGATGTGTATAATCAACGAATGAAGATCGTGTTGTCGTTATTTTGTTGTTCTTTAATGGTTCAATTGATCATAGACTAGCCTTGCTACAATTTTGGTCATATTTATTTTTTTCACTTTTGTTTTTATCCTTTGCATCTTACCTTCACAAACTTTATTTTTTGCATTTAGTTTAGGTTAGATTAGTGTATGTTAGTGGGGAACCAACCTGATTTCGGAGGTCAAGGAGAGTTAAACCTCCCGATCTCCATCACTTGACATGAGGTTGTAGGCACTATTCTAATCAAATAATTCTATGGATCGGTTTTCTATCATGGTTGGTGGGAGAAATCCTATTTTTCAGTAAAGACATTTGATTCATCCCATGAGAAATAACCACCTTGCATGCTCAATAGTTTTTAGCATACTAGCTGGGATGTCCCTTAGTACCCTTGTGTTTTTCTTTTAACTTATGACAACTCATTGTAAATTTTTCCAAATCTACAAAAAGAGTTTGTCTAGCAGATTTAACCTGATAAAACCCATAAAGTTTCTATCAAATCTATGCACAATGTGATCAAATCCTATTATTTTCTATCTTGATTCTGAGACCACTTGTAGAAAAGGAATACAACAACAAATAACTTAGATAAATAAAATAGACAATGGGAATAACTTACAAATACATATGGATACATTATGTACAAAACATGTATCTTGCATAATAACTATATATTATACATCATATTTTGATGAACAATCTATTGACAACATGCATTGTACAACAACAACGTGCACACACATGCTCTCAAATACAAATAAATAGATGGATGTATTCATAAAATATGAAGGGTATACTTATACTACTCTTGGGAAGAGGAGACAATTGACAACTTTTGCAACTTCCTTGTACCTAACCCTAACTACCTTTACATGACAACTCAAATTACATGACACCTAAAGTACATAACATCCAAATTATATGACATTCTAATTATATGCACACTAATGATATCTAATAATCATTTTGTCATACACTTAGCATGCAAACATTTACATGTATATATTTATAAACTCAACCATACATTTATTTATTCATTTATTATGCAAGCATCCTAATTCATCTACCTACATCTATTCCCTCCTTTAGACTTGTCCACATCCTCGACAATACAAGAGCTGAATACCGAGGATAGAAGCATTGAACATTGTATTGGAATTATTTGGTAGGTTCCTTCCTCTTCCTCCTATTCTAGGCCTCTCTTGAAACTGACTTCACTTTAAATTTCTTCTAACAACAACTTATTCTTCGATTGCTCATTCCACTTTCTAAAATCAATAGCATCGCCAACCCGATAGGCTATATCTATTACCAATTTTGCCAGGGGTCAAGGGGGAGGACTTCCTAAACTAAAATTTTCTCTTTGTCTGTATTTTGGTGGTCTTCACTCAAACCTTTCAAACAACTTCTTCTCAACTCCAAATGACTTCTTCCTAGCTTTATAGGACCTCCCTATCTCTTGACGACCTTTTCTTAGGCTTAAATAGCCTTGTCTTGGTCTCTAATGAACATTATGTGGCCTTAGACTACCCTATATTATTCTCTGATAGACATCCCTTGGCCTCCAATGACCCCATATTAGTCTTTGATAGACATCCCTATACCTCAAATGACTCTATATTAGTCTCCATCGGACATCCCTTGGGCTCAAATGACCCTCCTTGGTCAGATGACCCACCTCTTAAGCCAGACAACCCACTTCTTGGTCTAGACGGCCTAACTCCTAGGCTAGATAGCCCAAC
The DNA here is from genome assembly GCA_028583015.1 of Wollemia nobilis. Lineage (NCBI taxonomy): Eukaryota > Viridiplantae > Streptophyta > Pinopsida > Araucariales > Araucariaceae > Wollemia > Wollemia nobilis. The sequence continues at coordinate 1,507,769 of JAQPPZ010001065.1, forward strand.
TCTTAGGTCAAATGGTTCATCGCCTACGTCAAATTACCTTGGGCCTGATAGCCCACTTCTTGGCCTGGATGATCCAACTCTTTGACCAAATGACTCACCTCCTAGGTTAGATGATGTTGGGTTTGATGATTTACTTATTCAATCAGAAAGCACGCTTCTCATCCCAAACTATCAATTTCTTATCTTAGACAACCTAGATAGTTCGTATAAATTACCTGATAGTTTGGAAAAGTTGTTGGATGACCCAAATAAGTCGCTCGATGTCCCATAGAAATTGTTAGATGATCCAAACAAGTTCCCTGATGGCTTGGGAAAATTCTCGTACAACCTTGTCGAATTGCTTGACAACCTTCCTCTATCAGATAATCTTTCACATTTTCTAGATGACTAGGGAATAGAGCTAATGATCCTTCCCTTGACTAAATGATTCGTGGGCCATTTAGGGTTGGGTTATCTCCCCCAGATAGTAGGGGAGAAGCCCTGATGGCCTTCCATTTAGCTAAACCATCCCAAACAACTTAAGCCCCAACTTAGATGATCTAGGCTTAGGCGGCTTAAGTCCTGATAGTCAGGGCTTAGGTCTCGACGACCAATGTCTAGATGGTCAAATAACCCTAGCAAATGGTCAGATGTTGAAAAACCTCCCTTTTTATCGTCTGCATGACTCACTTCAATATCTATATTATTCACTTGTGTAATCTCCTCTTCCTATGCAACTTAAATTATGTGCTCAGTATTTAACTTATCAATTATAATAAGGTTCATCTCCATAATTGCAATTTGGTTTATCAAGTTCACATCCTGTGCTTCCTGATTAGGGTTGTGACTCTTTTCCAACACTTTGAACCCTTTGCACGTCACTAGTTTATCTCGACTTATAGTACTTAGACATTGACATATGAATTTCCCCCACAATTGGCATCATCAATATTATAAAATGGGTATGTCCTTTGTATCATACTCAATTCAATGTCTTCCAGTTCTTTGACCGTTATCACAAATCTTGGTACAATCTCCCTTTATGTTGCACATACATGTAGTGACGACTTCACATTTTCACACGTGTTCTTCACACAATAATTTTCTTTGGAGTCATCGCTCTTTTTTTTAGTCACTTCCTTCTCTGAATTTGCAACCCCAACACGTGGACTATGCACTACTCTCATGTGGGTTCCTCACCCCTATTAACATCAAGTTGTGACGTGTGTGGGGATAGTTGGCCCTTCTGCTTTCTAACCAATTCATTGTGATGCTCTTCTTATACAAGTTTATTTCTAGTGGTATATTCCTATGATGGAATCTTATTCCATATTAATGCATCCTCTCTTCTCCTCTAATCATTCTCTAAACTACTCGTGTTTTCAAAATCATTACTTTTACTAAAGAGTCACTTACAACGTCAAAATCACTTCCATTTTTAAGATTGATCTTGTCCTCATTAACTTGACCTCAACATTTTAATGACATCTTTGCATCACTTTCGAAGTTCAAAGCCCACTCAAAAGCCTCTTGATATGATGTCAGTAGGACCACTCTAATCTTCTTTCTATATGTAGAAAGAAGTCCCTCTATGAACCACCTCTTCTTAAATGCATTTGATGGATCTTCCTCCAAATGGTTAAACAACCCACTCAACCATTGGTTGTAAGATAAAACAAACCCTTTCTCATGTTGTTGCATTCCATAAATTTCAATAATAACCTCATCATCATTGTGGAACAACCAAAATTCCTTTACAAATAATTTGTGGAACTCATCCCAAGTCTAGTACTTAACCTTTGATAATCCCATGTACGAACAAGTCTAGTGCAATTCTGTGAAATATCATAGGGAATAACCTTCTCCATTTTGTGTCATTTGTATGCCTATTTGATTTCCACATCATGAGGTAAATTTTCCAATACCAGATTGGGTCCTTTGTTTCACTACCATGAAAAATAGGACACTTATGTGATATTTCAAATTGGTATTTGTTGTGATAGGTTGATTTGATATTGGCAATGGTTTTTTGTATGTCTCACCCTCTTAATGCACATCATCAGGTTCACCCCACCATAATTGCCCTCATGTCAGACTCCCATCCTGCCCACTGTGAAACATGCCAACTTGTAGTTTCTCCATTGTTGGACTGCTGTCTTGCTCACCATTGAGAATCTCCACCTCTAGTTGCTTTAGTGTCAGACTTCCATCTTACACATTGTTAGACATGCCATCTTCCATTTGCTCCAATGTTGGACTTTTGTCACGTTTACCATTAGATAAACAAACTTGCAATTGCTTTGGTACCAAACATTTGTCATGCACTCTTTTTATTGTATAACTTGCTCCAATCACTGCTAGCCTTTCTTGCTAGACCAATTTTTCTCCTCCATCAATCTTTTTGTTAACTTTTTCACCTTCAACTTCATCAACGTGAACATGAACCATAACTACATTCATGTATTCAACTATGTGAGCTTGTTTGTATGCAAGTACGTCTATGCTTGCACAAAATCATTTGTCTATGCATGCATCTTTGTTACCTTTGTATGTGTTACCATGCACTTATTCCTATTTTTTAATGTGCATTTACATGCTGACACACATCTTTTGTTCAAATTTTCTCATCAACATGCACATTTGCTTCATTCTTGAACACATGCATGTCATCATCGTGCACGGACACTTGCACTTCTCCCGTATGTGCGAATACTTGGACATCACCAAATTCACCATCATGGTGGTTTTCATGGATTTATCCATCGGAACATATTTCTTTGTTTTTGTGGATCTCTTTGTTGTCACATGTTTCTTTATCGATAAGTTCTCTCAACATATTGGCAGTTTGTACATCACCAACTTTGCCATCATGTAACTTCTTGCCATCATGTAATTCCTCACAATTAAGTAATTTGTTGTTAAGTAACTCCTTGTCATCATGTAACTCTCTTTGCATGAACCATTGCATGTCTCCATGCACATCCACTTGCATGTTTGCTTTATGCATCGACCCCTCGTTGATGTCAACAAACAAGTTTTCATATTTTTTTATTACAACCTTCAATCTTACCTCCTCCCAAGGGAAACTATGTCTTTCATTGGTTGCATTGTAATTATTCATTATTGTTGTTGTATACCTTTCCTTGTGATTTGCTCATCACAACTCCATATTAACAAACTTGACCCAACTTTGAACAAGCAACAATGCTAGAATATAAAAATGGAATACAACACACTGTAATACAATTCTATTATCACTTAGATAAACAAAATATACAATGGGAGTAATCTACAATTCTATTATCACTTAGATAAACAAAATATACAATGGGAGTAATTTAAAAATACAAATGGATACACTACACACACAATATATATCCTACACAACAACTATCTATAATACATCATATTTTAATGAACAATCTACCAACAACATACATCGAGAAACAATAATATGCACATGTACTCTCTTAAATATAAAAAATATATGGATGCATTCGAAAAATATAAGGGGTCTATTTACATTACTCTTGGGAAGGGAAGGCGATTACCAACTTTTACAACTTCCTTATACCTAACCCTAACTACCCTTACATGACACCTCAAATTACAAGACATTCGAATTACATGACATCCAAATTACATGACATTCTAATTACGTGCACACTAATAATGTCTAATAATCATTTCATCAAACACTTAGCATGCAAACATTTACACATATACATTCATACACTCAACCATTCATTCATTTATTATGTAAACATGTCAATTCCTCTTCCTACACCTAGGTGACTACAAGATCTATTGATTTGAATGTAAATGGTAACTTTATTGATAATCAGACTGACAAATCTATGCTAAGCTATTAATCAATCTTGAAATTATATCTCCATACTAATAAATTATTGATCTGATGTTTTGTTTCTCAAGAAAACTCATAAATTCTGTAAATTTATTTTCTAATGACTCGTTGATTTTGTGTGAATTTTAGTCATTTCTTGTATTTATGAGATTCACTAAAGTTCTTAAGTTGTCAATTTTTTGATCTAGTCTATGATTCGTCGAATCAACTTGTGTCATCATCATGTGACCTCCCATCCAAGAGATCCTTCGCTATTTAGTCACTTTTCTATTGGTTTGCTGATGAAACCAATAATTTGTTGACCAAAGCTGATATTAATTTACTACATCATTCCTTCTTGATGAACTTTGACATTCACTAAATCACTTGTCTAGTGATAGCGACATATAGACAATCCTTAGTAGAGTTGTCTATCAAAAAGCAACCAAGTCTTTAAGTCAACGATTAGCCAAATTAATTAGTGATTCATCGACTCAACTAACGAATTAATTACATCACCCATTTTTGGTGATTTTTACCACACGATAAGTCATCAATCTAGTGATTTACTAACTTTCTAGCAATTCATCGACTCAAGCATAATTTATCGATACTGTGATGATTCACTTGTTTACTATTGATGTCATGTTGATGTGGGTGTGATCCTAATGACTTGGGAAAAAAAATTCGACTATGGTTGGAATCTAGTGATTTGTGACATTACTAGCAATTCATTGACATATATATCAATTTAGTAGCTTTCAAAAAAGTGCCTTTTTGATTAAAAAATACCTCAAAAACTTTTTTTTGTAGCAATATTATTGTGGCTCAACTAAGGGGTAACCTTCAAATGATGCAAAATATGTTATAGATTCCAAATCCTTAATTACGCTCGTACCTGCAATCTTCCCAACGTCATCAACATTTTTTTGTAAAATTCAAATGTCACTCAATGTCAAATAGCTCCACAATATGAATAGGTTCCTTGAAATCAATGGGATATACAAAACTATCAAATGGAACTGTACTAGATCAAATACATACTTTCAACTGAGTCATTTCATATGTGGAATACGTCTAGGGCTCGTAATTATGAATTTGAAGAGAGTTGGATAATTTCCCACCAAGAAAGCGTGTAGGTGACCAATAGTATAAGAATTATAAATTTAAAATTAAGTGCACTATGGTGTTTCACTTGCAATATGGGCTATTATATGGTGACCTACGCCACAACCATCTACCATGATTTAACAATGAAACTAGGAGTGGCAAATCAGCCCATTGCAGTTAGTCAACCAATGATGAATCGACCAATGGTAAATCAGACGGCTAAACCTCAAGTCAATGCAATATCTGAAACACTTTAAATGAGTAGATACTATCTCTCTATCCAAATATTAATAGTGTGCAATCCTAATTATGGTAACTTAACGTTTTTAGGGAATCCTATACCTACTCCCTAGGAACCATACTCTCTTTAGTCAAAAATAGAACTCAATATGGTAAAGTCAAAAATAGAACTCAATATGGTAAAGGAATGTTTGAATGATGGTAGACTGATGATTCTTATTGAAGAGTTCCAACCATCCCATAAAGGGGTATGTCTCCTATGGTTGAGGAAGGATTCTAAAGACAAAGAATCAAAGGTTGAAGAAAATTGTGAATCATTTAATTATTTCTCAGACGAGAATTTAGAGGTTTGAGAAGAATGTGAGGTGTTTAGGTTTCCCTTAGAAGGATAAGGGCCTATGATGTGAACAAGAATCAAGCCAAAATAGAAGGGGATTGGTTTCCCCTTTGAAGATGAGGAACCTATGGAGGTAACAAAGGCAAATTTATAATCAGATCATGAGGTATTGGTACCTTTCTCAGATGAGGAATTGGAGCACAAAATGCAATGGAAAGAGAAAATGAGCCAAAATATGAAGAGGAAAAGAAGTTTGCAAGATTTGAAGAATTGATACATGATTCCCCTTTTACGAAAGGGTGTTGCTTCTTTGAAGAGTAAGTTTTAGAAGGAAATTGCTTGATTCTCGAAATACTGTGTGAAACTCAAATTTATACAACTAAAGCATCTATATAATGTCACCTTCCTACAATAGATGTTGTCATGTGTACTTCTCATGAAGCACTAACTCTTTTGGAAGAGTCTCTATACCAAGAGTTGAATTCTCCTCGGTCAATGAAAGGAACCCAAAATGAAAAAATGACGAGTTTAAAAATTAGGAGGCAACGAATAGAAAGGAAGGTGCAATATTTGATTTCCCAAATTATGAGGCATTAGATTTCACTTTAGAGGAAGAGGATTCTATAGAAGTAGTAGAGATGAAATTTTCAATCATAACATGAGGCTTTTCCATTAGATTATGAATTAGATCCCGTGGAAGTGATAGAATAAGGAATGGAGCCAAAGAATGAAACATATAATTTTTTCTTGTAGAAAGATTAGTTTATAAGATGTGGAGAAATCTCATGGGAGGTCCTCTTGTATATAAGTATTTTTCTTTGAAGATGAAAGCTTAGAAGCAAGTGCTACTCAATAGATAAAGAAGGGGTTACCTATGACTCCTAAGGTTGTTCAAATGATTATGGAAAAATATGTTACATTGAATAATAGGGAGTTCATGATTCAAGAAATAAGGCATTTATCCTACAGTCTTAGGGAGTATAGCCAAAGTAAAACTTGCATTCCAATAGTCTAGCGCTTTGAAGGATAACATGGAATAAGGTAGGGGACAACAATAGGAGTCACCATTGGTGAGTAATTACATGTGGCTTTGTTGCATAAATATGGCATTACAAGTTGGTAGTCAACATCAAAATTTGTCATTGAATAAAATAAAAAGTGAGGAGGGTATTATGATTGTAGAAATTTTAGCATCCACTTGGGGCCCAAAAGGTTTTGATGAAGAAACATACTATCTCCCAAAATGCATTCATGAAACTTTGAATTGGGGAACACCCCTTGGCAAAGGCCCTCCATATGCACCATTAATGTTGTTTGTCTTACTAAGTTTAGATAGGTGTTAGAAAATTTCTAGTTAGAACATTGAAATTAGAAGGGAAGGAATCTATTTTCCTGAGCTTGTAAATGAGATTGTTTTTTGCCTAGTAAAATAGCTACTAAAGTACTTGTTCCTTTAAATTATCGTTCCCCTATTTTTGGTTTTCTATAAGAAAATTTAATCCTATCTCGCTTGAGTGAAAATCTCATAAGAAACACTTAGGTTCATGTTTCTTCTCATTCTTTTCTTTCTTAGGTTCTCTTCAAAATCAACACTTAGTTTTTTGAACACTTAGTTTTTTGAGATTGATTTGGATAAAATAATGTGCCAACCTAGAGAAATGGTGACAAGAAGTCAAAAATAATAGTCAACATAGGAGTATGTGAATGTAGCTCATTCTAGGAAATCATAATGACCAAAAAAAAGGAAGAAAAAGGAGTATGACGATGTGAAAACTTTTATGACTTATGAAACAAAAGGATAAAAATAATATAACAAAATGATGGATAACGTTGAATAGAAGGAATTTGGAAGAGAGGAAGGTTCACATATCAGGAAAAGAGCAACAAGAATAGAAGTTATTGGTCTAGAAGCACAAATTACTTTTGCCACCTACATCATGACTATCTTTACTTCACTTTCACCCCTATTTCTTTTAAGTCTTGTTACTATTTTCTCTTTTCCTCTTATTTCTTCTATTCTCACTTCTTGAATACCTCTAATGTCTTATGTTGTGCTCATCCCACCTTGAATAAGTGTAACCCTAGTCTTAGGGTCATTAACAAGTCCACCCATTCAAGATGTAAGATCATCTCACACACCATCTCCACCCCAATTTTTTCCATCATCATTAACACCACCATTATTATTTATTTCTTCACCTTCCACTTTTTCTTTGGTTCCACATATCGTAAGCACCATTATGTCACTTCAAGTACCTTCATTTCAACCCCTCACAACACCAACCATAACTCGAGTAGTGTCATCATCTATGTCATCGTGTCAAATTGGTGTCCTCACCTTTGTTAGTCCACAAGTATTGTAGCTATAACGATACTCTTTCTATCAACAATATCATGAATATCCAAGACAATGTACACTACTCCAAAAACCTCCCACTGTTGATGTTAGTTATTTGTTCCATAATCAGATAATAGAAATCCCAGAGATAATAGGAAGGAGATTGATCAAGACATTACCAAAAGCTGTAGCGTTTGCTACATATGTGATCTTACAATCCCACTAGCAAAAAGGGGTAGGAATTCATTGATTTTAGAAGAAGTTCCAGTAAATCTAAGCATACCAACAACTGTCCCAATTGACTATACTACCATATTGTCTACCTTAAACATATCAAGGATGTATTCATTGCAAATGGTACAACTAATAGTATAGTTATGACAAGCAATGATTACCAAATGTGCACAAGCAACCATCAAAGCTGAAAGCTATAAGAACCCTGCCTTAGACAATACAAGCATTGAAGCAACTAGCAAAAGACATGTAAAGGTTGGTGATATAGCTTAAACAAGAAATAGGGGTATCGAAGAAATAAAACAATGATTTGAGAGGGCAAGTAGCAACAAAGGAAGAAATGAACAAAATATTATCAAAGATGAAAGGGTAGTGGTAGATAGCATAGGAGAAAGATCAGCCAAAGTAATAGATTGAAAAGGAGAAATAAGACTTACAACTTTAACTTGATCAATGCAAAGCATAAGATAGTGTTGTCCATAATGTTTCTAAGAAAAATCACTTAGTTAGAAAACTTGTTCAACATATTGAAGAGCATAGCAGATCAAGGGGAAAGCCTCTCAAAGGGCTAATATAAGAAGTATGCATTGGAGGATGAATAGCAACTTTCAGCCTTGCTTAAAATAATTAAAGCTTTATTCCCTTAGCTCCTAGGATTGCTCTTATTTCCTATAGAAATAACTTTGTATGAATTTTGAAAATAATAGAATGATTTTATTTTAAAAGCAAATCAAAAGAATTTTCTCTTCTTGATTAATCCAATGTATGAAATAACAATGCTTGGAAAGTTAAGTTTAGTCATGGATGCATTCCATCACTAATTATCATGAATATTAAATAAGAGTGCATCTGAAAGGTTTCTCCTGAATCCTTGTGTTACATATAGGTGATAGTAAACATAGATGAGGTATAGAAAATTTTCTCTTAAAGACTAAAGCATAGTTGAGAAAATCAGAATTGGATTAGAATCGGCATGGAAAAGAATGGGAAAATTCGAGAATCAGCTAAAAATCGAGGACAAAATCGGTAATTTTTCATTGAAAAACTGAAGAAAATACAAATTTTCCTTGGAAAAAAGCTTTTTTCATGCATATCAGAAAATTTCGGGAAAAAATCGGCTAGTCTGTGAATCAGGAAAAAATCGGCTAGTCTGTGAATCGGAAAAAATCGGATCGAATCGAGATTTTTTGCAGATTTTCTCAACTATGGGCTAAAGTATGATTTAGATTTTAACATCTAAACTTGTGAAAAATAGAAGAAAAAATATGATCAATGGTAAGGCTGTGAATAACATTTACACTATGCACTATTTATACTATGCACTATTTTATTAGCTACCAAAAAAAAATAGGATGTGAAAATTTCTCTTTTTATATTTGTCATAGAATCAAAGTAAATTGTTTAAAATTCAACTTACAATCCTAAACTATACACAACCATGTCAAAGGGGTTAAAAAAATCACATACAATGCGTAACGATATTTGAAGAATACCATGTTCTTCTAAAACGAAATATAAATTCCACACAATGAGTTACACCTATTATTTAAAATAATAGAGAAATTTGAAGCTAAGGCAATGGTATTTTTAATCTTTTTATAAAAATTTCGTTAAATACCTAGAGCTTTACTTGTATTTTTTAGTTCTAAACCGAGCAACTAGCTTATAATAAACTTTTTTGTAATTGTCAAGAAGATAACAATTTAACATAATATAGTCTTTCTGTAGAGATTCAAAAGTATTGCCATTAGCTTTTAATAGTATGTAAAAATGATTCTACACAATCTGCATTTTTAGTGCAATTGTTCAATGTATAGATATTAAGGGTTCTAATTTCTAAAGGAATAAAGTCTAAGAGATATCTAAGAGATATACAAGAACAATTAAAGACAAAGCCTCTAAAAATTCTTAAAACTCTTTTAATCTCCACAATTGCTCTTGAGAAAAATGTTGAAACATAAAGGGATTATACAGTGCATAATAATAACAATTGCATTCATAGTTGTCACAACACAAAAACTCACACACAATTTGTTTTTTGCTTTGAGCATTAACATTGCTACTCTACCCATCATAATGTTAGTTTCCAGGTATAAATATTCCACACTTCAAGGTTTATCACCACTGCAGCTGGTGTCTTAAGTGCTCAGGACCGACCAAGTTTCCGCAAGAATTCGCCTTATAGGATCCTAACTCCTCGCTCGAGCCTATATGGATCCTGGCGTGGGATTGTCCTTTCAGGGCCCATATCACCTGAAAGGGTGGACGATGTAATCCCCTGTCCAAAGCACAAGGATTCCCAATTCTTAACTCATTGGTCCTCCAACCCGTTTGCTTTGGAATTAGTGTTTTTATTCCAATGCTAGTCATTGACCCTCTACTAAGGTTTGACTAGAGTCCACCATCGCATGGCTTATGGACTAGGTGTTCAAGATCCATCTTCGGTTGACGGTAATGCTGCCCATACCATCTATCGTTGGATCTTCCAACAACATGATTAGCTCTCTAACCATATTTCATGTTGGCTACTCCCCAACCCGAGTGGATTAGTGAACACCCTCACTTACTAACGGACTGCCTTCCTAGAGTGACGTCCCATACCGCCGCTCTTTACTCTCAATAGCTCGGACCACTGTCTTTAATAGCTGGAGAACGGACAATGCAGTCTCACATAAACCGCCCCGCGACTTAATGTGGATGGGTGAGTATTGTCTTTGCATTAAGATTCATACCTTGTATGCAAAGTGTTTCTATATATATATTTAATATTTTCGAGTTTATCAATAATAGGGCAACTTAAGCATAAAATAATTATGTGTTTCTATGATAAAGAATACATTTTTTTAAAAAGAGCTCTGCTAGGGTTTGATGAGGAAAAACTACTCTGCTAGGGTTTGATGAAGAAAAACTTCTCTGCGGGGATGGCAACAGCTTCTGGAGAAGGTCTGAAAATTGGATGAATGTCGTGATGGCATCGGGTCAGGCACAAAGAGTGCATGCTCGTGATGTTTTTTCATCTGAAAATGATTGGAAGGAACATGATTTCCCAGTGCATGTCGAAAACCGCTTGTTAAAGAACAATGGATGTTTGGAACGATGTGAAGCCAGGCCAGTTCTAGTGGTTCAACCAGACTCGGTGGCGGAAGATGTGAAGTATCTAACCAAACATGCTCGTATTGGCAAATTTTTGGGCATCCAAATTTCCCTCCCCTTTGTGGAGGCTTAGGTCAAGAAGACTTGGAATCTTGAAGGCGATGTGGAGGTGATACTGAGTGCGAACAATTATTTTATGGTGGTTTTCTTTTGTATTACAGATCGTAACAAAGCATTTGAAGGGGTTCCTTATTTCTATAACCAAGTGGGACTCTTTCTTAAACCTTGGCATGTGGGTTTCAACCCGTGAGAGGAGCGGCCGTTGTGGGTTCCAGTATGGGTGCGGCTTCCATGGCTCCCGTTGGAATTTTGGAGAATTGATATCTTGCATAAGATTGCCCTTCTGCTTGGGAAGTCGGTTGGACCATCACAATAGACAATGGATAAAAAAGTAATCTTTGTTGCTCGTATTTGTGTTGAAATTGACTTAAATAATCCTATTTCAGATTCTATTGAAATATAGTTTGGATCAACTACATGGGTTCAAAAACTTGACTATGAAGCTCTTCCATTTCGTTGCCAGATTTGCCATGAATATGACCACCTGCAAATAAAATGCCCTTAGTTTGTCTCGCTTGTGGCTTCAAATCCTGGGCCCTCTTGGTCTGGATAAAGTTTGGATAAAGGAAAAGCCCCGATAAAGAAAGGGGAACGGGATAAGGAAGGTTTTGTTATGGTAAAAGCTCGAAACAGAGGACGAAGGGCAAACAAAGACCTTAAGGATAGCCAGCCAGATGCTCTACTCAACCGTTTTGAAATATTAGATGATCTTGATCAGTGCATGGAGATACCTGAAACGTCGCTACTTGATGCAAATATAGCAGGGCCAAATTAGATGTCTCTTCTTGAGGTGGAACTTAAGGAATCAAATCTAAGGGGTTTAAATGAAGAACAAAGGGATTTGGATTTGAGTATAGGGGACATGGTTGGGTCTAGCCCTATAAGGGAAACCACTTTGGAAAGTGGTACAGATTTAGTTATGCCCTCTTCTACTCAGGCATTGATGCAGTCATCCTTGGACTGCGAGACTCCTATGGTGTTGGGATTGGAGCAGAAAATAATTAGAAAAAAAAAATTCGGATAAGAATATGAAGGTGGGTCGAAAGAAGGACCAGGACAAAATTAAGTTAATGTGGGAGAATTTGGTGGAGTCAGGCTTGGTGAGAACATTGGACTTCCATTTTTATAACCCCAAAAATGATTATCCTCTCATGGAATGTAAGGGGGGTTGAACAACAACCCCAGACAAAAAGTTGTTCGTGATTTGGTTCGTGTGCATTCTTCGGATGTGGTGTTTATTCAAGAGACCAAATTTGCTATTAATAGCATGTTCAATATTACTCCCAAGTTGTGGAGAAGGGGTAATGCCAGTGTATTGGTGCATGTGGATATGTTGGTGGCGTCGCTTGTTTATGGAATTCGGTTAAGATATCCTCTCTTACTTGGATTTCCAACAGATGGTCTATTTCGATGGTCGGGCATGATAATGAATCTGGTGAAACCATCCTACTTAAAAATGTGTATGCTCCTGTTGATTACAATGGTAAAGTGAATTTGTGGGAGTAAATTTGCTTTGTGAGAACTTTGGCTCCCCTATACCCATGTATTTTGGCTGGAGACTTCAACTCTATCACTTGTCTTGAGGAGAAACGTGGTGGGGTGGACCGTCTCGAGCCTTTTTCTTCTGTCTTCAGTGCTCATATCCAGGCCCTAAACTTGGTTGACATCAACCCAGATAATGGGATCTTTACTTGGCACAATAGAAGGTGTGGGGAAGCTTCCATATCAGAGAGATTGGATAGGTTTTTGATATCCAGTTATTGGATGGGTAATAATAGAAGAGCTCGTTCTGTGATTCTGGAGGGTAGAGGATATGATCATTGGCCTATCAAACTCTCTACTTTGGAGTTAGGGCTAAAAAAGAATCCCTCCTTTAAGTTTCAACTTATGTGGCTTCGTGATCCTAAGCTTCATGATTTCATGTAAGGAAGGTGGACCACTGGCAAACCTCCTCATGGCACCGTTATGTATTTCTTTATGAAGCGACTACAATTTGTAAAACATAAATTGAAGAGATGGAATAGACTAAATTTTGGGATCCTTTCCTAGGCTAAGCTGATAGCTCTTAGGAGGATGGAAGAAGCTTCAAGGAAGATTAGAGATAAGGGATTCACGAAGGAGCTTCTTGTTGAGGAATATGAGGTTGTGAAAGACCTTGCTGAATCGGAACTGAGGGAAGAAATTTTTTGGAAACAAAAAACTTGAGTAGATGGACTTCAGGAAGGGGATAGGAACACAACCTTCTTTTATAACTCAGTTAAGGTTCTCCGTAATGGTAACCTGATTACCTCTCTTGTGAATTCTCAGTGTGCCCTGCTCTCTTCTTTCAGGGATATTTCAGAAGAGACTAAGAGGTATTTTTCCTCTCTCTTCAAGGAGGACTCCTATCAGATGATGAGAATGAAAAGCTTATTCTAAATTGTATTCCAACGATTGTTTCTAGAGAGATGAATGAGCACTTGATGGGTTGGAAAATGTTGTATTCAAGATGAAAAAAGGAAAAGCCCTAGGCTCAAATGGATTCTCGATTGAGTTTTATTAGGAGTTTTGGGATTTAATCAAATTTTATCTTTTGGAGGTGGTCAATGAGTCCCAAAAGAACAAACAGATGCTAAGGGCCCTAAATGCTACATTTGTGGTTCTTATACCCAAAAAAGAGAGAGCAAATTCCTTGGATATGTTCAGGCCTATTGCTCTCTACAATGTTGTGTATAAGATCATCACAAAAATTATTGTTGAGAGGCTGAAGATATGGTTGAGCAAAATCATCTTTGAGAAGCAAGGAGGGTTTGTTGCTGGTCGACAAATCTTGGATGGGGTTGTTATTGCTACAAAAGCTATTCACTCGATGGAAACTTCTAAGGAGAAAACTATATTCATTAAGTTGGACATGTCCAAAGCCTATGATCGGGTCAGATGGTCCTTTCTTCAGAAAGTTTTTGCTGCTTTTATATTTGAGAAGGAATGGATTAGATGGATGATAAGTTGTGTTTCTTCTTCCTCATTCTATGTTCTTGTTAATAATGAGCCATCAGAGCTGTTTGAGGCGTCAAGGGGATTGAGGTAAGGAGATCCTTTATCTCCTTATTTATCATTATGACGAAAGGGTTGGGAATATTGCTCAAGTCTCAAGTCATGGAGGGTCTCATTCAGGGTGGAAGTGGGATAGTAGTTTGCCACCTCTTTCCCACCTTCAATTTGTTGATGATATCTGCTCTGTTGGGAGTTACCACTATCAAGGAAGCTGGCAATATTAGACAGTCTCTTGACATATATCTTGGTGGTGCTTTTGGACAGTTGATTAATGAGGACAAGTCTTCTATTTTCTTCTTCAATACCCCTCCTCTTATTCAAGCTAAGATTGCTTGCATTCTAAGATTCCAGGTTGGGACTCCCCCCTTCATTTATATTGGTATTCCAATTTCATCGCATCCTCTACCTAGATCTTCTTGGCAGTCTATGCTTGATAAGTTTAGAAGGAAGGTGATTCATTGGACTTTCAGATGGCTTTCCACTGCAGGTAAAGTGTTGTTCTTTAAGCTTTACCCATTTATAGATGTTTTATACAAATAGCTCCCTCTCACTTCATCAAGGAAGTTGATGCTTTGTCAAGACAGTTTTTATGGTCTGGAAAACTTGATCAATCTAAATGGAGTTTGGTTAGGTGGGATTCTATATGTAGGCCGATGCAAGAGGGAGGCCTTGGGTTGTGACAAATAGCTCTTTTTGGGCAGGATTTGGTTGCAAAACTTTATTGGAGATGGTGTACCTCTCAAGATTAGATTTGGGCTAAAATATTATCTTGTAAATACTTGAGAGGTATTTTTGAGGCTGAGATCCCTAAAGTCAGCTTGGTTGGGAAAGGTTCAGTTATTTGGGACACTCTGAAAATATGAGCTAATTTAATCAAGCAGGGTTTATTCTGGATTTGCAATCAGGGACCAGATGCTCTTTTTTGGGAGGATTCTTGGGATGGCCACCCTCCTATCTTGAATCAATATCTTAGGTTACGTTCCCTAAGCATTTTTTTCTTGGAAGTAGGGCGGTCTCGTGTGGAGGACTTTAAAAAAATTTAGTTTTCTGGAAATATGGAGATGTACAGGTGGAAAGATTCACAAGAATGGTCCCAGGGGGCACAGGCCAAGGATAGAGAGGTGCTTGCTCTTATTCTTACGGGGAGGCCTTGTTCTTCATTGAGGGGTAAAGATATTCTGGATTGGAACCTTGATCCTAAGGGAACCTACTTGGTAGCCTATGGTTATAAAGTTCTTGATAAGCAAAAGTATGGGAGTCTACCTGTCACTTGGTGAAAAAAGGTGTGGAACAAATTTACTTGGCCAAAATGTAACTTCTTTCTATGTTTGGTATCTCGTAATAAATGCTTCACTTGGGATAATGTGAGGAAGAAGGGATTTCAGGGTCCCTCTTTTTGTGTCCTTTGCAGTAAGAATGAAGAGGACTCTTCTCATTTATTTTTCCAATGCTCCTTTGCCAAAGATATTTGACACCGTTGGTGGAGCGCCTGGAACCATCCATGTTTTCATGTGTTGTCCTTGGTGGAGTTTTGGAGTAGTCTGGGCAGACCTCCGGCCAAGGCCCCCTTCCTTCGGGTGGCTTGGAATTTGGGCCCTTCTTGTATCATTTGGTAAATTTGGCTCGAACGAAACCGACACATCTTTCAGGGCAGTTATTTGGTTCAACAGATCTGGTAAAGGGTCCTGCATATAGTTCAGGAAACCATCTGTAGCAAATGTGATGTGGACCCTCTTTTGGATTCTAGGGAGGAGAAGGTACAACAAGCCCTTGGTCTCTTTGGGGATGGTGTGAACTCTTCTAACCCTAGTAGGGTTCCTCAGCTCAGCAAGAAGGTTAGGAGAGATGGTAGGTGGAGACCACCGCTAGAGGAGTTTTAAAAATTAATATTGATGGATCGTCCAAGGGTAATCCTGGACATGTTGGCATTCGTGGTGTTGGGAGAGATTCTATTGGTGGTGTCGGTTTTTTCTTTTCCATTTATAAATGTGTTCACTCCAACAATTTTATAGAAGCTCTTGCAATTCTTGAGGCCTTGTGGAGGGGGTTTTCTCTTGGTTGATGTAAGATTATCTGCGAGTCTGACTCTCAAATTGTGGTTAATCTTTTAAACATTAAAAGGGTGGAGGAAGTTAATTGACAGTTGGCCTCTGTAGACGTTCATATTCTCAGAATGAGTGAAGAGTTCGAATTTATATCCTTTGTGCACATTCCAAAGGAATGGAATGTGATTGTTGATTACCTGACCAAAAGGGCTTCTGAGTTGTTGGATCCTTGGAGTACCAACAACTGGGAGAGTATCCCGTCTGGAGACTCTCAATGCCTATGGGAGTTGATCCAGAAGGATGTACAGACTTAATGTGGTTTGTTCTTGTTGTCTTTTCCGGGTGTCATTCTAGTCAAGTGGTTTTATCTTGTTTGAATGTTTATTTGAGTCCTGGTTGGAAGCTCGGTTGTACTTTGTAATCCAGACTTTTTATCAATAAATTATTACCCCCTTATTTAAAAAAAAAAAATATTACTCTTTTAAAAGAATAGGAATTTAGTTAATTCCTCTTTCAAATCCATTATTTAAAATAATAATTTAAATCATCAATTCAAAACTAAACTCTGAGAATTTTCTAAGTAAAACATTTAAGCATAGAATATAAAGCATAAGCTAACCCCTACTAAGAAGGTGCTCTACTACGCAAGTCAGAAGAGAATAAGCTTATTCCTTTACTATCTTTGTCTTCTAATAATTGAATACTAATCTAATTAAGTGTAACTTAATTTCACTTGAACAGATCTTCATTCAAATGTCCACAAGCTATCTTAACAATATAAATTTCTCCATTATTTTGAATAGATAACATAATATTAACATTTTATTTTACATTTCCAATAAATCCTCACAACAAGCTATCTTAACAATATAAATTTCCCCATTATTTTAAATAGATAAAATAATATTAACATTTTATTTTACATTTCCAATAAATCCTCACAACTAAAAAGAATACCCTATAAAATCCATACTTTCCTTAAAAACAATACGATTTCATTCCTTTTAGAAGAGTATGTCTAAAACCTTCTTGATTCATAGTTCTTAAAAGTTTACCTTTCTATAAACAAAGAAAAACAACTCATATAATTATTATTTTCAAAGAGATTTTTAGAAAGAGCAAGAACTAGTATGCTACGCTCACGTTTTCTGACCATGACTATATGATTTCTCATATCTGTATTAAATGTTACTATCGAAGACTTTAACCAGGCTATTAAACTCCATTTCAGTACAACATTATTAAATATTAATCAACTTTGATGTTCTTCAAACCATGGCAATCATATTAGTAAACCATACTCATTACTACCACACTCAAGCTTCCTTAAGCTATAAAATGACAGCTCCAAAAGTTCCTTCAACTTTTTCTTAATTTCAAATCCTAGAATGAAAGCTAGCTTACACAGATTTCAAAATTATACAACAGTCAAGCTAATTAAAAGACGTGGTACCAATTTCATCAAAAAAAAGTTTTCTCTACGTAATAATTTCAATTTCTTTTTTTATAGCACTATATATATATTTTTTAAGAATATTTCAGAAGCTTTGATCAAAGAAAAATTCTAATAACAAATCATATTTTCAATTTGCTGATTTTAATATCAGAATAAACAACTAAGCCGGATATTTAGGGTTTAAAAGATTCTCCTTTAATCAACGGCGTTGGTTTCCGGAAACGTTATCTTTCTGTCTCTGCCTCAATTATCTGGCGCTTTTCAAGTACCATTCCCTCGGACATTGGCAAAGGAATAGAGACATAGGGAGGGATCAGCTTGGCCTCTATAATGCACTATATGACGCGCAACCATGCACAACAAACAAAGATACACATATGGAATGCAATTGGAATAAACAATGTTTTGTAATGCCCATCATAATGCAAAGGAAATTGTACTATATCATTTATAGAATGCAATTCGACTTAAAGACTTTTACACAACTTTCACAAAGTGTATGCCAAAGAGCAAATACAGACCATGGTGTCCCAATATATATTGACGCATGCAAATTTCCACACAAGGCATGTTTTATAATAGAACACAAGCTTTATAGTTTTCAACTAAATTGCAACACTAAACCAGAGACACAAGGCATGTTTTATAATAGAACACAAGCTTTATAGTTTTCAACTAAATTGCAACACTAAACCAGAGATATGGCAAGGTGAACATGAGCTTTTATTTTCCAAGTATTACACAGCTTTCAAAACAAAGACCTGGGCAACAACGAACATAAGCTTGGGCAACAACAAACATAAGCTTTTAAATTTCTAATTACTGCGTAGTACTCAAAACTGTGAAAATTTCCATTGAAATAAAGTCGTTTTTATGGAACGTTTACCCCTAAAGTCTAAAAACAAATTGCAGTTTTTCCCCATACTCATTCGTTGTACATTATTTGTAAATTTTTCTAAATTTAATTTTTATTTTCAGAAACCATTTAGTAGCAAGGCTCTCTAACAAATATTAGAATGTCTTTAGGCTGATGTAAAATTTAAAGAAAAACATTTTTATTTTCTTCTTAATGACGAGGTTTTTTTTAACAACATTACCCATATGACATACTTGACTAACAACAAACAGTTCACGAGAGACTAACCTAGCCTCACAATATGCTGCGAAAGTACGGTGATTGGTGGCTGTGTCACGCCCAAAACAGAAGATAAAATATATCACGTCAGCTTTTCCAATCCTCCACCAGCGAATGCCCTCAATCCCTCTTCTTTCCCAGCTATAAGTAGAAAAGCTTGCGAACTGATAGGTTGACACCTTACGAGTTCCTTGCCAGGTTTTACCTCAAATATGTGTCCAGGTGGTAAGGTCTTCTTCATCCGAATGGATGTTGGGGAGAATTTATATATTTTAACGGTCTTCTACATCTGAATGGATGTTGGGGAGTATTTTTTTTAATATTAATTTAAGATGGTCTTACTTAAGCCTGCGCTATGTAGTTAGATATAAATATATTATATATATATTTTTATAATTATTTTAAATATTTAGCTTGCCCTATGTACAAGCTTTTTGTCCCTTTTGATTTGTTTCGTTTTTTAATCATGTAAAATAGTCCAAAATGTACTTTGACAAGTCTTATAAAAACTAAAAGTATTGCTTTATTATTAATTTTTCATATTTTATTATATATATTTTATTATATATATATATTCATTTTATTTTAATTATTATATATTATTATTTTTAATTGCTATTTAGATCAGTAATAGGCGACATGCATGCGGTAATTCAAAACAATGATAGTTAACTTCATGTATAAACTCTAAATGACATGCATTGCATTATGCAGTTACTACCTATGTATCCACGGACCAAGGTGCTCACGGCACAACATCATATCCAAAAGTATGGGATTCTGCCCATCACTTGGTGGAAAAAGGTGTGGAACAAATTTACAAGGCCAAAATGTAACTTCTTTCTATGGTTGGTATCTCGTAATAAATGCTTCACTTGGGATAATGTGAGGAAGAGGGGATTTCAGGGTCCCTCTTTTTATGTCTTTTGCAGTAAGAATGAGGATGGCTCTTCTCATTTATTTTTCCAATGCTCCTTTGCTAGAGATATTTGACACCGTTGGTGGAGCGCCTGGAACCATCCATGTTTTCATGTGTTGTCCCTGGTGGAGTTTTGGAGTAGTTTGGGCAGACCTCCGGCCAAGGCCCCCTTCCTTCAGGTGGCTTGGAATTTGGGCCCTTCTTGCATCATTTGGTAAATTTGGCTCAAACGGAACCGACACATCTTTTAGGGAAATTATTTGGTTGTTCAACAGATCTGGTAAAGGGTCCTGTATATAGTTCAGGAAACCATTCGTAGCAAATGTGATGTGGACCCTCTTTTGGATTCTAGGGAGGAGAAGGTACAACAAGCCCTTGGTCTCTTTGGGGATGTTGTGAACTCTTCTAACCCTAGTAGGGTTCCTCAGCTCAGCAAGAAGGTTAGGAGAGATGGTAGGTGGAGACCACCCCTAGAGGAGGTTTAAAAATTAATATTGATGGACCGTCCAGGGGTAATCCTGGACATGTTGGCATTCGCGGTGTTGGGAGAGATTCTATTGGTGGTGTCAGTTTTTTCTTTTCCATTTATAAAGGTGTTCACTCCAACAATTTTATAGAAGCTCTTGCAATTCTTGAGGCCTTGCGGAGGGGGTTTTATCTTGGCTGGCGTAAGATTATCTGCGAGTCTGACTCTAAAATTGTGGTTAATCTTTTAAACATTAAAAGGGTGGAGGAAGTTAATTGACAGTTGGCCTCTGTAGCCGTTCATATTCTCAGAATGAGTGAAGAGTTCGAATTTATATCCTTTGTGCACATTCCAAAGGAATGGAATGTGGTTGCTGATTACCTGGCCAAAAGGGCTTCTGAGTTGTTGGATCCTTGGAGTATCAATAACTGGGAGAGTCTCCCGTCTGGGGACTCTCAACGCCTGTGGGATTTGATCCAGAAGGATGTACAGACTTAATGTGGTTTGTTCTTGTTGTCTTTTCCGGGTGTCATTCTAGTCAAGTGGTTTTATCTTGTTTGGCTGTTTATTTGAGTCCTGGTTGGAAGCTCAGTTATACTTTGTAATCCAGACTTTTTATCAATAAATTATTACCCCTTTATTTAAAAAAAAAAAAAATATTACTCTTTTAAAAGAATAGGAATTTAGTTAATTCCTCTTTCAAATCCATTATTTAAAATAATAATTTACTTTATCAATTCAAAACTAAACTGTGAGTATTTCCTAAGTAAAACATTTAAGCATAGAATATAAAGCATAAGCTAACCCCTACTAAGAAGGTACTCTACTACTCAAGTCTTCTTAGTAGTTACTCTACTACTCAAGTCAGAAGAGAATAAGCTTATTCCTTTACTAACTTTGTCTTCTAATAATTGAATACTAATCTAATTAAGTGTAACTTAATTTCACTTGAAGAGATCTTCATTCAAATGTCCACAAGCTATCTTAACAATATAAATTTCTCCATTATTTTAAATAGATAACATAATATTAACATTTTATTTTACATTTCCAATAAATCCTCACAACTAAAAAGAATACCCTATAAAATCCATACTTTCCTTAAAAGGATACGATTTCATTCCTTTCAGAAGAGTATGTCTAAAACCTTCTTGATTCATAGTTATTAAAAGTTTGCCTTTCTATAAACAAAGGAAAACAACTCATATAATTATTATTTTCAAAGAGATTTTTAGAAAGAGCAAGAACAAGTATGCTACGCTCACGTTTTTTTTTGACCATGACTATATGATTTCTCAAATCTGTATTAAATGTTACTATCGAAGACTTTAACCAGGCTATTAAACTCCATTTCAGTACAACATTATTAAATATTAACCAGCTTTGATGTTCTTCAAACAACCATGGCAATCATATTAGTAAACCATACTCATTACTACTACACTCAAGCTTCCTTGAGCTATAAAATGACAGCTCCAAAAGTTCCTTCAACTTTTTCTTAATTTCAAATCCTAGAATGAAAGCTAGCTTACACAGATTTCAAAATTATACAACAGTCAAGCTAATTAAAAGACGTGGTACCAATTTCATCAAAAAAAAAAGTTCTCTCTACGTAATAATTTCAATTTCTTTGTTTATAGCACTATATATATATTTTTTAAGAATATTTCAGAAGCTTTGATCAAAGAAAAAGTCTAATAACAAATCATATTTTCAATCTGCTGATTTTAATATCAGAATAAACAACTAAGCCGGATATTTAGGGTTTAAAAGATTCTCCTTTCCTCAACGCCGTTGGTTTTCGGAAACGTTATCTTTCTGTCTCTGCCTCAATTATCTGGCGCTTTTCAAGTACCACCCGCTCAGACATTGGCAAAGGAATAGAGACATAGGGAGGGATCAGCTTGGCCTCTATAATGCACTATATGACGCGCAACCATGCACAACAAACAAAGATACACATATGGAATGCAATTGGAATAAACAATGTTTTGTAATGCCCATCATAATGCAAAGGAAATTGTACTATATCATTTATAGAATGCAATTCGACTTAAAGACTTTTACACAACTTTCACAGAGTGTATGCCAAAGAGCAAATACAGACCATGGTGTCCCAATATATATTGACGCATGCAAATTTCCACACAAGGCATGTTTTATAATAGAACACTTTATAGTTTTCAACTAAATTGCAACACTAAACCAGAGATATGGCAAGGTGAACGTGAGCTTTTATTTTCCAAGTATTACACAGCTTTCAAAACAAAGACATGGGCAACAACGAACATAAGCTTTTAAATTTCTAATTACTATGTAGCACTCAAAACTGTGATAATTTCCATTGAAAGAAAGTCGTTTTTATGGAACGTTTACCCCTAAAGTCTAAAAACAAATTGCAGTTTTTCCCATAATCATTCGTTGTACATTATTTGTAAATTTTTCTAAATTTAATTTTTATTTTCAGAAACCATTTAGTAGCAAGGCTCTCTCACAAATATTAGAATGCCTTTAGGCTGATGTAAAATTTAAAGAAAAACATTTTTATTTTCTTCTTAATGACGAGGTTTTTTTAACAACATTACCCATATGACATACTTGACTAACAACAAACAGTTCACGAGAGACTAACCTAGCCTCACAATATGCTGCAGAAGTACGGTGATTGGTGGCTGTGTCACGCCCAAAACAGAAGATAAAATATATCACATCAGCTTTTCCAATCCTCCACCAGCGAATGCCCTCAATACCTTTTCTTTCCTAGCTATAAGTAGAAAAGCTTGCGAACTGATAGGTTGACACCTTACGACTCCCTTGCCAGGTTTTACCTCAAAGATGTATCCAGGTGGTAAGGCCTTCTTCATCCGAATGGATGTTGGGAAGAAATTATATATTTTAATGATCTTCTAAATCTGAATGGATGTTGGGGAGTATTTTTTTTAATATTAATTTAAAATGTCTTACTTAAGCCTGCGCTATGTAGTTAGATATAAATATATTATATATATATTTTTATAATTATTTTAAATATTTAGCTTGCCCTATGTACAAGCTTTTTGTCCCTTTTGATTTGTTTCGTTTTTTAATCATGTAAAATAGTCCAAAATGTACTTTGACAAGTCTTATAAAAACTAAAAGTATTGCTTTATTATTAATTTTTCATATTTTATTATATATATATATATTCATTTTATTTTAATTATTATATATTATTATATTTAATTGCTATTTAGATCAGTGATAGGCGACATGCAGTAATTCAAAACAATGATAGTTAACTTGCATTCACACAATCATGTATAAACTCTAAATGACACGCATAATGCAATGCATATGCAGTTCCTACTATGGGCTTCCATGTACCCACGGACCAAGGTGCTCAC